>JABWTJ010000594.1:0-477562 GCA_016801875.1 Solanum sitiens
AACTAGTGCAAATCTAGTAAAAATATGTTACAATTACGGACTATTGAGTACCATATACGGTGGAAGAAATTATAAGAAAATAATCGTATATACATTTGATGGTGAAGAAATTACAGGACTACCAGAGCTATAACAGAGTATTCAGTATATTCAAAAGAATTACAGCAAAAAATAATTATAATGTTCTGCAGAAATACTCTATGACAAGAGAAGAAATCTTCAAAGTAATCGAAATAAAATATGATGGAAAATGATGGAAATACGATATGGCAGAAATCAAGTAATAATATATACAATTTCAAAAGAAATCTGAAGAACAGATATTAATGAAGTTCAAATAGATTTTGATGAAGCTCAACAAATGGAGAAAAGATATTAATGAAGTTCAACAAATGAATTTTACCAAAGCTAGAAGAGCAACCAAATACAAGATAATTGGACATAGATACTCAGACAACTATGGTTCCAAATGCATTGAAGATAATTTAATTCCAGATGTAACCTTGGACTAAAACAAGAGCAGCAGAAGGAAGACAAGAAGATAGAGTCAAAAAGATAAAAGTATCTTTATTGTAAAGTTTTTATTGTCGGCCATGTATTTAAAGTAGGCCATTATTGTTTACTTTTTACTTTGTCAAAAGTATGTCGGCCATTTGTATAAAGTCGGCCATTATATTTATTGTCGTTTTGCGTTGGCAGAATTAGAGACTGCCAAGTGTCAATAGTTAGTGTCGGCCATTGTCAGGCCAATAGTGATTGCTTGTAGTATATATATAGAGGTATTAATCCTCAGAAATAAAACAAGCTTCAACCAATCCTCTCTCTTCTCTATCAATTCTCTCTCCATATAACAAATATAGACTTCCGCCCTTATTTGGTATTTCTTGATTAATTACTCTTTTATTGAGTATTGGGATTTGAGCTTTTCCTTTAGTATATTTGCAATCTATAATATGTTCTTTTTGACTTACTACATAGTATTCTTCTTTACTTCGTTTAAAGAATTGATTTAATAAAGGTATTTTTAGTACCTTTTCTACACTTAAGTCTAATTCTTTATTTCTTATTTCTTGAAAAACATTGTTATCGAATATTATCTTTTGTTCAACAGACTCTTCATCATTATATTCTTCAGTTGTAATAACATTTATAGTTTCTTCAGTCATATTCTATATCTGATTCATTTTCTAATTCTGTTTCATAAACATCTTCTTCTATTTCTGAATAATCATTTATTTTGTTATCTAAAAATTCATAAATACTATCGTTATCGTCTAAATCATAATCTAAATAATCTATTTGTTTATATTTATCATCATCAAGTGTAAATTCTGCAATTTGCTTTTTCTTTATATTTCTAGGTAATTTGCAATCTTTAGCTAAGTGTCCTAGTTTACCACAATTGTAGCAATTACAATTTGATATATCTTTCTTTGGTCTTGATGTACGATTTCGTTTATTATCTTTTATGTAATAACGTTTTCTTGGTTTTCTGTACTTATATTTTGTTTTTCTTTTTCGATATTTTTTAGTTTTAATTCTACGGTTTGTTTTATAACTTTTTTCTTTATATCCAAATTGGGGTGCAGTTATATATGTACAACAGTTTAGATTTTTTAACAAAACCTTTTCCATTGTTAACTTTTCTTTTTGAGATTCACATAGTTGTATGAACCATTGATGTAAAAAGTTTATTCTAGCTCCTAAAGTGTTCGTAGTCTCACTATTATTCCAGTCTTTTATTATATTTGTACTAAAAGGTTCTGGTAATTTTGTAAAATATAAATTTTTTATTTCTTCAGCTTCATTTATATTATATTGGGCTTTGTAATAGTATTCTTTAAAAGCACAAGTATATTCTTCTATATAACACATATTATGTATTGATAATTTTGTCATTAATTGTCTATTTATTAGTTTTAGTTTAGTTTGTTCTTTTATATCAGAAGTCATACTTCCAAATTCATTTCTTAAGGCTAATTCGTATTTTTCTAAAATTTCTATATTAGATGTAGTTAATGAACCGTCTAATTTTTTGTCACTTCTTAAAGCTGCTTTGCTTTCATTAGGTAAATTTTCTATCCATAGTTTTGTTGTTCCTATTAAGGTTCTTTCTATATATCCGGGTGTTTCTTTTATTGTAATTTTATTATCGATTAATTGTTTTGATAAATTGCCTATCCATAAAAGGATTATTTTATTTATATCTGTTACACAGTCTAAATCTAAAAAGTTAGTTTGTTCGATTATCTTCTTAGGTTTCCATTTAGTATTTAATCTACTATTCCATATTGCATTAGTACGATCAGAATTCTCATAACTTTCTGTATAGTAAATTGGTGTAGTTACTCTAGGATTTCTCCTAGGGCTATTATCTGGAGTTTTAACTCTAGATGTTCCTGGTTTATTTACATTGTTTGTATTAATTTCTAATTTTAAATTATTTGTTTGTTTTAAAATTTCAGTATATGTTTCACTAATATCACTAGTGTCAAAATTTTCTGATAAGTCAGATTCATTATTATTTTCATTCTCATTTATCTCATTAATTTCGAAATTTTCAGTTTCAATAAGTATTTGTTTCATATCATTTATTTCCTTAGCTAGTTTTTCTTTTTGTTTTTCTTCAACTAGTAATTTTAAGTAAGCTAATTCTTTTTCTAATTCTTCGATTTTAGTATTTTTAATATCTTCAATTTTCTTAATTTCTTGAGTAGCTTCAGTTCGTATTTTATCAATTTCTTTAGCTTTATCAATATCTTCATTTTCTTTTGTTATTCTTATCATAGCGGTTAAACTATCTTCTAGTTTAGCAGATTCTTTTTCTAACATTAGATATAATTTATCTCCTATTTTTTTATATCTTCTACCTAGATTTGAAAAAACTATTTTTATAGTTAATCCTTCGTAATTTTCATAGGTTTTTTCGTCAACTATAAATTCTTCTTTATTCATTATTACTATTGTTATGAAATAGATTATGTTGTAGTTTATATTCCAAACAATCTATTTTCAATTTCAATTCAAATATATGTTTCTTTTGTATTAGAATTGATTTTTTACATACTCCTGCAACTATATTTACTATTAGTTGTTCTTTCATAAAATCATGTCTATACTGTAATCTATTTATTTCTTCAATTATAAGTTGTTTTTCTATCCTTTGATTCATTATAATTTTTTAGGAAAATATTTGGTCATAATATTCCTTTTTTAATTTATTTAATTGCTGGATTTCTTTTGCATTAGTTTCTATATACTCTAAATATCTTTCGTTTCGAAGATATATATATTTATTTACATTTTCATATAATAATTGTTCTTCAATATCTATCTTTTCTTTAGTTTCTTTCCATAACCTCAAATATCTAAAATTTATCATTGATCTCTATATAGTTCTAAATCATCGAATAAATCATCTATATCTAAATTATCATCAACTATCAGCTCAGACCAACCTAAAGTCATTGTTTCGATTATTTCATGCATAATTAACATATCATAAATTATCATTCGAGTATCAACATCAATATCTTTCAATATATAAAACAATAACATCATATAATTATTATCATTATCTAACAAGTATGTAGGCATATTCAGTTTAATTCGATTTATTTTCACTTAACAATTTTATTCCTTCCAATTTTTTCACAGTTTATACGTATTCATGATGAACGATAACAGGATAATATTCATCTCAGCTAGTTTATTACTATGATATTTTCATTGAATCAGTTACCCTAACAGCGCCTCAACTCTGTGTACTCCCCCAAACGGCTTCCTTGCCTACCGGTTTCCACTTTAGGATGGCATAGTCTGGGCTTACTTATTTCGCAGAATAATTTCATAGCAAAGACTTTCTAGAGATGATTAATATTGTATTATCAATTCATTATAAATACTTATAATCAGGAAAAAACTTTCAGGAATAAATCAGTTTAGTTACTCATAAATGATTTCGAGTATACCTGTTCTTGTAGATTGCTACTAGATGCTTTGTTTTCCATTGCTTTTCTGTTGATAGCTTAGTTAATTATTTAGTTCTATAGCTCTGATACCAATAAGGGGGCGGAATTCTATCTTGGAGGTGGTTGAGAAAATATTAAGAGAAGAAAATATTACGAAGGATTAGCTATAAGAATAGTCTTTTCGAATTTAGGACGAAGGTATAAAAAAATAGGAGATAAATTATATCTAATGTTAGAAAAAGAATCTGCGAAACTAGAAGATAGCTTAACGGCTAAGATACGAATTTCTAAAGATAATGAAGAAATAGATAAGGCTAAAGAAGTTGATAAAATACGAAAAGAAACAACAAATGAAATTAAGAAAATTAACAAAATTAAAAACACTAAAATTGAAGAATTAGAAAAAGAATTAGCCCTTTTAAAATTATTAGTTGAAAAAAGATTATCTAGACCAAAGAAATCTTTATCGAAATATAATTGTTACAATTGCGCTAAGCTAGGACATTTAGCAAAAGATTGTAAAGATAAAAAACAAAAGAGATTAAAAACAAAGAAACCTTTATCAAAATGTAAATGTTACAATTGTAATGAGTTAGGTCATTTAGCAAAAGATTGTAAATTACCTACTAAACAAATCACAAATTTAAACGAACATAGATATATGCAAATAAATCATTTAGAGGATGAATTAAAAGATGATAGTATACATAATAAAATTTCAGATATAGAAGATAATTCTGAAACAGAATCTGATAAAATTAATTATAAAACTAACTCCGATAATTCTGAACTAGAATCTGATAAAACTGATTATGAAATTGACTCAGATAATTTTGAACTAGAATCCGATAAAACTGAATATGAAATTGACTCAGAAAATGAAACATTTGAATGAAATGAAAACATTTGAATAAAATGAAAATACATATACTTGCGAAAATTATCGTAGATAGATACTATAATAGATATTACACACCTATGATAGATACAGGAGCAGAAACAAATATATGCAAATATAATTGTTTACCAGAAGATAAATGGGAAAAATTACAAACACCCATGATAGTATCTGGATTTAATAACGAAAATAGTATGATTATTTACAAAGCAAAAAATGTTAAAATACAGATATGGGATAAGATTTTAATAATAAAAGATATATATTGTTTTGATTGTAATAAAATAGATATACTTTTTGGAATGTCTTTTTTAAAAGAATTATACCCACATATTATAACCAAAACGTATTGGTGGTTTACTACACCAGATGGACACAAAATAGGAGCAAAAAGAGTTAATAATAAACAAAGAAAACCCACAGACTGGATTAAAGGGAGTAAAATGATAAATCAAAAAATGAAGAACATAAAAGAAACTAACCAATCAGAAATTATTATATTAACTTGTAAAAAGAAAAAATTACAATTACTGAGCAAAGTAAAAGTATTAAAATATAAAGATGATAATATAAAATATCATTTATAATTCTATGACAGATATACGAAGATTGGTATTAAAGGTATTGAACTTTATATTTATAATTAAGACTTCACAAAAAGATTTATTAATATGTTTATTTAAACATTATATTGTGAAACATTATATTGTGACTAACAAGTTTATTATCAGAAGAAAATTATACACAGGTAGACTGAAGGTCAACAAGAATAGAAGAATTTGTAACAACGAACGAAATATATTCAATATATTGAATTTTACAATTAAAGCAGTTTCTACTAACAAAAATCTTATTACAGGTTATCTCCAAAGAAGGGAAAATTACAATAAGAAAACTATTATCCATAATGACAAATTTTGTCAGTAAATGGAAAAGCTAGAAATAAGTAGTGCAAAGCTATACAGTCAGCAGCATGACTATAAAAATGCAGAGCTATACAGTCAGCAGCATGACTATAAATATGCGAAGCTACGTCTTCAGGCGGACAGTAAACAGCCAGAGATAAAAGGTGACGTTGAGAAAACACCTAAAAACTCAATATAACAAAAATATGTTATTGCAGGAAATGCAGGTACAAGCACAGGAAATACAGAAAAAATTAAATACTTATTTACTAAATCATTTGTACCTATACTCCAACAAAATACTCCAGTACCACAAACATTTACCCACGCAGCCCAGTTATACATACAAAAAGCCAAACGTTTTTGAACCTCATGAAAACTATATTATTTAGAAATTACAAGGCTATAACAGACTCATTATACAACTCAGAAACTAGTGCAAATCTAGTAAAAATATGTTACAATTACGGACTATTGAGTACCATATACGGTGGAAGAAATTATAAGAAAATAATCGTATATACATTTGATGGTGAAGAAATTACAGGACTACCAGAGCTATAACAGAGTATTCAGTATATTCAAAAGAATTACAGAAGAAAATAATTATAATGTTCTGCAGAAATACTCTATGACAAGAGAAGAAATCTCCAAAGTAATCAAAATAAAATTAATAAAAGATATGATGGAAAATGATGGAAATACGATATGGCAGAAATCAAGTAATAATATATGCAATTTCAAAAGAAATCTGAAGAACAGATATTAATGAAGTTCAAATAGATATTGATGAAGTTCAACAAATGAAGAAAAGATATGGATGAAGTTCAACAATGAATTTTACTAAAGACAGAAGAGCAATTAGCTTGAAGATAATTGGACATAGATACTCAGACAACTATGGTTCCAAATGCATTGAAGATAATTTAATTCCAGATGTAACCTTGGACTAAAACAAGAGCAGCAGAAGGAAGACAAGAAGATAGAGTCAAAAAGATAAAAGTATCTTTATTGTAAAGTTTTTATTGTCGGCCATGTATTTAAAGTAGGCCATTATTGTTTACTTTTTACTTTGTCAAAAGTATGTCGGCCATTTGTATAAAGTCGGCCATTATATTTATTGTCGTTTTGCGTCGGCAGAATTAGAGACTGCCAAGTGTCAATAGTTAGTGTCGGCCATTGTCAGGCCAATAGTGATTGCTTGTAGTATATATAGAGGTATTAATCCTCAGAAATAAAACAAGCTTCAACCAATCCTCTCTCTTCTCTATCAATTCTCTCTCCATATAACAAATATAGACTTCCGCCCTTATTTGTAGCAGATATGGATGAAGTCCAGAAATGGATATTGTCCTTAATCAAACCAGAAGATATGCCAACTACAAGAGCTATTAAAAGAGGATTTATTTCCGAAGACTTATTGACAAGATATTGCAAGTTAATCGGACATAAGTATCCGGAACATATTTGTTCTAAATGCAATGAAGGAGATAAGACGGTACCAGACGTCTTATTCGAATAAAGCCAAAAGCAGATAATGGAAAAGAGAAGAAGATAAGTCAAAAGTTATTTTGGAATTGTCGGCCAATATAGGCCATAATTGTACTTTAGTCTTTGTCGGCCATATGTAGGCCAAAGTAGATAGCTTTTACTTTTTGACTTTATTAAAGTTTGTCGGCCAATTTGTAAAGCTAGGCCACTAAGTCTTAAAGTTATTTATCGTGTTGTGTCGGCAGAATTATAATCTGCCAAGTGTGCAAAATAGTGTCGGTCATTGTCCTGACCAATTATGGGAGTTTGTACTATAAATAGAGGCTTCAGACCTCATAATAAACACAAGCTTTCCACCATCCTCTCTCTTCTCTTAATATTTTCTCAACCACCTCCAAGATAGAATTCCGCCCCCTTATTGGTAAAACAAACCGTAGAATTAAAACTGAAAATTTCGAAAAAGAAAAACAAAATATAAGTACAGAAAACCAAGAAAACGTTATTACATAAAAGATAATAAACGAAATCGTACATCAAGACCAAAGAAAGATATATCAAATTGTAATTGCTACAATTGTGGTAAACTAGGACACTTAGCTAAAGATTGCAAATTACCTAGAAATATAAAGAAAAAGCAAATTGCAGAATTTACACTTGATGATGATAAATATAAACAAATAGATTATTTAGATTATGATTTAGACGATAACGATAGTATTTATGAATTTTTAGATAACAAAATAAATGATTATTCAGAAATAGAAGAAGATGTTTATGAAACAGAATTAGAAAATGAATCAGATATAGAATATGACTGAAGAAACTATAAATGTTATTACAACTGAAGAATATAATGATGAAGAGTCTGTTGAACAAAAGATAATATTCGATAACAATGTTTTTCAAGAAATAAGAAATAAAGAATTAGACTTAAGTGTAGAAAAGGTACTAAAAATACCTTTATTAAATCAATTCTTTAAACGAAGTAAAGAAGAATACTATGTAGTAAGTCAAAAAGAACATATTATAGATTGCAAATATACTAAAGGAAAAGCTCAAATCCCAATACTCAATAAAAGAGTAATTAATCAAGAAATACAACAAATAAAATCTAAAGCCCCTATTAAATATGTACATTTAGGAGGAACAGAGATATTATTAAAAGCTTGTTTTAGAGAAGGAATAGATACACCAATAGAGCTATACTTAGCCGATGACAGAATTATACATCCTATAGAAAAGAGTATAATAAGTGCAATAAAAGGAAATTTAATATACCAAAAATTTAAATTTATAATAAGTGCTAATTATTCTATAGCATTAACAGATAAAAATATTGATAAATCCTTAATGTTATATTGGAAATTATCAGGAATAGAGTTAGAACCTGGAAGTAAGATATTTACAGTAAGATGTAAAAATCTATATATATTAACAACAAAACATAAAGTTACTGCCAAAAACAAAATAGATAGAATCAAGATCGACAACCCTTTCGATCAAATTCTTACAATCATAGATAACAATGATTATAGTTACAACGCAATGAATGTAAATGATGATTTACAGATAATACAAGAAAGAGTAAATACCCCTAAACTATCAAGAACTAACTCATCACGAGCTAGTACTTCAAAACGAAAATACGATTTCCCTGAAATAAAATATAATGAAGATGAATTAATAAACTACTACTTTATAGCAGGTATTACTGATGACAAAAAATATAAAATATTAATAAATACTGGCGAAGAGGAAAACTATATAAATAAAGAATTAGTTCCAGAAGATGAATTAACAAAAACAGGACATATTTGCCCTGGATTACCCACAGAAATAATAATTTGTAATGAAACAGTTAAAAAAGAAATTATAATAGGAGGTTTAAATTTTACTATTACATTTAAAATTTACCAAAGTGAACATGATATAACCCTAGGATTAAAATGGCTAGAACAATTTATACCTTATAAAATAGAAGACAGTAAATTAATACTTACTTGTCAAAACAAGAAAATTATTATACAAAGAATAAAATGAAAATATATATACTTGCGAAAATTATTATCGAAGGATATTATAATAGATATTATACACCTATGATAGATACAGGAGCAGAAACAAATATATGCAAATATAATTGTTTACCAGAAGATAAATGGGAAAAATTACAAACACCTCTGATAGTAACAGGATTTAATAATGAAAGTAGCATGATTACTTACAAAGCTAAAAATGTTAAAATACAGATATGGGATAAAATCTTAACAATAGAAACTATATATTGTTTTGATTGTAAAACAAAAGATATATTACTAGGAATGCCTTTTTTAGAAAAACTATACCCCCATATAATAACCAAAACGCATTGGTGGTTCACAACACCATGTGGTTATAAAATAGGAGCAAAAAGAGTTAACAATAAACTAAGAAAATCTACAGATTGGATAAAAGGAAATGAAAAAATAAATCAAGCATTAGAAAATGTAAAAGATATTAATAATTTTGAAATTATTATACTTACAATAGATAAACTAAAATCAATCACTACTAAATTAGAATCTTTATACAATGATAATCCTTTAAATGGATGGGAAAAACATAAAACTACTGTAACGATTGAATTAATAGATGAAAATAGTATAATATTACAAAAACCATTAAGATATAATTTTGATGATCTTAATGAATTTAAAATTCATATAGATGAATTATTAAAAAATAATTATATACAAGAAACAAATAGTAAACATTGTAGTCCGGCATTTATTGTTAATAATCACAATGAACAAAAACGAGGAAAAAGTAGACTGGTCATTGACTATAGAAACTTAAATGCTAAAACAAAAACATATAATTACCCTATTCCAAATAAGATATTAAAAATCAGACAAATACAAGGTTACAACTATTTTAGTAAATTCGATTGTAAATCGGGTTTTTATCATTTAAAACTAGAAAATAAATCAAAACAGTTAACCGCATTTACTGTACCCCAAGGATATTATGAATGGAATGTATTACCTTTTGGATATAAAAATGCACCAGGAAGATATCAATGTTTTATGGATAACTATTTTAGTCAATTAGAAAATTGTATAGTATATATCGATGATATATTATTATATTCTAAAACAGAAGAAGAACATATTAAATTACTAGAAAAATTTATTCAAATAGTTAAGCAATCCGGAATTAGTTTGAATAAAAGGAAAATAGAATTAATGAAATCACAGATAGAATTTCTCGGAATTCAAATAGATAAATCAGGTATTAAAATGCAAACGCATTTAGTACAAAAAATTATTGATTTAGATGAAAATATAGATACAAAAAAGAAATTACAGTCCTTTTTAGGATTAGTAAATCAGGTAAGAGAATACATACCTAAATTAGCAGAATATTTAAAACCTTTACACAAAAAACTGAAAAAAGATGTCGAATATCATTTCGATAAAAAAGATAATGAAAATATTAAAAATATTAAACGATTATGTAAACACCTACCAAAACTAAATTTTCCTGATGAAAAAAGGATTTTCACATATATAGTTGAAACTGATTCTAGTGAACATAGTTATGGTGGATTACTAAAATATAAATATAATGATGAAAAAATTGAATATCATTGTAGATACCATTCAGGATCATATACAGAACCCCAGATAAAATGGGAAATTAACCGTAAAGAGCTATTAGCACTATATAAATGTTTATTAGCTTTTGAACATTATATTGTGTACAACAAATTTATTGTTCGAATAGATAATACACAGGTAAAATGGTGGCTAACACGCAAAATAGATGATTCAGTAACGACAAAAGAAATACGTAGATTAGTATTGAATATATTAAACTTTACTTTTACAATTGACGTAATTTCTACTAATAAGAATCTTATTGCAGACTACCTCAGTAGAAACAGATACGATGAAGCAGCTATTAACCATGATGACAAGTCTTTGTCAAAAGGTTGATAAAATAGATAATGAAGTGAAACTGCTAAAAGAGCAAGTTAATAGTCAGCAGCATGACTTAAAACATGCGGAGCTACGTCTTCAGGCAGACGGAAAAAAGCCAGAGATAAAAGGTGACGATGAGAAACACCATAAAACTCAAAAGATAAACGGTGACGATGAGAAACACCTTAAAACTCAAATTATTAACAAATTATCTATTACAGGTATTGCAGGTACTGGCAAAGAAGTTATGGAGCTATCCAAACCAAAACCTATAAACTTAAACAATTTATTCAAAAAACCTTTTATACCTAAACTTCAGATAATTGAGTCTTCAACACCACAAACATCTACCTATGCAGCTAGCTTAAACAAGGAAAAGAAGATGTACAACCACATCGCTCAAAACTATATAGAAAACATATACCAAATAGTGACCTTCTTGAACACGAAACCAAGATCAACTACCACCAAAGAAAAAACCGAAGATTATATTACCCAGAAACTTCAAGGATATAACAAGTTAATCGCACAACCAAAAACTAACCCAAACCTAGTTAAAACTTGTTTTAATTATGGATTGTTAAATACAGTTTATACATATACAGGCGAAGAAGTTAGTGGAATCCCAGAAATCCACAGAGCATTTCTCATATATAAGAAGATAACCAAAGGAAATTTATTCTTTATACGATGTTATACAGCACCAGCGGAGATATTATTCAACGAAATAAAACCAATAATCCAAGTTGTCAAAATTGGATTAACAAAAGATATGATTATACCCGAAGATATTGGTCAACAACCAGAAATACCTAAAATTGAGTTACCAAATTTCTTTGCAAATAAAAGGATAATTGGATTATCTACAATTATTCAAGAATTAGCAAATAATTATTTACAAGGTAACGCAATTTGGAGTTATTATTCAAGAGACCATTTAATGATTTATGCAAATTCGCGCGAGATAAGGCAAGCAGATATGGATGAAGTCCAGAAATGGATATTGTCCTTAATCAAACCAGAAGATATGCCAACTACAAGAGCTATTAAAAGAGGATTTATTTCCGAAGACTTATTGACAAGATATTGCAAGTTAATCGGACATAAGTATCCGGAACATATTTGTTCTAAATGCAATGAAGGAGATAAGACGGTACCAGACGTCTTATTCGAATAAAGCCAAAAGCAGATAATGGAAAAGAGAAGAAGATAAGTCAAAAGTTATTTTGGAATTGTCGGCCAATATAGGCCATAATTGTACTTTAGTCTTTGTCGGCCATATGTAGGCCAAAGTAGATAGCTTTTACTTTTTGACTTTATTAAAGTTTGTCGGCCAATTTGTAAAGCTAGGCCACTAAGTCTTAAAGTTATTTATCGTGTTGTGTCGGCAGAATTATAATCTGCCAAGTGTGCAAAATAGTGTCGGTCATTGTCCTGACCAATTATGGGAGTTTGTACTATAAATAGAGGCTTCAGACCTCATAATAAACACAAGCTTTCCACCATCCTCTCTCTTCTCTTAATATTTTCTCAACCACCTCCAAGATAGAATTCCGCCCCCTTATTGGTATCAGTTTCGCCATCATCTTGGCCCCTCAGCTATATCACCGATGACAAGGTCATCACGGTACTTTTTACTCCGAGGGAAACGTATGCAATGCTGCAACACTCATGGCCTTAACCCTCAGGGAGCCAGAGTCGGTTCAAATACATAGCTGAGCCATCACACAGGTTCTTCACCTATGCTCTGATACCATTTCGCCATATCGTATTTCCATCATTTTCCATCATATCTTTTATTAATTTTATTTTGATTACTTTGGAGATTTCTTCTCTTGTCATAGAGTATTTCTGCAGAACATTATAATTATTTTCTTCTGTAATTCTTTTGAATATACTGAATACTCTGTTATAGCTCTGGTAGTCCTGTAATTTCTTCACCATCAAATGTATATACGATTATTTTCTTATAATTTCTTCCACCGTATATGGTACTCAATAGTCCGTAATTGTAACATATTTTTACTAGATTTGCACTAGTTTCTGAGTTGTATAATGAGTCTGTTATAGCCTTGTAATTTCTAAATAATATAGTTTTCATGAGGTTCAAAAACGTTTGGCTTTTTGTATGTATAACTGGGCTGCGTGGGTAAATGTTTGTGGTACTGGAGTATTTTGTTGGAGTATAGGTACAAATGATTTAGTAAATAAGTATTTAATTTTTTCTGTATTTCCTGTGCTTGTACCTGCATTTCCTGCAATAACATATTTTTGTTATATTGAGTTTTTAGGTGTTTTCTCAACGTCACCTTTTATCTCTGGCTGTTTACCGTCCGCCTGAAGACGTAGCTTCGCATATTTATAGTCATGCTGCTGACTGTATAGCTCTGCATTTTTATAGTCATGCTGCTGACTGTATAGCTTTGCACTACTTATTTCTAGCTTTTCCATTTACTGACAAAATTTGTCATTATGGATAATAGTTTTCTTATTGTAATTTTCCCTTCTTTGGAGATAACCTGTAATAAGATTTTTGTTAGTAGAAACTGCTTTAATTGTAAAATTCAATATATTGAATATATTTCGTTCGTTGTTACAAATTCTTCTATTCTTGTTGACCTTCAGTCTACCTGTGTATAATTTTCTTCTGATAATAAACTTGTTAGTCACAATATAATGTTTCACAATATAATGTTTAAATAAACAAATTAATAAATCTTTTTGTGAAGTCTTAATTATAAATATAAAGTTCAATACCTTTAATACCAATCTTCGTATATCTGTCATAGAATTATAAATGATATTTTATATTATCATCTTTATATTTTAATACTTTTACTTTGCTCAGTAATTGTAATTTTTTCTTTTTACAAGTTAATATAATAATTTCTGATTGGTTAGTTTCTTTTATGTTCTTCATTTTTTGATTTATCATTTTACTCCCTTTAATCCAGTCTGTGGGTTTTCTTTGTTTATTATTAACTCTTTTTGCTCCTATTTTGTGTCCATCTGGTGTAGTAAACCACCAATACGTTTTGGTTATAATATGTGGGTATAATTCTTTTAAAAAAGACATTCCAAAAAGTATATCTATTTTATTACAATCAAAACAATATATATCTTTTATTATTAAAATCTTATCCCATATCTGTATTTTAACATTTTTTGCTTTGTAAATAATCATACTATTTTCGTTATTAAATCCAGATACTATCATGGGTGTTTGTAATTTTTCCCATTTATCTTCTGGTAAACAATTATATTTGCATATATTTGTTTCTGCTCCTGTATCTATCATAGGTGTGTAATATCTATTATAGTATCTATCTACGATAATTTTCGCAAGTATATGTATTTTCATTTTATTCAAATGTTTTCATTTCATTCAAATGTTTCATTTTCTGAGTCAATTTCATATTCAGTTTTATCGGATTCTAGTTCAAAATTATCTGAGTCAATTTCATAATCAGTTTTATCAGATTCTAGTTTAGAATTATCGGAGTTAGTTTTATAATTAATTTTATCAGATTCTGTTTCAGAATTATCTTCTATATCTGAAATTTTATTATGTATACTATCATCTTTTAATTCATCCTCTAAATGATTTATTTGCATATATCTATGTTCGTTTAAATTTGTGATTTGTTTAGTAGGTAATTTACAATCTTTTGCTAAATGACCTAACTCATTACAATTGTAACATTTACGTTTTGATAAAGGTTTCTTTGTTTTTAATCTCTTTTGTTTTTTATCTTTACAATCTTTTGCTAAATGTCCTAGCTTAGCGCAATTGTAACAATTATATTTCGATAAAGATTTCTTTGGTCTAGATAATCTTTTTTCAACTAATAATTTTAAAAGGGCTAATTCTTTTTCTAATTCTTCAATTTTAGTGTTTTTAATTTTGTTAATTTTCTTAATTTCATTTGTTGTTTCTTTTCGTATTTTATCAACTTCTTTAGCCTTATCTATTTCTTCATTTTCTTTAGAAATTCGTATCTTAGCCGTTAAGCTATCTTCTAGTTTCGCAGATTCTTTTTCTAACATTAGATATAATTTATCTCCTATTTTTTTATACCTTCGTCCTAAATTCGAAAAGACTATTCTTATAGCTAATCCTTCGTGATTTTTATAGATTTTTTCATCAACTATAAACTCTTCTTTATTCATTATTACAAGTATTATATTTTATATAGCGTTTGTATTTTATTTTCTAAACAGTTTATTTCGAATATCTGTATAAATATCGATTTATTACTTACTTCTGCAAATATATTATTAATTAACAGTTTTTCTTCCCATAACCTCAAATATCTAAACATGATCATTTTAGTTTTTAAATCATCGAATTATATTTTATATTGTTAATATCTATCAGCTCGGACCAACCTATTATCTCATTCATAATCAATTTCGTAAATTATTCTTCGTATTTTTAGCATCAACATTAATATTTCTCACTATATAAAACAATAGCATCATATAGTTATCAGAATTTATCTAACAAGTATATAGGCATATTCGATTTATTTTCACTAATAATGTTATTCCATCTAATCTTTTCGCAGTTTATACGCATTCATTATGAATAATAACAGTATAATGTTCATTTCGTCTAATCACTACTATAGCCTTCTTCTTTAATTAAGTACCCTAACAGCACCTCAACACTCGTGTACTTCCTGACGGCTTCCTCGCCTATTGGTTTCCACATCAAGAGGGCATAGTCTTAGGCTTACTTAATTCGCAGAATATTTCCATAGTAATTATGACCATTATAACATTATTAATTTATAATAAACTCTTATAATCAAGAAAAGACTATCAGGAATAAAGCAATTTTAGTTACTCATAAATGAATTCGAGTATACCTGCACTAGTAGATTCCTGGTAAATGCTTTGTTTTCCATATCTGGTGTTGATAGCTTCACGATTTTCTAGCTTTATCTAGCTCTGATACCAAATAAGGGCGGAAGTCTATATTTGTTATATGGAGAGAGAATTGATAGAGAAGAGAGAGGATTGGTTGAAGCTTGTTTTATTTCTGAGGATTAATACCTCTATATATACTACAAGCAATCACTATTGGCCTGACAATGGCCGACACTAACTATTGACACTTGGCAGTCTCTAATTCTGCCGACGCAAAACGACAATAAATATAATGGCCGACTTTATACAAATGGCCGACATACTTTTGACAAAGTAAAAAGTAAACAATAATGGCCTACTTTAAATACATGGCCGACAATAAAAACTTTACAATAAAGATACTTTTATCTTTTTGACTCTATCTTCTTGTCTTCCTTCTGCTGCTCTTGTTTTAGTCCAAGGTTACATCTGGAATTAAATTATCTTCAATGCATTTGGAACCATAGTTGTCTGAGTATCTATGTCCAATTATCTTGTATTTGGTTGCTCTTCTAGCTTTGGTAAAATTCATTTGTTGAACTTCATTAATATCTTTTCTCCATTTGTTGAACTTCATCAAAATCTATTTGAACTTCATTAATATCTGTTCTTCAGATTTCTTTTGAAATTGTATATATTATTACTTGATTTCTGCCATATCGTATTTCCATCATTTTCCATCATATTTTATTTCGATTACTTTGAAGATTTCTTCTCTTGTCATAGAGTATTTCTGCAGAACATTATAATTATTTTTTGCTGTAATTCTTTTGAATATACTGAATACTCTGTTATAGCTCTGGTAGTCCTGTAATTTCTTCACCATCAAATGTATATACGATTATTTTCTTATAATTTCTTCCACCGTATATGGTACTCAATAGTCCGTAATTGTAACATATTTTTACTAGATTTGCACTAGTTTCTGAGTTGTATAATGAGTCTGTTATAGCCTTGTAATTTCTAAATAATATAGTTTTCATGAGGTTCAAAAACGTTTGGCTTTTTGTATGTATAACTGGGCTGCGTGGGTAAATGTTTGTGGTACTGGAGTATTTTGTTGGAGTATAGGTACAAATGATTTAGTAAATAAGTATTTAATTTTTTCTGTATTTCCTGTGCTTGTACCTGTATTTCCTGCAATAACATATTTTTGTTATATTGAGTTTTTAGGTGTTTTCTCAACGTCACCTTTTATCTCTGGCTGTTTACCGTCCGCCTGAAGACGTAGCTTCGCATATTTATAGTCATGCTGCTGACTGTATAGCTCTGCATTTTTATAGTCATGCTGCTGACTGTATAGCTTTGCACTACTTATTTCTAGCTTTTCCATTTACTATTTAATCTACTATTCCATATTGCATTAGTACGATCAGAATTCTCATAACTTTCTGTATAGTAAATTGGTGTAGTTACTCTAGGATTTCTCCTAGGGCTATTATCTGGAGTTTTAACTCTAGATGTTCCTGGTTTATTTACATTGTTTGTATTAATTTCTAATTTTAAATTATTTGTTTGTTTTAAAATTTCAGTATATGTTTCACTAATATCACTAGTGTCAAAATTTTCTGATAAGTCAGATTCATTATTATTTTCATTCTCATTTATCTCATTAATTTCGAAATTTTCAGTTTCAATAAGTATTTGTTTCATATCATTTATTTCCTTTATCTTTTTGACTCTATCTTCTTGTCTTCCTTCTGCTGCTCTTGTTTTAGTCCAAGGTTACATCTGGAATTAAATTATCTTCAATGCATTTGGAACCATAGTTGTCTGAGTATCTATGTCCAATTATCTTCAAGCTAATTGCTCTTCTGTCTTTAGTAAAATTCATTGTTGAACTTCATCCATATCTTTTCTTCATTTGTTGAACTTCATCAATATCTATTTGAACTTCATTAATATCTGTTCTTCAGATTTCGATTTATCATTTTACTCCCTTTAATCCAGTCTGTGGGTTTTCTTTGTTTATTATTAACTCTTTTTGTAGAAAAGGTACTAAAAATACCTTTATTAAATCAATTCTTTAAACGAAGTAAAGAAGAATACTATGTAGTAAGTCAAAAAGAACATATTATAGATTGCAAATATACTAAAGGAAAAGCTCAAATCCCAATACTCAATAAAAGAGTAATTAATCAAGAAATACAACAAATAAAATCTAAAGCCCCTATTAAATATGTACATTTAGGAGGAACAGAGATATTATTAAAAGCTTGTTTTAGAGAAGGAATAGATACACCAATAGAGCTATACTTAGCCGATGACAGAATTATACATCCTATAGAAAAGAGTATAATAAGTGCAATAAAAGGAAATTTAATATACCAAAAATTTAAATTTATAATAAGTGCTAATTATTCTATAGCATTAACAGATAAAAATATTGATAAATCCTTAATGTTATATTGGAAATTATCAGGAATAGAGTTAGAACCTGGAAGTAAGATATTTACAGTAAGATGTAAAAATCTATATATATTAACAACAAAACATAAAGTTACTGCCAAAAACAAAATAGATAGAATCAAGATCGACAACCCTTTCGATCAAATTCTTACAATCATAGATAACAATGATTATAGTTACAACGCAATGAATGTAAATGATGATTTACAGATAATACAAGAAAGAGTAAATACCCCTAAACTATCAAGAACTAACTCATCACGAGCTAGTACTTCAAAACGAAAATACGATTACAACAGCTATGGAAAGCAAAGCATTTACCAGGAATCTATCTAATGCTGGTATACTCGATTTCATTTATGAGTAACTAAAATTGCTTTATTCCTGATAGTCTTTTCCTGATTATAAGAGTTTATTATGAATTAATAATGTTATAATGGTCATCTCTAGAAGGTAATTACTATGGAAATATTCTGCGAATTAAGTAAGCCTAAGACTATGCCCTCTTGATGTGGAAACCAATAGGCGAGGAAGCCATCAGGAAGTACACGAGTGTTGAGGTGCTGTTAGGGTACTTAATTAAAGAAGAAGGCTATAGTAAGTGATTAGACGAAATGAACATTATACTGTTATTATTCCTAATAAATACGTATAAACTGCGAAAAGATTAGGTGGAATAACACTATTAGTGAAAACAAATCGAATATGCCTATATACTTGTTAGATAAATTCTGATAACTATATGATGCTATTGTTTTACATAGTGAGAAATATTGATGTTGATGCTAAAATACGAAGAATAATTTACAAATTGATTACGAATGAGATAATAGGTTGGTCTGAGCTGATAGATATTAACAATATAAATTATAATTCAATGATTTAAAAACTAAAATGATCATGTTTAGATATTTGAGGTTATGGGAAGAAAAACTGTTAATTAATAATATATTTGCAGAAGTAAGTAATAAATCGATATTTATACAGATATTCGAAATAAACTGTTTAGAAAATAAAATATAATACTTGTTATAATGAATAAAGAAGAGTTTATAGTAGATGAAAAAATCTATAAAAATCACGAAGGATTAGCTATAAGAATAGTCTTTTCTAATTTAGGACGAAGGTATAAACAAATAAAAGATAAATTATATTTAATGCTAGAAAAAGAATCTGCAAAACTAGAAGATAGCTTAATGGCTAAGATAAGAATTTCTAAAGAAAATGAAGAAATAGATAAAGCTAAAGAAGTTGATAAAATACGAAAAGAAACAACAAATGAAATTAAGAAAATTAAAGAAATTAAAAACACTAAAATTGAAGAATTAGAAAAAGAATTAGCCCTTTTAAAATTATTAGTTGAAAAAAGATTATCTAGACCAAAGAAATCTTTATCGAAATATAATTGTTACAATTGCGCTAAGCTAGGACATTTAGCAAAAGATTGTAAAGATAAAAAACAAAAGAGATTAAAAACAAAGAAACCTTTATCAAAACGTAAATGTTACAATTGTAATAAGTTAGGTCATTTAGCAAAAGATTGTAAATTACCTACTGAACAAATCAAAAATTTAAACGAACATAGATATATGCAAATAAATCATTTAGAGGATGAATTAAAAGATGATAGTATACATAATAAAATTTCAGATATAGAAGATAATTCCGAAACAGAATCTGATTATGAAATTGATTCAGATAATTTTGAACTAAAATCTGATAAAACTGATTATGAAATTGACTCAGATAATTTTGAACTAGAATCCGATAAAACTGAATATGAAATTGACTCAGATAATGAAACATTTGAATAAAATAAAAATACATATACTTGCGAAAATTATCGTAGATGGATACTATAATAGATATTACACACCTATGATAGATACAGGAGCAGAAACAAATATATGCAAATATAATTGTTTACCAGAAGATAAATGGGAAAAATTACAAACACCCATGATAGTATCTGGATTTAATAACGAAAATAGTATGATTATTTACAAAGCAAAAAATGTTAAAATACAGATATGGGATAAGATTTTAATAATAAAAGATATATATTGTTTTGATTGTAATAAAATAGATATACTTTTTGGAATGTCTTTTTTAAAAGAATTATACCCACATATTATAACCAAAACGTATTGGTGGTTTACTACACCAGATGGACACAAAATAGGAGCAAAAAGAGTTAATAATAAACAAAGAAAACCCACAGACTGGATTAAAGGGAGTAAAATGATAAATCAAAAAATGAAGAACATAAAAGAAACTAACCAATCAGAAATTATTATATTAACTTGTAAAAAGAAAAAATTACAATTACTGAGCAAAGTAAAAGTATTAAAATATAAAGATGATAATATAAAATATCATTTATAATTCTATGACAGATATACGAAGATTGGTATTAAAGGTATTGAACTTTATATTTATAATTAAGACTTCACAAAAAGATTTATTAATTTGTTTATTTAAACATTATATTGTGAAACATTATATTGTGACTAACAAGTTTATTATCAGAAGAAAATTATACACAGGTAGACTGAAGGTCAACAAGAATAGAAGAATTTGTAACAACGAACGAAATATATTCAATATATTGAATTTTACAATTAAAGCAGTTTCTACTAACAAAAATCTTATTACAGGTTATCTCCAAAGAAGGGAAAATTACAATAAGAAAACTATTATCCATAATGACAAATTTTGTCAGTAAATGGAAAAGCTAGAAATAAGTAGTGCAAAGCTATACAGTCAGCAGCATGACTATAAAAATGCAGAGCTATACAGTCAGCAGCATGACTATAAATATGCGAAGCTACGTCTTCAGGCGGACGGTAAACAGCCAGAGATAAAAGGTGACGTTGAGAAAACACCTAAAAACTCAATATAACAAAAATATGTTATTGCAGGAAAGGAAATGCAGGTACAAGCACAGGAAATACAGAAAAAATTAAATACTTATTTACTAAATCATTTGTACCTATACTCCAACAAAATACTCCAGTACCACAAACATTTACCCACGCAGCCCAGTTATACATACAAAAAGCCAAACGTTTTTGAACCTCATGAAAACTATATTATTTAGAAATTACAAGGCTATAACAGACTCATTATACAACTCAGAAACTAGTGCAAATCTAGTAAAAATATGTTACAATTACGGACTATTGAGTACCATATACGGTGGAAGAAATTATAAGAAAATAATCGTATATACATTTGATGGTGAAGAAATTACAGGACTACCAGAGCTATAACAGAGTATTCAGTATATTCAAAAGAATTACAGAAGAAAATAATTATAATGTTCTGCAGAAATACTCTATGACAAGAGAAGAAATCTCCAAAGTAATCAAAATAAAATTAATAAAAGATATGATGGAAAATGATGGAAATACGATATGGCAGAAATCAAGTAATAATATATGCAATTTCAAAAGAAATCTGAAGAACAGATATTAATGAAGTTCAAATAGATATTGATGAAGTTCAACAAATGAAGAAAAGATATGGATGAAGTTCAACAATGAATTTTACTAAAGACAGAAGAGCAATTAGCTTGAAGATAATTGGACATAGATACTCAGACAACTATGGTTCCAAATGCATTGAAGATAATTTAATTCCAGATGTAACCTTGGACTAAAACAAGAGCAGCAGAAGGAAGACAAGAAGATAGAGTCAAAAAGATAAAAGTATCTTTATTGTAAAGTTTTTATTGTCGGCCATGTATTTAAAGTAGGCCATTATTGTTTACTTTTTACTTTGTCAAAAGTATGTCGGCCATTTGTATAAAGTCGGCCATTATATTTATTGTCGTTTTGCGTCGGCAGAATTAGAGACTGCCAAGTGTCAATAGTTAGTGTCGGCCATTGTCAGGCCAATAGTGATTGCTTGTAGTATATATAGAGGTATTAATCCTCAGAAATAAAACAAGCTTCAACCAATCCTCTCTCTTCTCTATCAATTCTCTCTCCATATAACAAATATAGACTTCCGCCCTTATTTTTCGCCATCATCTTGGCCCCTCAGCTATATCACCGATGACAAGGTCATCACGGTACTTTTTACTCCGAGGGAAACGTATGCAATGCTGCAACACTCATGGCCTTAACCCTCAGGGAGCCAGAGTCGGTTCAAATACATAGCTGAGCCATCACACAGGTTCTTCACCTATGCTCTGATACCAATTTCGCCATCATCTTTTAATTCATCCTCTAAATGATTTATTTGCATATATCTATGTTCGTTTAAATTTGTGATTTGTTTAGTAGGTAATTTACAATCTTTTGCTAAATGACCTAACTCATTACAATTGTAACATTTACGTTTTGATAAAGGTTTCTTTGTTTTTAATCTCTTTTGTTTTTTATCTTTACAATCTTTTGCTAAATGTCCTAGCTTAGCGCAATTGTAACAATTATATTTCGATAAAGATTTCTTTGGTCTAGATAATCTTTTTTCAACTAATAATTTTAAAAGGGCTAATTCTTTTTCTAATTCTTCAATTTTAGTGTTTTTAATTTTGTTAATTTTCTTAATTTCATTTGTTGTTTCTTTTCGTATTTTATCAACTTCTTTAGCCTTATCTATTTCTTCATTTTCTTTAGAAATTCGTATCTTAGCCGTTAAGCTATCTTCTAGTTTCGCAGATTCTTTTTCTAACATTAGATATAATTTATCTCCTATTTTTTTATACCTTCGTCCTAAATTCGAAAAGACTATTCTTATAGCTAATCCTTCGTGATTTTTATAGAATTTTTCATCAACTATAAACTCTTCTTTATTCATTATTACAAGTATTATATTTTATATAGCGTTTGTATTTTATTTTCTAAACAGTTTATTTTGAATATCTGTATAAATATCGATTTATTACTTACTTCTGCAAATATATTATTAATTAACAGTTTTTCTTCCCATAACCTCAAATATCTAAACATGATCATTTTAGTTTTTAAATCATCGAATTATATTTTATATTGTTAATATCTATCAGCTCGGACCAACCTATTATCTCATTCATAATCAATTTCGTAAATTATTCTTCGTATTTTTAGCATCAACATTAATATTTCTCACTATGTAAAACAATAGCATCATATAGTTATCAGAATTTATCTAACAAGTATATAGGCATATTCGATTTATTTTCACTAATAATGTTATTCCATCTAATCTTTTCGCAGTTTATACGCATTCATTATGAATAATAACAGTATAATGTTCATTTCGTCTAATCACTACTATAGCCTTCTTCTTTAATTAAGTACCCTAACAGCACCTCAACACTCGTGTACTTCCTGACGGCTTCCTCGCCTATTGGTTTCCACATCAAGAGGGCATAGTCTTAGGCTTACTTAATTCGCAGAATATTTCCATAGTAATTATGACCATTATAACATTATTAATTTATAATAAACTCTTATAATCAAGAAAAGACTATCAGGAATAAAGCAATTTTAGTTACTCATAAATGAATTCGAGTATACCTGCACTAGTAGATTCCTGGTAAATGCTTTGTTTTCCATATCTGGTGTTGATAGCTTCACGATTTTCTAGCTTTATTTAGCTCTGATACCAAATAAGGGCGGAAGTCTATATTTGTTATATGGAGAGAGAATTGATAGAGAAGAGAGAGGATTGGTTGAAGCTTGTTTTATTTCTGAGGATTAATACCTCTATATATACTACAAGCAATCACTATTGGCCTGACAATGGCCGACACTAACTATTGACACTTGGCAGTCTCTAATTCTGCCGACGCAAAACGACAATAAATATAATGGCCGACTTTATACAAATGGCCGACATACTTTTGACAAAGTAAAAAGTAAACAATAATGGCCTACTTTAAATACATGGCCGACAATAAAAACTTTACAATAAAGATACTTTTATCTTTTTGACTCTATCTTCTTGTCTTCCTTCTGCTGCTCTTGTTTTAGTCCAAGGTTACATCTGGAATTAAATTATCTTCAATGCATTTGGAACCATAGTTGTCTGAGTATCTATGTCCAATTATCTTGTATTTGGTTGCTCTTCTAGCTTTGGTAAAATTCATTTGTTGAACTTCATTAATATCTTTTCTCCATTTGTTGAACTTCATCAAAATCTATTTGAACTTCATTAATATCTGTTCTTCAGATTTCTTTTGAAATTGTATATATTATTACTTGATTTCTATATCGTATTTCCATCATTTTCCATCATATTTTATTTCGATTACTTTGAAGATTTCTTCTCTTGTCATAGAGTATTTCTGCAGAACATTATAATTATTTTTTGCTGTAATTCTTTTGAATATACTGAATACTCTGTTATAGCTCTGGTAGTCCTGTAATTTCTTCACCATCAAATGTATATACGATTATTTTCTTATAATTTCTTCCACCGTATATGGTACTCAATAGTCCGTAATTGTAACATATTTTTACTAGATTTGCACTAGTTTCTGAGTTGTATAATGAGTCTGTTATAGCCTTGTAATTTCTAAATAATATAGTTTTCATGAGGTTCAAAAACGTTTGGCTTTTTGTATGTATAACTGGGCTGCGTGGGTAAATGTTTGTGGTACTGGAGTATTTTGTTGGAGTATAGGTACAAATGATTTAGTAAATAAGTATTTAATTTTTTCTGTATTTCCTGTGCTTGTACCTGCATTTCCTGCAATAACATATTTTTGTTATATTGAGTTTTTAGGTGTTTTCTCAACGTCACCTTTTATCTCTGGCTGTTTACCGTCCGCCTGAAGACGTAGCTTCGCATATTTATAGTCATGCTGCTGACTGTATAGCTCTGCATTTTTATAGTCATGCTGCTGACTGTATAGCTTTGCACTACTTATTTCTAGCTTTTCCATTTACTGACAAAATTTGTCATTATGGATAATAGTTTTCTTATTGTAATTTTCCCTTCTTTGGAGATAACCTGTAATAAGATTTTTGTTAGTAGAAACTGCTTTAATTGTAAAATTCAATATATTGAATATATTTCGTTCGTTGTTACAAATTCTTCTATTCTTGTTACAAATTCTTCTATATAAACAATAATGGCCTACTTTAAATACATGGCCGACAATAAAAACTTTACAATAAAGATACTTTTATCTTTTTGACTCTATCTTCTTGTCTTCCTTCTGCTGCTCTTGTTTTAGTCCAAGGTTACATCTGGAATTAAATTATCTTCAATGCATTTGGAACCATAGTTGTCTGAGTATCTATGTCCAATTATCTTGTATTTGGTTGCTCTTCTAGCTTTGGTAAAATTCATTTGTTGAACTTCATTAATATCTTTTCTCCATTTGTTGAACTTCATCAAAATCTATTTGAACTTCATTAATATCTGTTCTTCAGATTTCACCGATGACAAGGTCATCACGGTACTTTTTACTCCGAGGGAAACGTATGCAATGCTGCAACACTCATGGCCTTAACCCTCAGGGAGCCAGTGTCGGTTCAAATACATAGCTGAGCCATCACACAGGTTCTTCACCTATGCTCTGATACCAAATAAGGGCGGAAGTCTATATTTGTTATATGGAGAGAGAATTGATAGAGAAGAGAGAGGATTGGTTGAAGCTTGTTTTATTTCTGAGGATTAATACCTCTATATATACTACAAGCAATCACTATTGGCCTGACAATGGCCGACACTAACTATTGACACTTGGCAGTCTCTAATTCTGCCGACGCAAAACGACAATAAATATAATGGCCGACTTTATACAAATGGCCGACATACTTTTGACAAAGTAAAAAGTAAACAATAATGGCCTACTTTAAATACATGGCCGACAATAAAAACTTTACAATAAAGATACTTTTATCTTTTTGACTCTATCTTCTTGTCTTCCTTCTGCTGCTCTTGTTTTAGTCCAAGGTTACATCTGGAATTAAATTATCTTCAATGCATTTGGAACCATAGTTGTCTGAGTATCTATGTCCAATTATCTTGTATTTGGTTGCTCTTCTAGCTTTGGTAAAATTCATTTGTTGAACTTCATTAATATCTTTTCTCCATTTGTTGAACTTCATCAAAATCTATTTGAACTTCATTAATATCTGTTCTTCAGATTTCTTTTGAAATTGTATATATTATTACTTGATTTCTGCCATATCGTATTTCCATCATTTTCCATCATATTTTATTTCGATTACTTTGAAGATTTCTTCTCTTGTCATAGAGTATTTCTGCAGAACATTATAATTATTTTTTGCTGTAATTCTTTTGAATATACTGAATACTCTGTTATAGCTCTGGTAGTCCTGTAATTTCTTCACCATCAAATGTATATACGATTATTTTCTTATAATTTCTTCCACCGTATATGGTACTCAATAGTCCGTAATTGTAACATATTTTTACTAGATTTGCACTAGTTTCTGAGTTGTATAATGAGTCTGTTATAGCCTTGTAATTTCTAAATAATATAGTTTTCATGAGGTTCAAAAACGTTTGGCTTTTTGTATGTATAACTGGGCTGCGTGGGTAAATGTTTGTGGTACTGGAGTATTTTGTTGGAGTATAGGTACAAATGATTTAGTAAATAAGTATTTAATTTTTTCTGTATTTCCTGTGCTTGTACCTGCATTTCCTGCAATAACATATTTTTGTTATATTGAGTTTTTAGGTGTTTTCTCAACGTCACCTTTTATCTCTGGCTGTTTACCGTCCGCCTGAAGACGTAGCTTCGCATATTTATAGTCATGCTGCTGACTGTATAGCTCTGCATTTTTATAGTCATGCTGCTGACTGTATAGCTTTGCACTACTTATTTCTAGCTTTTCCATTTACTGACAAAATTTGTCATTATGGATAATAGTTTTCTTATTGTAATTTTCCCTTCTTTGGAGATAACCTGTAATAAGATTTTTGTTAGTAGAAACTGCTTTAATTGTAAAATTCAATATATTGAATATATTTCGTTCGTTGTTACAAATTCTTCTATTCTTGTTGACCTTCAGTCTACCTGTGTATAATTTTCTTCTGATAATAAACTTGTTAGTCACAATATAATGTTTCACAATATAATGTTTAAATAAACATATTAATAAATCTTTTTGTGAAGTCTTAATTATAAATATAAAGTTCAATACCTTTAATACCAATCTTCGTATATCTGTCATAGAATTATAAATGATATTTTATATTATCATCTTTATATTTTAATACTTTTACTTTGCTCAGTAATTGTAATTTTTTCTTTTTACAAGTTAATATAATAATTTCTGATTGGTTAGTTTCTTTTATGTTCTTCATTTTTTGATTTATCATTTTACTCCCTTTAATCCAGTTTGTGGGTTTTCTTTGTTTATTATTAACTCTTTTTGCTCCTATTTTGTGTCCATCTGGTGTAGTAAACCACCAATACGTTTTGGTTATAATATGTGGGTATAATTCTTTTAAAAAAGACATTCCAAAAAGTATATCTATTTTATTACAATCAAAACAATATATATCTTTTATTATTAAAATCTTATCCCATATCTGTATTTTAACATTTTTTGCTTTGTAAATAATCATACTATTTTCGTTATTAAATCCAGATACTATCATGGGTGTTTGTAATTTTTCCCATTTATCTTCTGGTAAACAATTATATTTGCATATATTTGTTTCTGCTCCTGTATCTATCATAGGTGTGTAATATCTATTATAGTATCTATCTACGATAATTTTCGCAAGTATATGTATTTTCATTTTATTCAAATGTTTTCATTTCATTCAAATGTTTCATTTTCTGAGTCAATTTCATATTCAGTTTTATCGGATTCTAGTTCAAAATTATCTGAGTCAATTTCATAATCAGTTTTATCAGATTCTAGTTCAGAATTATCGGAGTTAGTTTTATAATTAATTTTATCAGATTCTGTTTCAGAATTATCTTCTATATCTGAAATTTTATTATGTATACTATCATCTTTTAATTCATCCTCTAAATGATTTATTTGCATATATCTATGTTCGTTTAAATTTGTGATTTGTTTAGTAGGTAATTTACAATCTTTTGCTAAATGACCTAACTCATTACAATTGTAACATTTACGTTTTGATAAAGGTTTCTTTGTTTTTAATCTCTTTTGTTTTTTATCTTTACAATCTTTTGCTAAATGTCCTAGCTTAGCGCAATTGTAACAATTATATTTCGATAAAGATTTCTTTGGTCTAGATAATCTTTTTTCAACTAATAATTTTAAAAGGGCTAATTCTTTTTCTAATTCTTCAATTTTAGTGTTTTTAATTTTGTTAATTTTCTTAATTTCATTTGTTGTTTCTTTTCGTATTTTATCAACTTCTTTAGCCTTATCTATTTCTTCATTTTCTTTAGAAATTCGTATCTTAGCCGTTAAGCTATCTTCTAGTTTCGCAGATTCTTTTTCTAACATTAGATATAATTTATCTCCTATTTTTTTATACCTTCGTCCTAAATTCGAAAAGACTATTCTTATAGCTAATCCTTCGTGATTTTTATAGATTTTTTCATCAACTATAAACTCTTCTTTATTCATTATTACAAGTATTATATTTTATATAGCGTTTGTATTTTATTTTCTAAACAGTTTATTTCGAATATCTGTATAAATATCGATTTATTACTTACTTCTGCAAATATATTATTAATTAACAGTTTTTCTTCCCATAACCTCAAATATCTAAACATGATCATTTTAGTTTTTAAATCATCGAATTATATTTTATATTGTTAATATCTATCAGCTCGGACCAACCTATTATCTCATTCATAATCAATTTCGTAAATTATTCTTCGTATTTTTAGCATCAACATTAATATTTCTCACTATGTAAAACAATAGCATCATATAGTTATCAGAATTTATCTAACAAGTATATAGGCATATTCGATTTATTTTCACTAATAATGTTATTCCATCTAATCTTTTCGCAGTTTATACGCATTCATTATGAATAATAACAGTATAATGTTCATTTCGTCTAATCACTACTATAGCCTTCTTCTTTAATTAAGTACCCTAACAGCACCTCAACACTCGTGTACTTCCTGACGGCTTCCTCGCCTATTGGTTTCCACATCAAGAGGGCATAGTCTTAGGCTTACTTAATTCGCAGAATATTTCCATAGTAATTATGACCATTATAACATTATTAATTTATAATAAACTCTTATAATCAAGAAAAGACTATCAGGAATAAAGCAATTTTAGTTACTCATAAATGAATTCGAGTATACCTGCACTAGTAGATTCCTGGTAAATGCTTTGTTTTCCATATCTGGTGTTGATAGCTTCACGATTTTCTAGCTTTATCTAGCTCTGATACCAAATAAGGGCGGAAGTCTATATTTGTTATATGGAGAGAGAATTGATAGAGAAGAGAGAGGATTGGTTGAAGCTTGTTTTATTTCTGAGGATTAATACCTCTATATATACTACAAGCAATCACTATTGGCCTGACAATGGCCGACACTAACTATTGACACTTGGCAGTCTCTAATTCTGCCGACGCAAAACGACAATAAATATAATGGCCGACTTTATACAAATGGCCGACATACTTTTGACAAAGTAAAAAGTAAACAATAATGGCCTACTTTAAATACATGGCCGACAATAAAAACTTTACAATAAAGATACTTTTATCTTTTTGACTCTATCTTCTTGTCTTCCTTCTGCTGCTCTTGTTTTAGTCCAAGGTTACATCTGGAATTAAATTATCTTCAATGCATTTGGAACCATAGTTGTCTGAGTATCTATGTCCAATTATCTTGTATTTGGTTGCTCTTCTAGCTTTGGTAAAATTCATTTGTTGAACTTCATTAATATCTTTTCTCCATTTGTTGAACTTCATCAAAATCTATTTGAACTTCATTAATATCTGTTCTTCAGATTTCTTTTGAAATTGTATATATTATTACTTGATTTCTGCCATATCGTATTTCCATCATTTTCCATCATATTTTATTTCGATTACTTTGAAGATTTCTTCTCTTGTCATAGAGTATTTCTGCAGAACATTATAATTATTTTTTGCTGTAATTCTTTTGAATATACTGAATACTCTGTTATAGCTCTGGTAGTCCTGTAATTTCTTCACCATCAAATGTATATACGATTATTTTCTTATAATTTCTTCCACCGTATATGGTACTCAATAGTCCGTAATTGTAACATATTTTTACTAGATTTGCACTAGTTTCTGAGTTGTATAATGAGTCTGTTATAGCCTTGTAATTTCTAAATAATATAGTTTTCATGAGGTTCAAAAACGTTTGGCTTTTTGTATGTATAACTGGGCTGCGTGGGTAAATGTTTGTGGTACTGGAGTATTTTGTTGGAGTATAGGTACAAATGATTTAGTAAATAAGTATTTAATTTTTTCTGTATTTCCTGTGCTTGTACCTGCATTTCCTGCAATAACATATTTTTGTTATATTGAGTTTTTAGGTGTTTTCTCAACGTCACCTTTTATCTCTGGCTGTTTACCGTCCGCCTGAAGACGTAGCTTCGCATATTTATAGTCATGCTGCTGACTGTATAGCTCTGCATTTTTATAGTCATGCTGCTGACTGTATAGCTTTGCACTACTTATTTCTAGCTTTTCCATTTACTGACAAAATTTGTCATTATGGATAATAGTTTTCTTATTGTAATTTTCCCTTCTTTGGAGATAACCTGTAATAAGATTTTTGTTAGTAGAAACTGCTTTAATTGTAAAATTCAATATATTGAATATATTTCGTTCGTTGTTACAAATTCTTCTATTCTTGTTGACCTTCAGTCTACCTGTGTATAATTTTCTTCTGATAATAAACTTGTTAGTCACAATATAATGTTTCACAATATAATGTTTAAATAAACATATTAATAAATCTTTTTGTGAAGTCTTAATTATAAATATAAAGTTCAATACCTTTAATACCAATCTTCGTATATCTGTCATAGAATTATAAATGATATTTTATATTATCATCTTTATATTTTAATACTTTTACTTTGCTCAGTAATTGTAATTTTTTCTTTTTACAAGTTAATATAATAATTTCTGATTGGTTAGTTTCTTTTATGTTCTTCATTTTTTGATTTATCATTTTACTCCCTTTAATCCAGTCTGTGGGTTTTCTTTGTTTATTATTAACTCTTTTTGCTCCTATTTTGTGTCCATCTGGTGTAGTAAACCACCAATACGTTTTGGTTATAATATGTGGGTATAATTCTTTTAAAAAAGACATTCCAAAAAGTATATCTATTTTATTACAATCAAAACAATATATATCTTTTATTATTAAAATCTTATCCCATATCTGTATTTTAACATTTTTTGCTTTGTAAATAATCATACTATTTTCGTTATTAAATCCAGATACTATCATGGGTGTTTGTAATTTTTCCCATTTATCTTCTGGTAAACAATTATATTTGCATATATTTGTTTCTGCTCCTGTATCTATCATAGGTGTGTAATATCTATTATAGTATCTATCTACGATAATTTTCGCAAGTATATGTATTTTCATTTTATTCAAATGTTTTCATTTCATTCAAATGTTTCATTTTCTGAGTCAATTTCATATTCAGTTTTATCGGATTCTAGTTCAAAATTATCTGAGTCAATTTCATAATCAGTTTTATCAGATTCTAGTTCAGAAAATCGTGAAGCTATCAACACCAGATATGGAAAACAAAGCATTTACCAGGAATCTACTAGTGCAGGTATACTCGAATTCATTTATGAGTAACTAAAATTGCTTTATTCCTGATAGTCTTTTCTTGATTATAAGAGTTTATTATAAATTAATAATGTTATAATGGTCATAATTACTATGGAAATATTCTGCGAATTAAGTAAGCCTAAGACTATGCCCTCTTGATGTGGAAACCAATAGGCGAGGAAGCCGTCAGGAAGTACACGAGTGTTGAGGTGCTGTTAGGGTACTTAATTAAAGAAGAAGGCTATAGTAGTGATTAGACGAAATGAACATTATACTGTTATTATTCATAATGAATGCGTATAAACTGCGAAAAGATTAGATGGAATAACATTATTAGTGAAAATAAATCGAATATGCCTATATACTTGTTAGATAAATTCTGATAACTATATGATGCTATTGTTTTACATAGTGAGAAATATTAATGTTGATGCTAAAAATACGAAGAATAATTTACGAAATTGATTATGAATGAGATAATAGGTTGGTCCGAGCTGATAGATATTAACAATATAAAATATAATTCGATGATTTAAAAACTAAAATGATCATGTTTAGATATTTGAGGTTATGGGAAGAAAAACTGTTAATTAATAATATATTTGCAGAAGTAAGTAATAAATCGATATTTATACAGATATTCGAAATAAACTGTTTAGAAAATAAAATACAAACGCTATATAAAATATAATACTTGTAATAATGAATAAAGAAGAGTTTATAGTTGATGAAAAAATCTATAAAAATCACGAAGGATTAGCTATAAGAATAGTCTTTTCGAATTTAGGACGAAGGTATAAAAAAATAGGAGATAAATTATATCTAATGTTAGAAAAAGAATCTGCGAAACTAGAAGATAGCTTAACGGCTAAGATACGAATTTCTAAAGAAAATGAAGAAATAGATAAGGCTAAAGAAGTTGATAAAATACGAAAAGAAACAACAAATGAAATTAAGAAAATTAACAAAATTAAAAACACTAAAATTGAAGAATTAGAAAAAGAATTAGCCCTTTTAAAATTATTAGTTGAAAAAAGATTATCTAGACCAAAGAAATCTTTATCGAAATATAATTGTTACAATTGCGCTAAGCTAGGACATTTAGCAAAAGATTGTAAAGATAAAAAACAAAAGAGATTAAAAACAAAGAAACCTTTATCAAAACGTAAATGTTACAATTGTAATGAGTTAGGTCATTTAGCAAAAGATTGTAAATTACCTACTAAACAAATCACAAATTTAAACGAACATAGATATATGCAAATAAATCATTTAGAGGATGAATTAAAAGATGATAGTATACATAATAAAATTTCAGATATAGAAGATAATTCTGAAACAGAATCTGATAAAATTAATTATAAAACTAACTCCGATAATTCTAAACTAGAATCTGATAAAACTGATTATGAAATTGACTCAGATAATTTTGAACTAGAATCCGATAAAACTGAATATGAAATTGACTCAGAAAATGAAACATTTGAATGAAATGAAAACATTTGAATAAAATGAAAATACATATACTTGCGAAAATTATCGTAGATAGATACTATAATAGATATTACACACCTATGATAGATACAGGAGCAGAAACAAATATATGCAAATATAATTGTTTACCAGAAGATAAATGGGAAAAATTACAAACACCCATGATAGTATCTGGATTTAATAACGAAAATAGTATGATTATTTACAAAGCAAAAAATGTTAAAATACAGATATGGGATAAGATTTTAATAATAAAAGATATATATTGTTTTGATTGTAATAAAATAGATATACTTTTTGGAATGTCTTTTTTAAAAGAATTATACCCACATATTATAACCAAAACGTATTGGTGGTTTACTACACCAGATGGACACAAAATAGGAGCAAAAAGAGTTAATAATAAACAAAGAAAACCCACAGACTGGATTAAAGGGAGTAAAATGATAAATCAAAAAATGAAGAACATAAAAGAAACTAACCAATCAGAAATTATTATATTAACTTGTAAAAAGAAAAAATTACAATTACTGAGCAAAGTAAAAGTATTAAAATATAAAGATGATAATATAAAATATCATTTATAATTCTATGACAGATATACGAAGATTGGTATTAAAGGTATTGAACTTTATATTTATAATTAAGACTTCACAAAAAGATTTATTAATATGTTTATTTAAACATTATATTGTGAAACATTATATTGTGACTAACAAGTTTATTATTAGAAGAAAATTATACACAGGTAGACTGAAGGTCAACAAGAATAGAAGAATTTGTAACAACGAACGAAATATATTCAATATATTGAATTTTACAATTAAAGCAGTTTCTACTAACAAAAATCTTATTACAGGTTATCTCCAAAGAAGGGAAAATTACAATAAGAAAACTATTATCCATAATGACAAATTTTGTCAGTAAATGGAAAAGCTAGAAATAAGTAGTGCAAAGCTATACAGTCAGCAGCATGACTATAAAAATGCAGAGCTATACAGTCAGCAGCATGACTATAAATATGCGAAGCTACGTCTTCAGGCGGACGGTAAACAGCCAGAGATAAAAGGTGACGTTGAGAAAACACCTAAAAACTCAATATAACAAAAATATGTTATTGCAGGAAATGCAGGTACAAGCACAGGAAATACAGAAAAAATTAAATACTTATTTACTAAATCATTTGTACCTATACTCCAACAAAATACTCCAGTACCACAAACATTTACCCACGCAGCCCAGTTATACATACAAAAAGCCAAACGTTTTTGAACCTCATGAAAACTATATTATTTAGAAATTACAAGGCTATAACAGACTCATTATACAACTCAGAAACTAGTGCAAATCTAGTAAAAATATGTTACAATTACGGACTATTGAGTACCATATACGGTGGAAGAAATTATAAGAAAATAATCGTATATACATTTGATGGTGAAGAAATTACAGGACTACCAGAGCTATAACAGAGTATTCAGTATATTCAAAAGAATTACAGCAAAAAATAATTATAATGTTCTGCAGAAATACTCTATGACAAGAGAAGAAATCTTCAAAGTAATCGAAATAAAATATGATGGAAAATGATGGAAATACGATATGGCAGAAATCAAGTAATAATATATACAATTTCAAAAGCAATCTGAAGAACAGATATTAATGAAGTTCAAATAGATTTTGATGAAGTTCAACAAATGGAGAAAAGATATTAATGAAGTTCAACAAATGAATTTTACCAAAGCTAGAAGAGCAACCAAATACAAGATAATTGGACATAGATACTCAGACAACTATGGTTCCAAATGCATTGAAGATAATTTAATTCCAGATGTAACCTTGGACTAAAACAAGAGCAGCAGAAGGAAGACAAGAAGATAGAGTCAAAAAGATAAAAGTATCTTTATTGTAAAGTTTTTATTGTCGGCCATGTATTTAAAGTAGGCCATTATTGTTTACTTTTTACTTTGTCAAAAGTATGTCGGCCATTTGTATAAAGTCGGCCATTATATTTATTGTCGTTTTGCGTCGGCAGAATTAGAGACTGCCAAGTGTCAATAGTTAGTGTCGGCCATTGTCAGGCCAATAGTGATTGCTTGTAGTATATATAGAGGTATTAATCCTCAGAAATAAAACAAGCTTCAACCAATCCTCTCTCTTCTCTATCAATTCTCTCTCCATATAACAAATATAGACTTCCGCCCTTATATTGGGGGGCCAAGATGATGGCGAAATTGGTATCAGAGCATAGGTGAAGAACCTGTGTGATGGCTCAGCTATGTATTTGAACCGACTCTGGCTCCCTGAGGGTTAAGGCCATGAGTGTTGCAGCATTGCATACGTTTCCCTCGGAGTAAAAAGTACCGTGATGACCTTGTCATCGGTGATATAGCTGAGGGGCCAAGATGATGGCGAAATTACAAGGGCGGAAGTCTATATTTGTTATATGGAGAGAGAATTGATAGAGAAGAGAGAGGATTGGTTGAAGCTTGTTTCTTTTCGTATTTTATCAACTTCTTTAGCCTTATCTATTTCTTCATTTTCTTTAGAAATTCGTATCTTAGCCGTTAAGCTATCTTCTAGTTTCGCAGATTCTTTTTCTAACATTAGATATAATTTATCTCCTATTTTTTTATACCTTCGTCCTAAATTCGAAAAGACTATTCTTATAGCTAATCCTTCGTGATTTTTATAGATTTTTTCATCAACTATAAACTCTTCTTTATTCATTATTACAAGTATTATATTTTATATAGCGTTTGTATTTTATTTTCTAAACAGTTTATTTCGAATATCTGTATAAATATCGATTTATTACTTACTTCTGCAAATATATTATTAATTAACAGTTTTTCTTCCCATAACCTCAAATATCTAAACATGATCATTTTAGTTTTTAAATCATCGAATTATATTTTATATTGTTAATATCTATCAGCTCGGACCAACCTATTATCTCATTCATAATCAATTTCGTAAATTATTCTTCGTATTTTTAGCATCAACATTAATATTTCTCACTATATAAAACAATAGCATCATATAGTTATCAGAATTTATCTAACAAGTATATAGGCATATTCGATTTATTTTCACTAATAATGTTATTCCATCTAATCTTTTCGCAGTTTATACGCATTCATTATGAATAATAACAGTATAATGTTCATTTCGTCTAATCACTACTATAGCCTTCTTCTTTAATTAAGTACCCTAACAGCACCTCAACACTCGTGTACTTCCTGACGGCTTCCTCGCCTATTGGTTTCCACATCAAGAGGGCATAGTCTTAGGCTTACTTAATTCGCAGAATATTTCCATAGTAATTATGACCATTATAACATTATTAATTTATAATAAACTCTTATAATCAAGAAAAGACTATCAGGAATAAAGCAATTTTAGTTACTCATAAATGAATTCGAGTATACCTGCACTAGTAGATTCCTGGTAAATGCTTTGTTTTCCATATCTGGTGTTGATAGCTTCACGATTTTCTAGCTTTATTTCTTTTTGTCTTTCTTCAACTAGGTACAAATGATTTAGTAAATAAGTATGGATAACTATTTTAGTCAATTAGAAAATTGTATAGTATATATTGATGATATATTATTATATTCTAAAACAGAAGAAGAACATATTAAATTACTAGAAAAATTTATTCAAATAGTTAAGCAATCCGGAATTAGTTTGAATAAAAGAAAAATAGAATTAATGAAATCACAGATAGAATTTCTCGGAATACAAATAGATAAATCAGGTATTAAAATGCAAACACATCTAGTACAAAAAATTATTGATTTAGACGAAAATATAGATACAAAAAAGAAATTACAGTCCTTTTTAGGATTAGTAAATCAGGTAAGAGAATACATACCTAAATTAGCAGAATATTTAAAACCTTTAAATAAAAAACTGAAAAAAGATATCGAATATCATTTCGATAAAAAAGATACTGAAAATATTAAAAATATTAAACGATTATGTAAAAATTTACCAAAACTAAACTTTCCTGATGAAAAAAGGAATTTTACATATATAGTTGAAACTGATTCTAGTGAACATAGTTATGGCGGATTATTAAAATATAAATATAATGATGAAAAAATTGAATATCATTGTAGATACCATTCAGGATCATATACAGAACCCCAGGTAAAATGGGAAATTAACCGTAAAGAGTTATTAGCATTATATAAATGTTTATTAGCTTTTGAACATTATATTGTATATAACAAATTTATTGTTCGAATAGACAATACACAGGTAAAATGGTGGCTAACACGCAAGATAGATGATTCAGTAACGACAAAAGAAATACGTAGATTAGTATTGAATATATTAAACTTCACTTTTACAATTGAAGTAATTTCTACTAATGAGAATTTTATTGCAGACTACCTCAGTAGAAACAGATACGATGAAGCAGCTATTAACCATGATGACAAACCTTTGTCAAAAGGTTGATAAAATAGATAATGAAGTGAAACTTCTAAAAGAGCAAGTTAAAGAGCAAGCTAATAGTCAGCAGCATGACTTAAAACATGCGGAACTACGTCTTCAGGCAGACGGAAAAAAGCCAGAGATAAAAGGTGACGATGAGAAACACCATAAAACTCAAAAGATAAAAGGTGACGATGAGAAACACCTTAAAACTCAAATTACTAACAAATTATCTATTACAGGAATTGCAGGAACTGGAAAAGAAGTTATGGAGCTATCAAAACCAAAACCTATAAACTTAAATAATTTATTCAAAAAACCTTTTATACCTAAACTTCAGATAATTGAGTCTTCAACACCACAAACATCTACCTATGCAGCCAGCTTAAACAAGGAAAAGAAGATGTACAACCACATCGCTCAAAACTATATAGAAAACATATATCAAATAGTGACCTTCTTGAACACAAAACCAAGATCAACTACCACCAAAGAAAAAACCTGTAACGACCTGCTTAGTCGTTTTGAGCAGCAGATTTTATTTCTGGAAAAACTGTCTGAGGCGACGTATCCCACGACGGACCGTCATGGGCACGACGGACCGTCGAGGGTGTCTCGTTCCAAACACTTGGAATTCTTATATTTGAGTACTGAAATCGACTCTCTGAACTCTGTGACGGACCTGCAGGACGGACCGTCACAGACATGACGGACCGTTGTGAGGTTCCGTTTCAAAACACTTCAACTCTTGAGAATTGGGTACTGAGAGCAATTCTCTGAAGTCTGTGACGGACCTGCAGGACGGACCGTCACAGACATGACGGACCGTTGTGAGGTTCCGTTTCAAAACACTTCAACTCTTGAGAATTGGGTACTGAGAGCAATTCTCTGTCCGTCGTGACGGAAGTGCAGGACGGACCGTCGTAGGCACGACGGACCGTCACAGGTTGCGTAATCCCAGTCTGGGTCAAATTTCTGGGTAAGTTTTAAAGGGGAGTTTTGGACTATTCTTGCTATAATTATAAATTTTAGTGGGTCAATGTTAATAACTCAAATCCTTGGGGGTGTAAGGAGATGACCTTGAGTTATTTAGTGGTGGTTTCCTCATCTTTATACCTAATTATATGCCAAATTGGGAAAAGAGAGAGAGTTTGGGAGAAGAAAAAATAGAGAGAACAAGGAGAAGAGAGGAACGATCTATAGAGAGAGACAACCAAGAGGAACCAAGAAGCTTGAGAGATTGCTTGTTTGATCAAGGATCCTTGGTGAAGGTAGGTTATGGTTGATACTATTTGTAGTAAACTCTTAATAGTGAATGATATGTATTGGTAGTATTGTAAACCCTTCTATATGCTTAATCTTATGCTTTCATGAATGTGATTATGTGTTTGTGATAAAATAAGCTTAATGAAGCTTTGAATCCAAAATCTTGAAGAAACCCTAATTCACCTTGTTATTGATGATGCCTTGGTATAAAAGAAGGCTTGATGAACTAAAGTAATGAGATTGGTGATGCCTTGGTATAAAAGAAGGCTTGATGAATTGTTAGAATTAGGGGATCGGAGTGTCACGTTCCGACACATAGTATTAGTGGGTCGGGTGTCACGAACCGACACATAGAATTAGGGGATCGGAGTGTCACGTTCCGACACATAGAATTAGGGGATCGGAGTGTCACGTTCCGACACATAGTATTAGTGGATCGGGTGTCACGAACCGACACGTAGAATTAGGGGATCGGAGTGTCACGTTCCGACACATAATTAGGGGATCGGAGTGTCACGTTCCGACACATGTAATAGTGGGTCGGGTGTCACGAACCGACACATAGAATTAGGGGATCGGAGTGTCACGTTCCGACACATAGAATTAGGGGATCGGAGTGTCCGTTCCGACACATAGTATTAGTGGATCGGGTGTCACGAACCGACACGTAGAATTAGGGGATCGGAGTGTCACGTTCCGACACATAGAATTAGGGGATCGGAGTGTCACGTTCCGACACATAGTATTAAGGGATCGGGTGTCACGAACCGACACGTAGAATTAAGGGATCGGAGTGTCACGTTCCGACACATAGTAGTAGGGGATCGAAGTGTCACGTACCGACACAAGAGGAAGAAAGATAATAAATCTTGAGAGATGTTTATATACTCAATGTAATGAACCTAATTCCCAAATGAGTGTGGTATTGAGGCTTGAGTCCTCATGGATGAACTTGGTAGTACTTATTGATGATTATAGTACTTGTTACTACATGTTGAGTATTGTAGTTGATTTATGATATGAACTGATATATACTGTTTTCTATTTTGAGTTGGCCGATGATACCTACTCAGTACTTGTGTTTGTACTGACCCCCTACTTGTTGTTTCTTTCTTTGTTATTTGGGGAATGCAGCAAACGTACCGTCGTCTTCAACTCAGCAGCACTTCTAGCCAGTCGTCACTACACCGGATTTCAGGGTGAGCTAATGCTTCTAGCTTGGACTGGATCTTCTTTTCAATGTCTTGATGCCTTGAACTTCCGGCATGGACTAGCCTTTTATTTATTTTAGCTTCTTAGATACTTCTAGATTTGTAACTTGAGGATAGATGTTCTTGTGATGATGACTTCCAGATTTGGGAATAATGAGTTTTAAGTCTTCCGCTTTGTATTTTTGTTCAATATGTTGGAGTTTTAGATTGGTTGGTTCGCTCACATAGTAGGATAAGTGTGGGTGCCACTCGCGGCTAGATTTTGGGTCGTGACATTACTGTTGAATATATATATCTAACACGTCATGCCACTGAGATATAAAATCTTTCTCCTTCACCTCTCTTACTCTCTCCTCCCTCTCATTCTAAGTGTGTGTGTTTTACGATGTATGTACTGCACAATTTAATGTTTTTGTATCCAATAAAATATGAAAGCATGTATATAACTATATATGTGTAAGCTTGTGTCTATACTACGATTATACCTTTGTATACGACAGTGTTTTCAAAAACATGTTGGGGCGAATCTCAGGGCGAGTCTCGAGGGGGAGGGGGGGCGTAAATTAAAAACGTAGATCCATAAGGCCTAAGTCCTAAATTTTGAGGCGTAAGCCCTGAACATAAAAACGTAAGTCCTGGGTGTTTTTAATTTATTTTTTTAGTTTTTTTTAACATTAAATCTTATTTTTATTATTGGTGTAATGATATTTCTCAAATAATAATATAATACTTTTTTCTTCATTATTGATTAATAATACTTATGTCAAATAAGAATCATAAATTATTGAAAGATTTATTTTTGCTTATTTTATTAGTAATAAAAGTATAAAATTGAATATACATGAGACTACGCCCGGTAGATTCATGGGACTTACGCCCCGTGTCTCGAGGCTTACGTCTCGCCCGTACTACATAAAATGTCTTGCATTACGCCCACGTCTTTTAAAACACTAGTATACGGTATCAATTTTGAAAACATATATATAACTATGTATGTATAGACTTGTATCATTTTTATCGAGTGTATCCAATATCAAATTTATTCAGTGTATCCAATATCATATCCATCTATTGTCTATATATGATATCAGTTTCATCTTATGTATATAATATTAAATATTTAGTGTATTTAATATTGGACTCACTATCTATATATATATATGTATTGATATATCTGTGTGTCCAATATATATGTGCATAAAACATACTTAGAAGAAGAGGATAGAGATGCGCCGATACACATCTGTATCTCCTCAAATATGCAGTGTATTTGTGCATATATACATACTTATCAACTCATTATATCTTATTTGTGCAAATTCCATCATCAACAACACAAAACCTCAAAGAAAGTGACACTCATTTCAGTTTCACTAAAATTTCCACTTGCCCATAACTCAACCTCAAATACGGATGGTAAGTTCTCTATTCTCTCCATTTTTTTTAGAAGAGGGGGGAGGGAGAGATCCATTTTTTAGAAGAAAATCGATGAGGGAGAGATATTGAGGGGAGAGTAAGGAAAGTAACGAGTAAGAGAGAGTGGAGAGAAGGAAGAGAGTAGTGAACCAAGAGAGAGTGGAGAGAATAAGTAGCAACTCAAATACATTGCTAAACATAAAAATCACATGACATATAGAAAATCAGTAAAGGACATAGAGCTTACAATTTTTCATGGGAAGAGAAATATGGTTGCTTAAATGGTGTTGTATCATATACATCCTCTCTAAATCGCTCCATGCTGAAAAAATGGAACAAAAAAATCAACTACAAGTTTAACTATGAAAATTAGAAAATAAATAAATACACAAGACATTCTCCTTTCTATAAACCAACTCACCTTTTGAGTGTTTGTTCCTTATAAGTTTTTTTCTTCAGAAAAGCCTGGAATTCATCTTGGATGATTTTTTCATATCCATTTGGCACGAAAGCATTAAATCCAAGGATCAAACTAGGATGCCCTTTAAAAAGTTCTTTTACTTTTTCTATGACAGCAACAATATCAATTCTTTCATAAATGTTCGAAGACTTACTCCTACATAAATCACTAAATCAGAAACTAAAGTAATGAGGATATGACAATAGGAAAATTTTAGTTGCAAACCTTCGAGCCTTCAAGTCTTTCATAATATCAATGAACATTTCATACTTCTCCATTTGGTTTGGAAATGTGTCCCCAACTTACCTCACATAAGACAATGCATCAACTACATTTATAAGACTGACATACCTAATTCATCCAAGAGATAGAAAAGAAATGCATCAGAACCAAAGCCATAAGTAGCCACTCAAATACATTGTTGCAAAACCAATTTTGCGGTCTAACAATCTGTAAAGTGCAAAAAACATTGAAAGATCAGAACTCAAATTCTAGTAAAGACAAGTAGTAGCTTCACACGTAACTGAATCTTAGTAAGTAGAATTATTAAAAATATAGTTGTTCGACATAGCAAGTGGAATATTTTAGACAACCACAAACATGTAAGGCTTAATATTAGATTTGTTGGTACATTTTATATGGACACTCAATATATCATATGTTACATTTGAGCATCTAAACACATGATAATATGTTGAGATATTCGACGAATTCACAAACATCATTGGGTAGATAAGTTCACAACATAAAATAAATTATCTAATTTATTATACTCTTCAATCTCAATCACATCATATTTGAGTTTTGAAGGCTCACTCAGGCTAATGCGTATAATTATAGTACGAGTATCTAAATGGAATTTAATATAAGGGGGCTACTGATGTATACACACAACTTTATTGTTCTTATAAAATGCAAGTAGTGGTTAAGTTACATTCTCATCCATTAAACCAATTCTTAGTTTGTGGGAAAAAAAACTTGAGATAATCATGTACGTAAAATCACAAGATACATAAAAGATGAATAGAGGACATAGAGCTTACAATTGTCCATGAGAAGAACAAAATGAAAGCTTAAATGGTGGTGTATCATATACATCATCTCTCAATTGCTTCATGCTGTAAACAAAAAAAAAAAGAACAAAAACAAAAAGACTATTTTATTTTTAAAAATTTGAAAAAAAATATATTCTACATTCTATAAAAGAACTCACTTTTGAGGTTCTCCAAAAAAGAAGAACAAAAGTCTCAAAAGATCTATCAAAAATGGAGTAATTAATGGTTTAATCTAACAATGAAAAACTTCTTTCAGCTAATTTTCTCTACTTTTTTATTTCCCCTCTTTTCTTTCCCTGCTCTTGGACTAGGAAAAACTACTACAACACTCACTCAAATTTCAGAAAGAAAGAGGTGAGGCAAAAATATATTGAGATTCTGTAAATATATAGACTTATTAGTAATAGGTGTGCACAAAAGGTATAATTTGAAATGGGCTCAAAATGGGTGATAGGTGTGCACATTTTGAAAATCATTAATGAGCCCAAATTTTGTTTTATTTTGCCTTAGTCTCCTTTATCAATTAATTTCCCAAATTGAATGTAAATTGGGGAATTAAGTTTATTCCATAAGTAAATTTTTATCTCGAAATAATATTAATTTTTTTAAAAAAAATAGACATTACTTAAAAAACACCACCTACACAATAAACGATTGTTCTTTATATGTATCAAAAAGAATTTTTATTTACATATATTTGCAAATATTAGATGAACTGGTGTCATGCTGACTAGACATTAAGATTACGTTGAATATTTTGAATTTTAAAATATACATATAGGTTTTCATGGTAAGATATTAGACTACTTTAGCTCATAGGTGACGTTTGACTACAATTATAAGATTTAGTAATATTCCAAAAAAGAACAATTGTCTTTTTGTTAGTATTTTTGGTTATGTTATAACTTTTTTGTCAATGCAATCGATCTCTAAATAAATAAATAAAACTATACACAAATATCTTATCACGATGCGAAGAATCGAGTCGTGATGACACCTACTATTGCACAACAGTGGGTAAGTCAATCTGTAGTCCGAAACAGCAAATAAATGCACATGGGGTAGAAACAACAATTAGTCAGAGACACAAGATACAATTTAAAGGAAAAAACAGAAGATAAGAAAAGAAACCAATAAATATAAAACAAAAATGAGAACCAATATCAAAATGTAGTTATCACATGTACAAAGCAACTACAAAAGAGTACAAGTCCCAAAACTAGACTTAAACAAGACAGACTTTGCCCAAAATAAAAAAGACTAGTCATAGCTACAACAGAAAGAGGCAGGTTGTTCCACGACACCAAAAGTTCACCCTCGCCTCTATATACTCCTTCAATCGGCTCGATATCAGCAATGGTGGCTTGTTCTAAATCATGAAAATGATGTTAAATGTAGTATGAGTACCAAAATAATAATACCCACTAGTCATCATAGGTCGACTGAGTTTGAAATGTAAAAGCAATAATGAAAAGCATAAAGAAAGAGAACTAATAGGTTACGGGCACTCTTGACCCTTTTTCCTAGTTTTATTGATAAACATTGTGAGTACAAATTTGTTCCTCCTTTGATTATTTTCTTTCTTAAGATTTTACCATGATAAGAGGGTCATTAGTGACTTAATTATTTCTCGAATTAGGATGATATGGAGTTGATATCTTTATAAATGTTCTACGAATTTGTGGAATATTCGAGATGTCAAGGGAATATAATACCCTTTATATAGGCATTAAATAGGGTTTACGGTTGATAGTAGTCTCCAAGAACCCTAATTGAAATTGAACTTGTCTTGTAGACTCCAATTTAGAATTGAACACGTCTTGTAGAATCCTATAAAATTTCAATGTCTACAAATGCCCTTTACTTCAAGGCTTGTCGGACCCTAATTGGAATTGAACACGTCTTGTAGTGTCCAACTAGAATTGAATACATCTTTTAGTATCCCATAAAAATTCAATGTTTACTGTATCAAGCACTTGTCTGAATTTGAATGGATCAAGATAAGCTAAATTAACAAGTGAAATTTTCATAAAACACGTTACTTTTAATGTTGATTACTCTATGAAATGATAGTTTCAACAATTATATAAGTTGTCTGAGATTACTGTTGAATACATATATCTAATGCGTCATGCCACTAAGATATAATATCTTCCTCCTTCACTTCTCTTACTCTCTCCTCCCTCTGATTCTATGTATGTGTGTTTTACAATGTATGTACTGCACAATTTAATGTTTTTGTATCCAATAAAATATGAAAGCATGTATATAACTATATATGTGTAAGCTTGTGTCTATACTATGATTATACCTTTGTATACGACAGTGTTTTCAAAAACGTTTTGGGGCGAATCTCAGGGCGAGTCTCGAGGGGGGGGGGGCGTAAATTAAAAACGTAGATCCATAAGGCCTAAGTCCTAAATTTTAAGGCGTAAGCCTTGAACATAAAAACATAATTCCTGGGTGTTTTTAATTTGTTTTTTTAGTTTTTTTTACTTTAAATCATATTTTTATTATTGGTGTAACGATATTTCTCAAATAATAATATAATACTTTTTTCTTCATTATTGATTATTAATACTTATCTCAAATAACAATCATAAATCATTGGAAATTTTATTTTTGCTTATTTTTATTAGTAATAAAAGTATAAAATTGAATATACATGAGACTATGCCCGGTAGATTCATGGGACTTACGCCCCGTGTTTCGAAGCTTACGCCTCGCCCGTACTACATAAAATGTCTCGCATTATGCCCCATCTTTTAAAACACTAGTATACGGTATCAATTTTGAAAACATGTATATAACTATGTATGTATAGACTTGTATCATTTTTATCGAGTGTATCCAATATCAAATTTATTCAATGTATCCAATATCATATCCATCTAGTGTCTGTATATGATATCAGTTTCATCTTATGTATATAATATTAAATATTTAGTGTATTTAATATTGGACTCACTATCTATATACATATATATGTATTGATATATCTGTGTGTCTAATATATATGTGCATAAAACATACTTAGAAGAAGAGGATAGAGATGCACCGATACACATCTGTATGTCCTCAAATATGCAGTGTATTTGTGCATATATACATACTTATCAACTCATTATATCTTATTTGTGCAAATTCCATCATCAACAACACAAAACCTCAAAGAAAGTGACACTCACTTCAGTTTCACTAAAATTTCCACTTGCCCATAACTCAACCTCAAATACGGATGGTAAGTTCTCTATTCTCTCCGTTTTTTTAGAAGAGGGGGGAGAGAGAGATCCATTTTTTAGAAGAAAATCGATGAGGGAGAGATATTGAGGGGAGAGTAAGGAAAGTAACGAGTAAGAGAGAGTGGAGAGAAGGAAGAGAGTAGTGAACCAAGAGAGAGTGGAGAGAAGGAAGAGAGACTGAGGGGAGAGTAATGATGTATCAAAAAATGGAGTTATTAATGGTTTAAATCTAAGAATGATAAACTTCTTTCAATTAATTTTCTCTACCTTTTCATTTACCCTCTTCTCTTTTCCTGCTCTTGGACTCACAAAAACTACAATACTCACACAAATTTGAGAAAGAAAAAGGTGTGGCAAAAATGTATTGAGATTATGTAACTAAATAATATAGACTTATTGTAACAGGTGTGCACAAAAGTTATAATTTTGATATGGGCTCAAAATTAGTGATGTGTGCATATTTTGAAGTTCATTAATGAGCCCAAATTCAGACTTTTTATGTCTCAGTCTCCTTTATCAATTCATTTCCCAAATTGGATATAAATTGGGGAACTAAGTTTATTCCATAAGCAGGTTGTTATCTTGAAAAGATATTAATTTTAAAAAATAGATATTACTCAAAAACACCACCTACACAATGATTGATTGTTCTTTATATATAAAAAAAAATTATTTACATATATTTGCAAACATTAGATGAACTGGTGTCATGTTGACTAGACAATAAGATTACACTAATATTTTGAATTTTAAAATTATACTTATTAGTTTCATAATCATATAACTACTTTAGCTCATATTATATCACTCAAGGTGACATTTGACTACAATTATAAGATTTAGTAATATTCCCAAAAAGAACAATAGAATTTTTGTTAGTAGTTTTGGTTATGTTATAACATTTTGGTAAATGTAATCCATCTCAAAATAAAAATAAAAAAACTATAATCAAATATCTTGTCACGATGCGAAGACTCGAGTCGTGATGACACCTACTATTGCACCACAATAGATAAGTCAACTCGTAATCTGAAACGATAAATAAATGCACATGGGGTAGAAACAACTGTTAGTCAATATACATATATAATTCAAAGGAAAAAGTAGAAGATAAGAACAAAAATCAATAAATGTACATCAAAAATGAGAACCAATCCCAACATTTGGTCGTCACATGTACAGAGCATCTACAAAAGAGTACAAGTCCCACAAGTGGACCTAAACTAGATAGATTTGTCCAAAAATACAAAAGACTAGTCAGTGTTACAAAAAAAAAAGAGGCAGGTTAATCCACGACACCAAAAGCTCACCCTCACCTATGAATACTCCTGGAATCGCCTCGATATCAACTGTGGTAATTGGTGCTCAGACCTGCATCATGAAAATGATGCAGAGTATAATATGAGTACCAAAGTAACGGTACCCAATAGTCATCATAGGCCGACTGAGTTTGAAATGTAAAAGCAATTATGAAAAGCAGAAAAAAAACAGAAACCACGAAATTAATACAATTAAAGAAATCCTAATTAAGAAATATACGAGAGGAAAGAAAGAACAGTAAAGTAAATAGCTAACTATAGCCTAGTTGGACCCAATAAACTCAGATAGTAAACTTGTATGCAATTTAAAGGAAATAACTTAAATAGACCCTTATAAGCCCGATGGATAGATAGAAGAGCTAAGGAACTACTAAAAGAACTTAAGACCACTTCCAAAACTGCCACGGCCTTCCACGAACATGAACCCTGGGAAAGGCAACCCATGAACACAAAACAATCACTAGTCAAGACTTGATCCTGAAAAAATAAGATTGTATCCGAACTCCTGTAACTGTAACATCTCATAACACGTAATCGCCAAGAAATTTCTAAGAAACTAAAATTTATGATTTTTGGAAAAAAATAGGAAAATTTTCGCAAGTCAAGAAAGTGCGTTTTTTGTCATTTTAAACGGCCATAATTTCTAGCTCAGGATGATTTAGAGTCAGTTCTTTATATGGTTGAAAAGCCCTTGGAGAGATCTTTCCAACACCGTCGGGTTTGAGCAATTTTGATATCTTATGAGGGAGATATGCCTAACAGACGTTGGGATGTTGGATTAAGAAAGCTCCCAATCCGGATTTTGGTAAGGGTAAACTTATTATTTCACTCAACTATTTCCCAATTTGTTTTAAAGGTTTATTAGGGTTAAAACCAAGATTTAAGTCAGTTTTAGAAAAACTATTCACGCTTAGGGCTTGGGAGAAAAGAGAACAGAAGAAGGAGAAGAGAGAAAGGTTAAGAATTCATCAAGAACGCCAAGATCGTAAAAGCAACGATGAAAAGCAGGAAAAAAATAGAAAACCACGAAATTAATACGATACAAAAATCCTAACTTAAAAATACACGAAAGGAAAGAAAGAATAGTAAAATAAATAGCTAACTAAAGCCTAGATGGACCCCATAAGCTCAGATAGTAAACTTGTATGCAATTTAAAGTAAATAACTTAAACAGACCCTCAAAAGCCCGATGGATAGATAGAAGAGCTAATACTACTAAAAGAACTTAAGACCACTTCCAAAACTGCCACAGCCTTCCACGAAAATGAACCCTGGGAAAGGCAATCCAAGAACCCAAAACTATCATCCAATCGAGGCTCGAACCCGAAAAATAGGATTGTGCCTGGACTCAAACTGTAACACCTCAAAAATGTCTGAGCTAAGACCCGAATTATTTTCATTTACGAAAAAGATTGTGCCAGGTTATCCATTAAATCATATGCCACACCCCAAGCTGACAACTTAGATATAACTCACACTCAAGAACTAATACTAACCCCAAGCGAACCCTTAGCCAAGCTAAATACTCAGCAAAAGACTTACTCAACAATATATGAACTCAATTGCTAAGATTAAACGCAATTGTCTCAAACAAATGCCTTAGAATATATAAGAATATTCAACTGTCCAAAATTAGGCAACTCAGTCTTTAAAACATTTAACAAAGAAATGAAAAAGACTCCTCAAAACACTGCTATATATGAAGCTTCTAATGACAATTGTGGAGACAGGACCCATGACATCCTAAAAAAACTGAAGAGTAAATGGAAATCCTTGGAAGCAATGAGGCTCACTAAAGAAACTCTGAAACAGCACATGGAAACAATAGTTCGCCCGTTGATGACCCTGAACTCCTATATCTACATCATAAAAGATGCATGTCAAATGATGTCAGTACATGAAATGTACGAGCATACAAGGGGAACTCTAGAGCACAAAAATAAGCTCAAATTAATAAAAAGGAAGAACGTACTCACCTCATCTAAACTCAACTCAAGGATACTTAAAGATACTCAAAAACAAAAGTACTCAATTGACTTCAATATAAAAGCAACAATAAAGATGCACTATAAAGAAAGGTTTTAATAAGCAGATAATAATTCAATGTATTTAAAAATACAATAATAACTCTTTTACTCTTATTTGGAAGATTCTTTAATCGACAACCATCACTATAAGCTATGTGATTATACAACAACTCACCCACGCCGCTAGAACTAAGTTATACCCTGCCGAGGAGTATAAGACATCCTCAACTAAGTGGATCCACTAATCTTTTCTAAAAACCCAATAAGGAATCATCTAAAGAGAAAGACCCTTTCTACCCACATTGACATACATGGTTTATGAGGACTTTGAGTAGTCTAAACTCATCCTCATATATGTGCTAAATATTAATCTCAATAATATAACTCATGCTCATATGTTTAAGGGAAAATGCACAAGTACCCCCTCAACCTATGCCCGAAATCCCAGAGACACACTTATACTATACAAAGGTCCTATTACCCCCCTAAACTTATTTTATAAGTAATTTTTTACCCCTTTTAAAACAAAGCAATTTTAAGGGGGTACTTGTGCTAAGATTAGAGGGTAATAGGACCTTAGTATAGTATAAGTGTGTCTCTGATATTTCGGGCATAGGTTGAGGGGGTACTTGTGCATTATCCCTTCTTTTTGAGATATGTAGGGGATTGTTGAAAAATGATTCTTATATCTCAAAAATAAGTATTCATATTATCTTCAATATTAATTATATTAAATGGGTGTTAATATCCAGTTAATTGACTTATAAATTAGTATTAATGTTGGTCTATATATGGCAGTTGCCAACGTCTGTTTCCTCCTAATTAGTCTTCAATATTTTGCCTTTTATCTTAATAAAATTGCCTTTATGACTCTATTTATTTTGACTGTTGGTTGAGGACTATTTTTGGCTATATATATTACCCTTCCATTATTTATTCAGGGAGTAGATAGAACAAAGAGAGTATCTTCCATCTCTTTCCAATATTATGTTGTGCTGGTTTTCTTCTAGGTTAAATCTTTATTAGTTTTTGGCTCCTGGTTTTATACTGGATGTTGAATCCTCGGGGATACACCTATAGTGGGTGAAATATCCTTAAGGATAGTGTCTTTTGACACACGCCTCAGGATAGAAGAATTTCCCATAAGTGTTTGTTGTGAAGTACAATCTTTAATGAACTCAGTGTTCGTTATAAAGGAATTCTCCGTAAGATTTATAATAGTTATTACCATATGAACCTAATTAATGGATCTCCAATCACATAGATTGGGTTATCAATATCAGTGTTGATCTTCTCAAATAACAAAAGTTATACTCTTCTCTATGTTTCATTTTAGATAGTGAGTTGATCAGAGTCATCTCTAACTACACATAATTTATGCAAGTACTTTGATCTCGTAACAGCTCCTTTACAACATTATGTCACACATGTATTTAATTTACCATTGAAATAATATTTTTCACAACAATTATCATTGTTTGGCAACCACATTTGTATTTTGAAATTAACTTACTATCATTGTACCCCTCTAGTAAGGGTTGTTCAAAATGGAATCGAAACCTATAATCTGAACTAATAATTTGGTGGGTAAATGATTTAATGGTTCAAGTCTCGGTTTACTATAAAAATATTTATCAACTTGTCGTTACGGGTTTAGGATTGTCCATATTTCTAATTAGAAGCCACGATAATTTGATAAGAAGTTTAATTAATTGCATATAGATCACTTAATGCCTTAAGCACTTTTAGCCTTTACATTTTAGTCTTCAGAATTTTTACAGTGACTTTATAGTTGACACTCAAATTTCACAATAATATTCCAAAGCAGCGACATCATTCATTGATTCAGCCTTCAGTATTGCAATACTACAATCTGCAATGAAATAGTTTTTATAAATAATGGTCTAATGATCATTAATGGTTTTCGTTAGTAGTGTTGTAATGGTTTCTCTTTATTGTTTATATCGAAATAGGCTTGGTTGTTATGAGGAATCCTTTTGAGTTTGTCTGTTTGGGCAATATTGACATCTCTGTTCAGGTTAAATATGGAGTTTTATTAAGTGTTTAATGGACTAACAGGGAAAAGTTCATCAATGAATATTGGCAACTACGTATTGTTAATTAGTGGTTAGTCCATTAGTAATTCTCAATGAAAATGGTGGGAAATGTTAATGGTTAACCCGATAATGATCACTAATCAATAACTAATAAACCGATATCTTAACAGTTCCATAACAGTTTAGCATAATTAAAAATCGATAAATTTCAAAATCAAACCCTCTAGTACAACAAAATATTCAATTTGTTTAGTACCATACTTGTGGTATCTTTCATGTATCACCACCGACTCTTTTCAAAATAATGTATCAAAAATTAATATCATTTTCAACAACAAGAACATGAAAAATATTATCATTTTTAAAACCTCAATAATACTTTATTTTGTATTCAATCACATCACAATCAACTTGTAACATTTCTCACTTTGGTCCAGAAACATATCTCTCTCAAATAAGACAATGCAACAATTACATCTCGATCTCGCGTAATGAAGCTGAACATGACCTACATAGTCTTCCACATGCGAGTAAACAGACAGTCCAGAGAGCGCCCTCTCCTCCTCTCAACTTCAAGCTCCCGATGGAGCGCACCTATGTCCTGGAAAGGAGAAGGTAGTGTCGAGGCAAGCAGATGCAGTCTCCACAAATCTCCTGACTGCAACCACGTTAGCCTCCAGGCTGCTGCTAGATAGCGGGGGCTGGGACTGGCTGGTGGCAGGGTCTGCATCAGCATCCTCATCCTCATCTGGAGCCGCTGCAGCTTGGCTGCTTCCAGCCTCGTCCTTCTTCCTCTTTTTAGGCGCTCAGGAAGGCTTCTTCCTCACCAGTCAGGGGCTGAATACACCATCATTCTCCACCTCGTAGTCTGTGTCATCATAGGGCACCCCTGCTTGCCTACATAGCACAGACACTAAGCCAGGAAGGAAAGGGGACTTCTTGATGCCGCAGTAGAAATCCTTCCACTTTGATACGATCTTCTTGCCCACATTCACCGGGATCCCAGCTATGACGCAAGCTACCACCATGGCCCGGGAATAGGTCACATCGGTGAGGTTGCGCGACGGACAAATCCTTCGGGTGAGAAAGGAGGGGACACCACTAAAGGACCCCAACCGAACTCTTGAATTCAGTTGTAGAAGACGGGATCCTTTTCAGCCACTCCTTTCATATAAAAAGTCCTCTCTAGACAAAATCCCATCCGCTGAATTTCCTTGTACCGCTTATGACTCGCAGCATCAAGAAATCTCTCGTACAGGTAGTCAGGGCCGTCAATTGTGTCCATTGCTAATTTGCATATGGAAAATGTGGTCTATGAAAACATAGAATTATTTTAAGAGGGCATTCATTAAGAAAAAACTGGCTTTGAGGCAGCCTCTGAGGTTGCTGTACTTTCTCCCTTTCGCTATAGAGGCTGGGGTGGCACTAAAGCAGAAGGGGGAAATATGGCGCCTGTGTAGAGCACCATAATGGATAACGCTATAGCGGGTTGTATCCCGATATAAAGGAACCCACTATAGCAAGATGAAAGGTCGACATTGTGGCCTATATCTTCTAGAACTCCAAGGAGCACATCAGTGGCGCCCATTGGCTCAAAAACTTATATTTCGAGAAAGATTTCTACATATCACTGTTCCTAAAGTGTTTCCCTACTTAAATAAACTCTAGTCATTTCAAGTCCTAAATCATTCTCGAATCTAAGTTTTCATCAAGAACAACCCTTTAACTTCCACCACCATTTTGACCCATTTTCGGTCCTACTCCCCATGATCCTTATGCCCAAAACACTTTAGCATTGTAAATGTAAGGGGTGGACCCAAGCTTTGGAAATTTTGACAATCAAAGCAATTATTTCGAAACTCAAATATCAACCCAAACCATATTCTACTCTATCAATTCTTAGTGTTCAATCATTCTTAAGAGCAAAAAGAAGTAAGGAGAATAGAATACACGGAGGTTATCATAGTTTGACGACTTTGAACGGAGTGATCGGAGAGTTGAGAGGGTTTGGGATATGATTTAAGTGGTTAATATATCTATGTAACTGACACTTGAAAATAGAGCAATAGGTTTCCTAAAATCTAAACAGAAAGTATCTAATACAACACTTTTATCATATATCCATGTGCTCAATATAATTGGAAAAATTATAGTTCGAGTATCTAAATAAAAGTTAATTTAACGGGGATATCAATTTATTAGGTCAATTTTAATGTTCTTAAATGCATGTGGTGGTTAAGTTACACTCTCATCCACTTTAAGCAAATTCTTAGTTTGGGAAAAAAGCAAAACATAAAAATCACCAAACATATAGAAAATCAATAGAGGACATAGAACTTACAATTCTCCAATATGGGAAGAACAAAATGGCCGCTGACATGGTGCTGTATTTACATCTTCTTTCGAAAGCTCCATGCTGTAAAAATAGGACAAAAACAACATCTTTTACTATAAAAAATAAGACAAAAAGGGTAAAAAATATATTCTCCATTCCATAAACCGGCTCACCTTTTGAGTGCTTGTTCCTTATAAGTGGTTTACTTCGAAGGAGTCAGGTCTTCATCATTGATGATTTTCTCATCTCCATTGGGCACAAAAGCATAAAATCCAAGGATCAAACTAGGATGTCCTTTGAACAATTCTTTCACTTTTGTTACGACACCAACAATATCAATTCTGTGAGAAATGTTCAAAGACTTAGTCCTACATAAATCACCAAATAAGAAAGAAAGTAATGAAGATAATTAAAATAAGGAAATTTTAGTTGCAAACCATTGAGCCTTAAAGTCTTTCATAATATCAATAAACATTTCATACTTATCCATTTGGTTTGGAAATGTGTCCCTAATTTCCCTCACATAAGACAACGGGTCAACTACATTTGTACGACTGTCATACCCAATTCATCCCAACGAGAGAGAAAAAACACATCAGAACCATAACCATAAGTAGCAACTCAAATACATTGCTAAACATAAAAATCACATGACATATAGAAAATCAGTAAAGGACATAGAGCTTACAATTTTTCATGGGAAGAGAAATGTGGTTGCTTAAATGGTGTTGTATCATATACATCCTCTCTAAATCTCTCCATGCTGAAAAAATAGAACAAAAAAATCAACTACAAGTTTAACTATGAAAATTAGAAGAAAAAAAAATACACAAGACATTCTCCTTTCTTTAAACCAACTCACCTTTTGAGTGTTTGTTCCTTATAAGTTGTTTTCTTCAGAAAAGCCTGGAATTCATCTTGGATGATTTTTTCATAGCCATTTGGTACGAAAGCATTAAATCCAAGGATCAAACTAGGATGCCCTTTAAAAAGTTCTTTTACTTTTTCTATGACAGCAACAATATCAATTCTTTCATAAATGTTCGAAGACTTACTCCTACATAAATCACCAAATCAGAAACTAAAGTAATGAGGATATGACAATAGGAAAATTTTAGTTGCAAACCTTCGAGCCTTCAAGTCTTTCATAATATCAATGAACATTTCATACTTCTCCATTTGGTTTGGAAATGTGTCCCCAACTTACCTCACATAAGACAATGCATCAACTACATTTATAAGACTGACATACCTAATTCATCCAAGAGATAGAAAAGAAATGCATCAGAACCAAAGCCATAAGTAGCCACTCAAATACATTGTTGCAAAACCAATTTTACGGTCTAACAATCAGTAAAGTGCAAAACAAATTGAAAGATCAGAACTCAAATTCTAGTAAAGACAAGTAGTAGCTTCACACGTAGCTGAATCTTAGTAAGTAGAATTATTAAAAATATTGTTGTTCGACATAGCAAGTGGAATATTTTAGACAACCACAAACATGTAAGGCTTAATACTAGATTTGTTGGTATATTTTATATGGACACTCGATATATCATATGTTACATTCGAGCATCTAAACACATGATAATATGTTGAGATATTCGACGAATTCACAAACATCGTTGGGTAGATAAGTTCACAACATAAAATAAATTATCTAATTTATTATATTCTTCAATCTCAATCACAGCATATTTGAGTTTTGAAGGATCACTCAGGTTAATGCGTATAATTATAGTACGAGTATCTAAATAGAATTTAATATAAGGGGGCTACTGATGTATTCACACAACTTTATTGTTCTTATAAAATGCAAGTAGTGGTTAAGTTACATTCTCATCCATTAAACCAATTCTTAGTTTGTGGGAAAAAAAACTTGGGATAATCATGTACGTAAAATCACAAGATACATAAAAGATGAATAGAGGACATAGAGCTTACAATTGTCCATGAGAAGAACAAAATGAAAGCTTAAATGGTGGTGTATCATATACATCATCTCTCAATTGCTTCATGCTGTAAACAAAAAAAAAAAAGAACAAAAACAAAAAGACTATTTTATTTTTAAAAATTTGAAAAAAAATATATTCTACATTCTATAAAAGAACTCACTTTTGAGGTTCTCCAAAAAAGAAGAACAAAAGTCTCAAAAGATCTATCAAAAATGGAGTAATTAATGGTTTAATTTAACAATGAAAAACTTCTTTCAGTTAATTTTCTCTACCTTTTTATTTCCCCTCTTTTCTTTCCCTGCTCTTGGACTAGGAAAAACTACTACAACACTCACTCAAATTTCAGAAAGAAAGAGGTGAGGCAAAAATATATTGAGATTCTGTAAATATATAGACTTATTAGTAATAGGTGTGCACAAAATGTATAATTTTTAAATGGGCTCAAAATGGGTGATAGGTGTGCACATTTTGAAAATCATTAATGAGCCCAAATTTTGTTTTATTATGCCTTAGTCTCCTTTATCAATTAATTTCCCAAATTGAATGTAAATTGGGGAATTAAGTTTATTCCATAAGTAAATTTTTATCTCAAAATAATATTAACTTTTAAAAAAAAATAGATATTACTTAGAAACACCACCTACACAATAATGGATTGTTCTTTATATGTATCAAAAAGAATTTTTATTTACATATATTTGCAAATATTAGATGAACTGGTGTCATGCTGACTAGACATTAAGATTACGTTGAATATTTTGAATTTTAAAATATACATATAGATTTTCATGGTAAGATATTAGACTACTTTAGCTCATAGGTGACGTTTGACTACAATTATAAGATTTAGTAATATTCCAAAAAAAAACAATTGACTTTTTGTTAGTATTTTTGGTTATATTATAAATTTTTGGTCAATGTAATCGATCTCTAAATAAAAAAAAAACTATACTCAAATATCTTATCACAATGCGAAGAATCGAGTCGTGATGACACCTACTATAGCACAACAGTAGGTAAGTCAATCTGTAATCCGAAATGGCAAATAAATGCACATGGGTAGAAACAACAATTAGTCAGAGACACAAGATACAATTCGAAGGAAAAGTAAAAGATAAGAACAGAAACCAATAAATATACAACAAAAATGAGAACCAATACCAAAATCTAGTTATCACATGTACAAAGCAACTACAAAAGAGTAGAAGTACCAAATATGGACTTAAAAAAGACAGACTTCTCCCAAAATACAAAAGACTAGTCATAGCTATAACTGAAGGAGGCAGGTTATTCCACGACACCAAAAGCTCACCCTTGCCTCTAAATACTCCTGCAATCGGCTCGATATCAGCTGTGGTGGTTGGTGGTCAGACCTACATCATGAAAATGATGTAGAGTGCAATATGAGTACCAAAATAATAAATACCCACTAGTCATCATAGGCCGACTGAGTTTGAAATGTAAAAGCAATAATGAAAAGCATAAAGAAAAAGAACTAATAGGTTGGGGGCATTCTTGACCCTTTCCCTAGTTTTATTGCTAAACATTGTGAGTACAAATTTGTTCCTCCCTTGATTATTTTTTTTCTTAAGATTTCACCATGATTCGAGGGTTATCAGTGGCTTAATTATTTCTCAAATTAGGATGATATGGAGTTGATATATTTATAAATGTTCCATGAATTTTTGTAATATTCGAGATGTCTCTTCAAAAGGGAATATAATACCCTTTATATAGACGTGAAGTAGGGCTTAGGGTTGATAGTAGCCTCCTAGAACCCTAATTGAAATTGAACTCGTATTATAGACTCAAATTTAGAATCGAACACGTCCGGTAGAATCCCATAAAATTTCAATGTCTACATATGCCCTTTACTTCAAGGCTTGTCGGACCCTAATTAGAATTGAACACGTCTTGTAGAGTCCAACTAGAATTGAACAGATCTTTTAGGATCCCATAAAATTTCATGTTTACTGTGTCAAGCACTTGTCTGAATTTGAATGGATCAAGATAAGCTAAATTAACAAGCGAAATTTTCATAAAACACGTTACTATTAATGTTGTTTACTCCATGAAATAATAGTTTCAACAATTATATAAATTGTCTGAGATTACTGTTGAAGAGGATAGAGATGTGCTGATACACATGATCTGTATCTCCTCAAATATGCAGTGTATTTGTGCATATCTACATACTTATCAACTCATTATATCTTAATTGTGATGAGACCCCACATATAATTCCATCATCAACAACACAAAACCTTAAAGAAAGTGACACTCACTTCAGTTTCACTAAAAATTTCCACGTGTTCATAACTCAACCTCAAATACGCATTGTAAGTTCTCTATTCTCTCTGTTTTTTAGAAGATGAGGGGGAGCGAGAGAGATCAATTTTTTCATAAGAAGATCGATGAGAGAGAGAGAGAGAGACCGAGGGGAGAGTACGAAGAGTAATGAGCAAGAGAGAGCTGAGAGAAGGGAGAGAGTAGAGAACCAAGAGAGAGTGGAGAGAAGGAAGAGAGACTGAGGGGAGAGTAATGATCTATCAAAAAATGGAGTTATTAATGGTTTAATCTAATAATGAAAAACTTCTTTCAATTAGTTTTCTCTAACCTTTTTATTTCCCCTCTTCTCTTTCCCTGCTCTTGGGCTCAGAAAAACTACAATACTCTCTCAAATTTGAGAAAGAAAAAGGTGAGGCAAAAATGTATCGAGATTATGTATCTGGGAAAATTTTCAAAATGTCAATATTTTGACATTTAATAGGTTTCCTTAACCACACTTTCAATATTTATCTAAAATGTTAATATTTTAGTTTGTTATGTATTTGATTTGTGTATTTTTTTTATTTGTTTGGTTTTCAAGATTACAATTATTTAGAAAGGAGAAAATCAAGGGAGATAATTTTTTTTTAAAAAAGGAACATATTACTTAAAATTCTCATCACTTACAATTTCATAAAAATTCCTTTTTTCATTCGATTAGATCAACTTTTCTTTTTATTATGTTTTCATTATAATTGTATACTAATAATTTTATATTTTTGTGCTCACTTTACCATTCAAATTTTTTTTAAAAAAAAAAAAAACTACTTTCATAGTGAAAACTAAAAATTGTGTTTCAATGATCAAAATTGTATTACATGACTGTCAAATGTATTTTTCTTGTATTGTATTACAAAAATATTACTGATTGTGTCTCACAATAATCTTATCATTACATATGAATATGATTTATAAAAGAATACAAGATTCTGGAAAGAAAATAATATATATGGTGGAAATAATACAATGTGTTGAGAAGGATATAATATTAAAAAAAATACAAATTGATTGTAAAAGAAATGAGGATACTAGATTCTGGAAAACAAATAGGATACATAGTGAAAATAATACAATCTGTTGAGGAAGGATACAATATTCTAAAAAACCAACAATTTGACGGTTAAAATTGATACATCTATGCTTAAGAAATACAAATCCATTTGACATACCTATTTGAATAACTACAAACTAAAAAGAAATACAATGTTCTTAGAAATACAAATGATGAATAAAAGAAAAAACAATTGCCAAACAAAAATTAATATGAATACTATCCAGCTGGTATGAGCACAATTTTGCTAATTATTTCGCAGGCTCTCTCTTTCTTCTTCGTATGCTATGTTCTTTTTTTATTATTTTTTCACCAAAACCAAATCAGACTTTGTATTCACTTATGCATTAGTAACCCTATAAGCAAAATTCAAAATTATTAAAATATAAAAATATAAAAAAATCAAACAATATACTGTGTATGAATGCTAATGTAGATTACTACAAATTACTATCTACTAAATCTCAAATATGAACACAAAATCACAAAAAAAATCGAACAATAGTGTTTAAAATACTAAAAATCCAAAATGCATAAATGTTTGATGAGTATGTTAACAAACTTATATAAAAATCAAAAAATGACGGAAAATTCGTAATGTAACAATCCAAAGTCCAACATAATTTGTGATTTGAAAATAAAATCTAATGAGATCTCACAAAATAAATGATTTCGAAAAAACTTTTATCAATTGAGAGATTTCTTGAATTAATTGATAGATCTACATAAATTGTTATGAACTTGAATAATTAGTTCTTCTTCAACAATGAGGAGAGATTAATAGTGAAAATTTGATGAAAGAGAAAAAAATGAGAAAACGTGAATGATGGGGAAAATAAATTTAATGGTACTAAAGCTTAGGAAGAAGTGTAAATGGGTAGTAATTGGATACAAATTATTTTCTAAAATATTGATACTTTAACATTTTAAATAATTATTTTAAAGTGTAGATGTTTACTAATTAAGTTAGAATTTGTGACTAATTTGCTAATTTTCCTAAATATATAGACTTATTAGTAACAAGTTTGCACAAAAGTTATAATTTTGAAATGGGCTCAAAATTGGTGATAGGTACACATTTTGAATTTCATTAATGAACCCAAATTCAGATTTTTTTTATGTTTCAGTCTCCTTTATCAATTAATTTCCCAAATCTATATATCTATATATATAGAGAGAGAGATATATAAATGTGAATCCAAAACCGCTGATGTGGTAGTCCCCAATGGCCACCATTTGAAATTCCTTATTTTATCTTTTTAATTAAATAAATATCTTTGTTTTTATCCAAAATAAAAATAATCCCTTATTTAAAAGATCACACTAAATAGTAATAATTAATTAATCAGCCCACAACCACTAAAATTCAGCCCATTAGAAACGTTTCAAATCCAACCCATCCGAAACGGTTCAAATCCAGCTCACTAACATCTTCTTAATTATTTAATTTAATACGTTACCAGAAGGCAAACGCCGGCAATATCATCCACTGGCAAATCATTTCCACCCAACCTGCATCAGAAAACATATTTGGATAAAAATGAAGGGCAAACATTTCCCCCACAGAAATGTGGTACGAGGTCAGCGGACACAACCTAAGGTAAGCAATTTGAACATAATTTAGAGCAACAGTCATAGACCTTCAACACATCAGTTCACAATCTATAGTTACAGTATTGATATATACTACCTTTGGTACATATTACCTGTCTTCTGAAGTAATTTGTAATATCCTGTTTGCTCAAATTTCTAATATAAATAACAGTCACAACACGATAAGGTTAGAGAGTAATTTGTAATATCCTGTTTGCTCAAATTTCTACTCGAAATGACAGTCACAACACGATAAGGTTAGAGAGTTCGTAGGAGCATTAACCCAGAAAAACATGGCAAATCAATTGCATTTAGAAGAAATAGTTAAGTGATCCAAGGCACAGTACAAAATTATATAGTAAAGAGTAGAGGATATCTTCTCCCTCCCAACTTCATAAGTAAGTAGCCAATCTTCTCCCTCCCAACTTCATAAGTTTCATAAGGTATGTATTTTGTTTTCATGTTAGGTTTCTGTTTTGATCTTCATGATTTGTAATTGTCATGTTTTTAATTTGTATTAATCTTAATTGATTTTTGTGGCCTTTCATACCCTAATTCTTCTTATATATATAGAACAACAGTGTTTTATCAAGTCGATATTTATATATAGTGTGTTTCACTAAAATATTTAAATGACTACGTCATTTTTAACAAAACGTCTTCCTCATCTGTAGATGTGGTTGGTTGTTTATATGGAATCGGTGATATGGAAAGTGCTTGTGCGAACCGGGAAAAGAGGGAAAATCTACATTGTTACAAATTAGTAAGTCACTCATCTTATTTTAATTAGTTTGATTATGTTATCTTCTTACAAAATAATAGTTAGATACTTTTATGATGGCTAATCTTAGGTGCTACCCAATGGGAATTCATTTGAAATTATTTTGCTTACATATTTTAAGCATCTACATTACTGGCACATGTGTATTAATTGATGATAACTTCACTTCTTTTTATTAAATTTTGATAAATCAGATGACTTTTTCACTTTTACATTCTGATTTATATTCGCTCTGCATAGTTCTGCTACATCAAAAATTACCTTATGAGATGAACTTGGGGAGAAGTTTCCCCTTTAACTGTATAACAAGGATACTGGACCGTATATAGTGATAGTGACTACTACTACAGTGAGAGAATTTTGCATTCTTCCTGTTCAGTTAGTTCTTGCGGCTATGCATGAGCAGGTTTCGTGCTTCTTCTTCTCTTATATTTCCCTATATTAGTTCGACGTTGTTCAAATTCTTCCTTTGGTTGTTGCTATGTAGTCGTACATACAGGGTTGAGGTTTTTCCTACTATTCATTTTCCTGCCACTTTGAACTCGAGTTTCGGTAGTGGAACACTCAAATAAGTTGATGAATTCAAATAAATAAAAGTGTTATAATTCATAAGTTGTTCCCTTTGTTTGTTTTTTAAGTAAGATTTAGCTATGGTTGGATGACTTTTTGAAGATGTAGGATAGTTTTTTTGTCGGTATTGAAATGATAATTGATCTTTAACATACATAAGAAGGTGTGTAATTGACCCTGAATACTTTGACATTGAGGCGTATATAAGTTTTGGATGCGTCTGAGTGTTTGGTTTGTATCCATATAAAAACTTCGGCTGGTAGTTGTCTTAAAACATTTGTAATTATAAAATAGGGCTATTAAAATAAGAGTTCTTGAATCCGGTAAGAAGGAAAAGTGGAAAATGATGTTGAAGCTAATCTAAATGACTGTGGCTGCATTTCTTTGGACTGTACGAATTAACAAGTGTGATAAAATTGCAGGGGAGACATTTCTTTGGACTAATAAAACATGGTTCAAGCTATATTCCAATATCTTTGACACACACACCTTTTGTTTCATAAAATATTTATAGCTTTGATCACACTCAATGAGTTATAACAAAAGAGTATATGTTTATGGATCTTCCCTTTGTGGCAGCCCTTACATCTTTCTCAAATGTGGATTATGTGTTTCTTCATCAAAAAATGTATTCTAACACAAAAAGCATCCATGATAGATATTACAAAATATAATTCAAGTGAATATTTACTCATGTATGACTTAGTTTCTTAAAATTGTCATCCATAAGTTGTCTTTTAGTGTAAAACTTAACACATAGAGGTATTTGATGTCACATTCACTTTTGGATTTGTGTTGTTGAAGAAGAGATGCTTTGAGTTGTTATACACCTGTCAAATGATAGTTTCCACCCATTCACAATATAACTTCCATATAAAATGACTTAGTTACTTATAATTGCCTTCTGCCAGTTGTCTTTGAGGAATAGTTTCAACTGGTTGTTGACTCATGGATGACTTAGTTCTTATAATTGTCTTCCATAAGTTGCCTTTATGACTAAAACTAAACATAATGAAGTATTTGCTACTCTATTGACTTTCAAGAAAATCAAAAGCCAGTTTGAACTTGGTATAAATTCTGTTGAAAATTTGTGAAGAGGGGGAAAATGAAGTGTTTTTTTTTTACTTCAAGGATAGGAATAGAAATAGGGAAAGAAAATCAGCACCAGTGGTACTCCAAGATCAAAGTAAATCAGATATTTCAGGTGGTGGTGCAGAAAGGGTAACTAAGTCTTCATGTTCAACTTCTTCTGCACGTAGCTTCTCTGATGTTTATGAAGGGAAATGTCAGAATTTGAGGGTTTTCACATTCCCTGAGCTTAAACAAGCAACTAATAATTTTAATAGGTTACTTAAAATTGGTGAAGAAGGTTTTGGATGTGTATACTAAGGTATATTAAGCCTGCTGATGGAAAAGGTGAATCAACTATTGTTGCCATTAAAAAACTCAATGAAGATGGTTATTAGTTAAGTTTTTTTTTCAAGAGTATGCTCCATTATGTATAACTGATCTTGGAATGTGTGTTTAGTTTGACTGGTAACTGAAATGTGAATGCGTACACATGTGATTTGAGTGTGGTCTTATTTGTTAAATTGTTGTTATCTGTGAATCTGTTTATTGCAGCTTTTTCTTGTAATGGAGCATTACTCATATCATTATTCATTGTTGTTTTTTCTGTTTTTAGTTGCTATGTTAGTAAACGAGTATGATACTTACAGTACAACACTTTGGCTTCTTTTTTTGGGTAGGTGCGTTTAATCTTTCATCTTTAGTGAAAAGATCAAAGTATTGATGCCCTTGAAATTCATTTGTCTACATCCGCGTAGGATTATTCAGGAGAATGTACGCGGTATATGTGTGTATCTTGCTTGTGGAAGAGAGGAATATATCCAACTTTGTTCCATTTACATGTATGTTTGCTCCTTGCACTTTGCTATAAATACTATTTCCAACTCACTTTTTGCTATGTTAGTTTTCGGTTGATCATTTAATTGCCGCCCAAATGTGGATCATTTCTGTATGCCTAGCAGTTTGTAGAAACTTGATTTGATTATATGAGAAGCTCCCCTTTCAAGTTAAAATTTGTTAAACAGAAAATAAATGTCCGTAAGTGTAACGAGCACCATGAAAACATTGGCAATATTTGTACTTTCTTCCATTAGTTGGAAGTTGTGGTTTTCAGCATTACTTGGCAACAAGTTATGGTTGATGTGACTTGCTTCTCTAGATTTTGCGAACTTAAATCTGTAGACTGTAGTCTTTTATTTTGGAAGCTAAATTACGTAAGTTTTTTTATCTTATTGTAAACTGTAGTTTTGTGTTGATCCTCTAATTGTTATGTAGGGTCATAAACAATGGGTAGCAGAAGTGCAATTTCTGAGAGTGGTAGATCACCCAAATCTTGTCAAACTGATTGGATGTTGTGCCGTTGGCTTATTTGCATGAAGAATTGGAAGTTCAGGTATTTTTTCTGAATATTTTCTTATGTATTTGTCTAAACTTTTCATAAATGTAATTACAAGTGTGTGAACTCTTAGTTGGATTTCTCTTTTCTTCAATGTATAACCTAAGTGTGGCGTATTGCTTGATGCTGAAGGTATATAATCATTGATATGGATTCACCTTTGTGGCCTAAAAATCTTAAAGCAGAGTTTTTATATATGTTTTCATTTATTTTCCTGATTTTTTTGACATTGGAGTGTCTGTGTTTCATCTTTAGTTCTATCTATAAATTATAACAATGTCTTTATTCAAGACCATTTCAAATTAAAACGTCATCTGCATTGACATCCTTACTGTATATTTGTTCTTTAAACCTTTTGTCAAACATGCAGAAAACTTGTATATACCGATTCACCACTGAAGTGGTAAAATACTGCTATTCTTAATGTTCTAAATGTTAGTTTTATTTCTTCTGTCAACTGTATAGGTGATATATTATGATTTCAAGTCCTTAAATGTGCTATTGGATAATGACTTCAAGCCAAAGATTTCAGACTTTGGGCTTTCCAAGGAAGGTTCCAACTGGCATGCACACGCACGTTTCCACAACGGTATGTGTCATTCATCCTTGCTCAAATACATGTTTTACATTAATGAGAAAATAAAACACTAAGTTATTTTTTATTTTTTAACTTTTTGGTTAAAGATGAAGCACATCTCTATGGCAAATGATAATAAAACATGCTTTTGTGACCAGGTTGTGGGGACATGGGGGTATGCAGCACTTGATTACATATAAACAGAACATCTCACAGCTAAGAGTGATGTGTGGAGTTTTGGTGTTGTATTATATGAGAACCTAACTAGTAGACGGTCCCTAGAAAGGAACAGACCAAACCAGAACATAAACTTCTGGATTGGATTAAATGTTATCCTGCTGATGGCAAGAAATTCGGTATGCTCATGGATCCAAGGCTGGAAAATCGATATTTCATCAATGCAGCTCGAAAGATGGCAAAGTTAGCTGACACCTGTTTGTTGAAATCTGCAAAAGATCGACCCAAGATGAGTCAGGTAGTAGAAACTCTGAAGAAGATTATTCTGACTTTCACCATTAGTATCTAAAGAGGTTAACAAGACCGTTCATCATCATCAGCTAAAGACGATAAGAAGAGCACTTCATTTTCTTGAGTGGAAAACAAATCCATGGCCCAGGAAAATGAGTTTTTTCTACATTTTAACTTATGTATATCCTTCCAATGCTAGAGGCACAAAAAATTTAGAATCCAAGTGCCTATCAATTTTTAAATTCAAGAAGTAATTTGATATCATTGTGATTTCCCTTTATTATGTTTTCAAGACCTATGTATGTACAACGTAAGGCTTGATGCCCTATTAATGGTTACTGATATCAATTTTAATTAACCCTTGTATTACCATGTCAATATTTATATTTTTTCACTTGTATCGTATCATTGGTGTTTTTTATTGTCCCAAAACATGTACTATGATTCCAAAAAGCATACATAAATCATGATAAAGAGAATACTTTGCGGTTGCTTTAGAAAACTTGAAGAGAATACTACAATGAGCTTCAAGCCATGAGTTTTCTGTGAGAAATGAGAAGCTTATTCATTTATAGGATGATTACAGCTCCAAATCATATTGCAAATTACATAAACAATCAATCTGTTTAATCCAGCACATGGCCTAATTACAACACATCAAGAATGGATGCACTATAGGTGGCATCAAATTTTTGTCGAGTGTAGCTGAATAAATAACTCGCTTTAACTACCTATGAAAAGGACAAATTAGAGCTAAAATCTGATACATTTCATAGACATTCCATATCAAATTCGTAGGTGTGCATTAGCTGAAACATTATAGCTAATATCAGTTACCATCCAAATGATTTAGTAGATCTATGCTATTAAATGACCATCCAAGTCCCAAATCATCCTCCCAATCTTATCCAGTTACATTTTCTCCACAAATCAAATACAGCTCACTCCTATTAAATGCGTAGGCAATTCTCATATCTTCCTTCTATTCATATTCATATTCAAATTCATCACACTCAAAACCTGCAGCCATCAAACATTCATTCATCATATTAAAATTCTACAACCATTCGATCATCCATTTATTTTTATCTTCAAATTAAACAGGGTGCACATTCAAGGAAGGGGCGATATTTACTTATTTTTTTAATAATTGAGAAAACTTTACGCAGCAGCATATTCACACATTGCAATCCCATTCAATTTCTTAAAGATCATCTCGGTGAGTGTTTTGATTTACAGTGGTTTGTATACTCATTCCTACTCTACTTGAATAACATTATTTAGAACACATATTGCATTTCAGATAAGCTTCTATTCCGGCAAGTACTCTCACATACATAGCACTGGGTATACTGTATTTTGATATAGCCAAAAATATCTACCGCTAACATATTATATTCTACAAAAACAAATATAACAGGTTCAATGGAATTGCTATCTGCTATCATCAAAGAATACAATAGATCATTGAATATTTTGATGGAAGTTAACCTCCTACAACAGCTACTACCAGAATTAGTTTCCCTAGAACAGATGCTAAAACAAAAAGAAAATACAAATGCATCAACAGGCGAGTGTAGTCGAGTGAATAAGGAAGTGGGCTCTCTAAAAAACAGCAGATGGAAGTATTCCAGATTGAAGCAAAAAGTTGCTTTAATTGAAAAACAATACAAGAACCATCCAAAAAAACTAATAATAAGCTGATACGTTTTGTTAACAGATTCACAAAGTTGGTGAAGTTGACAAACTTTTCAAGCAGACATGTTCCCATTCATCAAAATGGTATGGTAATATGCATCCCCATTTATCTCTTATCTAAATGTCAAAATTTGACTGATTGTTCATATGAGAAACTGAATGCCTAAATCATTAACTAACTATATGATTATGTTTATATTTAATTGTTCAAATTTGACTGGCCATTACACAACAACTTGGAATTTTGGCCCCCCAAAGTACACATGCCAATATTATGGAGCTCTTTTATGGTATGAAGAACGAACAATAAAAACAAAACAAATAACAAAACCGATATTCTCATTTTGTTGTATGGGAGGAGGTCGTGTACAACTTCCTTTATTGAGGGAACCACCACCTTATCTGAAGTATCTTTTGGGTACAAAATCAGGACAACTAGGTATTAATTTTCGAAAAAATATTAGAGCGTATAACTCAATGTTTGCATTTACATCCATGGGTGGCCGAGTTGATGGATCTATCAATCACTCAAAGGGGCCATACGTTTTCAGGATGTGTGGTCAGAATTATCATCGTATAGGATCTTTATTGCCTGAAATTGGTAAAAGACCCCAGTTTGCTCAACTATATATATATGATACTGAAAATGAGATAAACAACAGAATGAATTGTCTGTTGGAAGGAGACATTGATCCTGAAATTGTTCAGGGCTTATCAGTAATGTTGGACGAGCATAATATATTGGTTAAAACATTTCGAATGGCTAGAGATAGATATAAAGAGCATCCTGGATGTGAATTTTGCCTACGTCTCCTATCTAATAGGACAACGGATGGTCGACAATATAATTTACCCACAACTTCTGAAGTAGTTGGATTAATAGTGGGTGATCTTACGGAAGAAAACTTCCAGCGAGACATTATTGTAGAGCATAGGAAAAATGGACTTCAAAGAATTTCCGATCTACACCCAAGTTTTATGTCTATGACATATCCACTAATACACCCATATGGTGAAGATGGATATAGAGTTGGAATAAATTTGGGAGATGTCATCGACAAGACTTACAAGCGACAAAAATTAACAATGAGAGACTTCTATTGCTTTAGAATACAACAAAGACTTAACGAGGGTAAGACTCTCTTGCTAGCTGGTAGACTATTACAACAATACATTGTTGACGGTTACATGGCAATCGAGGAAGAAAGATTTTGTTATATTTGGAATAATCAACCAAAACTCAGAGCTGATCTTTACTCTGGCTTAATGGATGCCATTCTTCGTGGTGATTCAGATTGTTCTTTGGTAGGAAAAACAGTTATCTTATCTTCATCTCACGCTGGAGGACCTCGCTATCGGGCACAAAATTATCAAGATGCAATGGCAATTTGCAGGTGGGCTAGATATCCAGATTTGTTCCTCACTTTCACATGCAATCCAAAGTGGCCTAAAATAAATGAAATGCTTCGCTTAATAGAACAATCTGGTGATGATAACAGGGTGGACATTATATGCAGAGTGTTCCAAATCAAGTTATTCCAACTAATGCAAGATCTGAAAAAGCAACAACCTTTTGGAAAAATAATTGCATGTAAGTTCAAACTTCAACATACTAACAGAATGCATCAGTTACTAATTCAAACGTTTACATTTTGCTAAAAAAACAAATGATTACTTTACCGGCATCCTAACAAACACATTATACCTTTAACTCTGCAGGTTTATATACAATTGAGTTTCAGAAAAGAGGACTACCTCATGCACATACACTACTCTTCCTGCATCCTAAATTAAAAAGTCCATCTATAGATCATATCAACACAATGATAACAGCTGAAATACCTGATATGGAAGTCGACCCTGATGGTCATAAAGCTGTAAAGAACTACATGATGCATGGACCTTGTGGAGACCTCAATCCAGGATGCCCATGTATGAAGCAAGGAAAATGCACCAAGCATTTTCCAAAGAAGTTCAATAATCAAACAACTTTTGATGCAGATGGGTTCCCAATTTATAGAATAAGAAACACAGATACAAAAGTCAACAAAAATAATGTCTTTTTTGATAACAGATATGTCGTCCCTTATAACAGGAATTTGATTGTCAAATTTGATGCACATATAAATGTCGAGTTGTGCAATTACTCAAGATCAGTGAAGTACCTATTTAAATATGTCAATAAGGGATCTGATAGAGCAACAATTGGTATAGAATGCTTAGATACTCCCACAGAACATGATGAGATCAAAAGATATCTAGATTGTAGATACATATCAGCTACAGAAGCTTACTGGAGGATCTTTTCGTTTGACATACATCATAGACAGCCAGCAGTTGAGTGTTTGCCATTCCATTTACAAGGAGAAAACACCATAGTATTCCAAGAAGAAAGGTGTCCTGAAAGCATACTAAACAGACCCGATATAGTAAAAACAAAATTCACGGAATGGTTTGAGGCAAACAAAGAATATGAGGATGCGCGAGAGCTAACATATTCAGATTTTCCTACACGTTGGGTCTGGGACGCAACATGCAAAAGATGGACTAGAAGAAAAAAGGGAAAGTCAGTTGGTAGAATTTACTTCGCACATCCTGCAAGTGGAGAACGATTTTACATGAGAATGCTACTTAATTTTGTCAAAGGAAGCACTTCTTTTGAAAGCATCAGAACAATTAATGGAGTCCGGTATGATACTTATAAGGAGGCATGCTACGCATTGGGATTATTGGAGGATGATAAAGAATGGAATGACTGCTTGACTGAAGCTGCATGTTGGGCATCAGGAAATGAGTTGAGAAATCTGTTTGTGACGATACTAATTCACTATCAAGTGTCTGATTCATCCAAACTTTGGAGGAGCAACTATGAAATTTTATCAGAAGATATAACATCATTACAACGAAAGAGATTTCAATTGGAAGATTTAAAGTTAAATGAAAAACAACTTGAATCATATACATTATTTGAGATAGAAACCATACTTCTGAAGATAGGAAAAAGTTTGAAAGACATACATGGAATGCCACTTCCAGATTCTACTTTGATGAATGACACGGGGAATCGCCTAATCAATGAGTAACTAGAATATGACAAAGGTTGCTTAAAGGAAGTACATGATAAATCATTCGCTCTTTTAAATGATTGTCAAAAGATAGCTTATGAAGCAGCAATAAAATCAGTTGTTAATGAAGAAGGACGCTTATTTTTTATAAATGGGCATGGTGGTACCGGGAAGACATTTTTATGGAATACAATAATTTCCAGGCTGAGATCAGAATCAAAAATAGTTCTTCCATTTGTACTTCTGGAATAGCCGCTTTGTTATTACCAAATGGCAGGACAGCACATTCACGATTCCATATTCCTTTGGACATTAGTGCAGAATCAACTTGTGAAATAAGACAAGGAAGCCAGTTAGCCGAACTACTTTTGAAAACATCTTTAATCATTTGGGATGAAGCGCCAATGGCAAATAAATTTTGTTTTGAAGCCTTAGATAGGACCTTGCGAGATATCCTCCGAATTGAAATATGAAAACAGCACAAACAAACCATTTGGAGGCCTTACAATCGTATTTGGTGGTGATTTTCGTCAAATACTACCGGTGATTCCAAAAGGAACACGAGATGATATTTTAGATGCATCACTCAACTCCTCATATTTATGGCCATTCTTTACAGTTTATGAGCTGAAACAAAATATGTGACTTTGTTGTGGAAGAATATCTGATTCTGAAGTCGCTGAAGTTACTACTTTCGACAAATAGTTGTTACAAATTGGGGATGGATCATTTTATAGTGATATTGACAATGACCTTATTAAAGTGCCTACTGATATATGTATAATGCCATCCAATGATCCAATCGGATCAATCGTCGACGCAGTTTACCCATCCCTCTTGCAGAAGTACAATGACCCAACATATTTATAAGAAGAGCAATACTTACTCCTAAAAATGAAATGGCCCATGAATTGAATGATACAACTATGAAAATGATTCCAGGTGAAGGAAGAACATATTTTAGCTCAGACAATGTGTGTAAAGCAAGTGTGAACACTAATGATGAAGATCTATTGTACCCAATAGAATTTTTAAATAGCTTAAGATTTCCGGGAATTCCTAATCATGAAGTACAGTTAAAAGTAGGCACTCCAGTTATGCTTCTGAGGAATCTAAATCAAAGTGAAGCACTATGCAACGGAACAAGATTGATTGTCACACATCTTGGTAACTGGTCTATTAGTGCAAATATCATCTCCGGAAAGAATATTGGCTCAAAAGTAACAATACCAAGAATTATTATGTCTCCTAATGATTCAAAGTGGCCATTCAAGTTAAACAGACGTCAACTTCCTGTAGCACCATGTTTCGCTATGACAATTAATAAAAGTCAAGGACAGTCTCTCAACCATGTTGGATTATATCTTCCTAAACAAGTATTCACTCATGGACAATTATATGTAGCATTATCCCGAGTAACAAAAAGACAAGGATTAACTATTCTAAATGTTGACAACGACATGGAAGAGCCTATGTTCATTAAAAATATCGCTTACACAGAAGTATTTCAAAATGTATGCCCTTAAGCTGAAAGAGAAATGAGGTATTTCCTTATTTCATCCCATATTTTTATTTTATTATGCAAATTCATAACTGTTCAACTAACAGTGCTCTGTTTTGGAACAAATAGGTATACTTGAAGATTAATGTCACGCCCCGAGCTACCCCCGAGACGCGGACACGGAACCTAGGACCACAAGTGATCCCAAGCTAACCCTGCTGGCATGATCATGAGCATACTAAAATAATAAACTGATGCGGAAGATAAATCATAATTAAATCTGAAAAGATGGGGAATACCCATATTCTGTAACTGAGATATTTGAAAACAATGTGTTTAATACAAAGGAAATATTAACTCATACTAAGCTAAATCTAACTATGTCTGAAAATAGCCTCTAAACTGGACTAGAAATACTGGGACAGGCCCCAGCTAAATCTAGCAAAAACTGAAACTAAATGACTAAAGACTGAAATGAAACTCATGACTCTTGTCCTCGAAGAATGAGGACTCACCACTGAATCTGCTGAACTGGAGATCGGGAAATCGATCTATGTGTGATCTGGATGCTGAGAACCTGAACCTACATCACGAGAAGATGTAGCGCACGTATGCGTCAGTACTTGAAAGGTACTGAGCATGTAGGATAGAGTAAAGCTGAAATAAAACATAACTGAACAAGCACAAAAGCAAGTATAATAATCTGAACATGATATACTTAATTTCTGAGCTAACTGAATGCAATGACCAATTTATAACATGCTAAAACTGAATACTGAATATACTGATAAATGGTCATGCAGAGAGTCTGACTGAACTGTGGGAGCTACTAATAACCGATAATAAAACCACATGAGCTAAATGTGGAGTCCGATGTATACGCCCCATCGAGAGGACCCAATATACCCTGCCAAAGGTATAAAGGCATGCTGGCGTGATCACTAAACTGATTGCCCACAGACGGGACTTACAACCTACTTGGCTAGTAGTTCTGGGACTATTGGGTACGCTAAACCCTAGTCCAACTCGGTATTATGCTACTCCCAATGAATTCTGTAAATTAACTGATTATGTCTGAGTTTCTGTAAATACTGGATAGCTCGAAACTGAACATGCAAACTGAGAATGCAACAATTAATCTGGTAATTATGCATTTATAACTGAGGCATGTATATCTGAAGTGTCTGAAATATCTGACCTAGCATGTGTAATTCAAGGACTAAAGAAATACAAAGCTAGGGTTCTGAAATTCATGCGATAATCTGAGTAATAGAATGATAATCTGATTTGGAACATATATTTAATAAATTCATGAAGTTCTATCAAAGTTCTAGAAACCCTAGGTTTAATCATGATAAGAAAATTAAGAATCTGACTGAAAACTAGGGACCCAATCGGTGAAAGGAACCCACTAGTGAAATCTCGCATACCTGGTGATGAAATCCACGGAAAAATACTTAAGTTTTGGGGCTGGAACTGCTGGAGCTTGTGGCGTTCTTGAACTAGGGTTCTTGAGCTTTTTCTCCTCTCTTGCTTCTAATTTTCTAAGTTTTTATTTAATGATTTGACTAGGATATGTTTTAATTATGTTTCTAGGCTTAAACTGACTAAAATCTGATGATTTAGGGTCAAAACGACGTAACTTAGGGTTTAAACGAAGTGGGAAAGGTCAAAAAGACCCCTGGGAAGGTTGCTGTCGGGCCACACGATGGCCAGGACTGACGGTCCGTCGTGTGCCTGACGCCCCGTCGTTGGGTCCGTCGTGAGGGCCTGTTCGACAGGCCTTTACTAAAATGGGCATAACTATTTACTCGGAGGTCTGATTTTAGCAAGGTCGGTGGATATGGAAAGATAATTCAATTATGTATCTATGTGTAGGTTAGCAGAGACCTAATTCATTTTGTGATAAGAGTTATGATCATTTTAAGTTGACCCAACTGCATTTCCCCTTAACTGTCTGCAAAAAAAAATTTCTAGAAACCAATTTTTGGTCTGTTTTGGCTACGGGGTGTTACATTATCTCCCCCTTGGGAACATTCGTCCTCGAATGAAGACTAAACTATCTGAAATGGAGGGAGAGAGCTGCAAACCCCACTACTAAACACTGAGAACTGAGTTTCTGACTAAATTGAGATCTGAGTACATGCAATTACGCTGAAAATGCAAGTACAAACTGAGGGAACATGATTCTAAAACTGAATTTACACATGAATGACTGTAAAACTAAAGAGGAACTATTACCTCAAGCTGGAGTGGAATCGAAAGGAAAAAGGTAAGGATACTTGGCTTTCATGGCTGCTTCTGCTTCCCAAGTAGCTCCCTCTACGGACTGACTCCTCCACAAAACCTTGACTGAAGCGACTTCTTTGTTTCTCAACCTTCTAACCTGACGGTCAAGAATCTCAACTGGTACATCCTCATAAGAAAGACTATATTTCACCGCCACACTCTCTAATGACACTATAGAGGTTGGATCACCCACACACTTCTTCAAGAGTGAGATGTGGAAGACCGGATGCACTGCTACTAATTCTGCTGGCAACTCTAACTCATATGCCACCTTGCCAACCCTTTTCAATATCTTGTAAGGGCCTACATATCTAGGACTGAGCTTCCCTTTCTTTCCAAATCTCATCACCCCTTTCATAGGTGAGACTTTCAGAAAAACCCAATCATCAACTTGGAACTCTAGTTCCCTTCTCCTTACATCTGCATAAGATTTCTGACGACTTTGGGCTGTCTTAAGTCTATCTCTAATGAGTTGAACTTTCTCCATAGCATAAAGGACTGAATCTGGCCCTATCAAAGCTGCTTCACCTACTTCAAACCAACCAACAGGAGATCTACATCTACGCCCATATAAAGCCTCATAAGGGGCCATCTGAATGCTGGAATGGTAGCTATTATTGTAGGCAAACTCAATAAGAGAAAGGTGATCATCCCAACTACCTTTGAAATCGATCACACAAGCTCTCAACATATCCTCTAAGGTCTGAATGGTACGCTCTGCTTGCCCATCCGTCTGTGGATGAAATGTTATACTAAGGTTAACTTGAGTACCAAGACCTTTTTGAAATGACTTCCAGAAATGAGAGGTAAACTGAGGACCTCTATCTGAGATGATAGACAAAGGAACCCCATGCAACCTCACAATTTCATTAAGGTAAAGCTTAGCATAGTCCTCTGCCGAATATGTAGTCTTGACCGCCAAAAAGCGAGAAGACTTAGTCATCCTATCGACTATCACCCAAATTGAGTCATGCTGTCTGCGAGTACGAGGTAACCCTGTGATGAAATCCATATTGATCACATCCCACTTCCAAGTAGGAATATCGATCTCTTGAGTCATACCTCCTGGTTTTTGATGTTCTACCTTGACTTGCTGGCAATTGGGGCACTTACTCACAAAGTCTGCTATATCCCTCTTCATGCCATTCCACCAATAGACTTCCCGCAGATCGCGGTACATCTTAGTGGCACCTGGATGAATAGAATACTTGGAGTTATGAGCTTCTGCAAGAATATGCTTCCTCAACTCTCCCACATCAGGAACACACAATCTACCTTCGTAGCGAAGTACACCATCTCCCCCTTGGGAGAAAACCTCCACTCTCTGATTGTTGACTGCACCCTTTAGTTCAAGCAAGATCGGATCACTCTCTTGCTTTTCCTTAACCTCCACTACCAAAGACGATTCTGCCCCATTCTGAACTGTTACACCGCTATCTGATATGCTCATAAGGCGAACTCCCAAGCGAGCAAGCCTGTGAACATCCTTCACTAGCTCCTTTCTTTTTTTTTCTCAACATGGGCTACACTACCCATAAATAATCTACTAAGAGCATCGGCCACTACATTCACCTTTCCAGGATGATAATGCATACTCATATCATAATCCTTAAGGAACTCAAGCCATCTCCTCTAGCGAAGATTCAACTCTTTCTGGGTGAACACATACTGAAGGCTCTTATGATCGGTGAACACATCTGTATGAACACCATACAAGTAGTGTCTCCATATCTTGAGTGCAAACACCACTGCTGCAAGCTCGAGGTCAGGAGTTGGATAGTTCTTCTCATGCACCTTAAGCTGTCTAGAGGCATAAGATATAACCTTATCTCTTTGCATCAACACACAACCAAGGCCAACTCTGGATGCATCGCAATAGATCACATAACCATCTGAACCCTCTGGTAGAGTCAAGACAGGAGCTGTAGTCAATCTAGTTTTCAATTCTGCGAAGCTTTTCTCACAATCATCTGACCATTGGAACTTGACCATCTTCTGAGTCAACCTAGTCAATGGTGAGGCTATGGATGAAAATCCTTCCACGAACCTCATGTAATAACCCGCTAGACCTAAGAAACTTCTGATATCTGTAGCAGAGGTAGGTCTGGTCCATTATTTCACTGCTTCTATCTTCTGTGAATCTATGCAGATCCCTTCGCTAGATACAATGTGACCAAGAAAAGCAACGGATTGCAAGCAAAACTCACATTTGCTAAACTTAGCGAATAACTGGCGATCCTTGAGAGTCTGTAGAACAATTCTCAAATGACTTGCATGTTTTTCCTCACTCCTAGAGTAAATGAGGATATCATCAATAAAGACAATAACGAACAAGTCCAAGTACTATTTGAACACTCTGTTCATCAAATCTATGAAAGCTGCAGGAGCATTGGTTAGTCCAAACAACATAACTACAAATTCATAATGACCATACCGAGTTCTGAAGGCTGTTTTCGGAATGTCACTATCTCTGACTCTGAGCTGATGATAACCCGATCTGAGGTCTATCTTTGAGAAATGATTAGCACCCTGAAGTTGGTCAAACAAGTCATCAATCCCTGGGGATGGGATACTTATTCTTGATTGTGACCTTGTTCAACTGTCTATAGTCAATGCACATTCTGAGAGAACCATCTTTCTTCTTTACGAACAATACTGGTGCACCCCAGGTGAAATACTAGGTCTGATGAAACCCTTATCAAGAAGGTCTTTCAACTGCTCTTTCAATTCCATAAGCTCCGCTGGATCCATTCTGTAAGGAGGAATAGAAATAGGCTGGGTATCTGGAAGGAGATCAATTCCAAAGTCGATTTCCCTTTCGGGAGGGATCCCGGGAAGATCTTTTGGAAATACTTCTGGAACTTCACAGACTACTGGAACTGACTCAAGAGTTGGGGTTTCAAGGCTAGAATCCTTAACCCGAACTAGATGATAGAGATAACCCTTAGATATCATCTTTCTGGCCTTAAGGTAAGAAATAAATCGACCCATAGGCGCTAGGCTACTACCCTTCCATTCTAAGATTGGTTCGTCTGGAAACTGAAAACGAACAATCCAGTTCTGCAATCAACTGAGGCATAACATGAGTGTAACCAATCTATGCCTAGAATAACATCGAAGTCTACCATTTCTAACTCTACTAGATCTTGAAGTGATTTTCTGAGAGACTGTGATAGGGCAATTTTTGTATATCCATCTAGCTATAACTGGGTCACCAACTGAGTAGATACTGAGAAAGGTTCTGAGAGAGTTTCTGAACTAACACTGAATCGGACTGCTATACTGAGTTACAAAAGACAAAGTCATGTCCGTTGTCTGAGTGAACCATATGTGAGTCACATCCTTGAGTTGGTAGGATGCCAATCTCACCTATCACTACCAGTTACTGACATCACACCAAATATTTTCTTGACCTTGTCAATGAACTTCTACGGGTCCTTACCAACTTGCGACCCTGAAAACTTAGGTGGATTCATCCTAACGAAATCACAAACTCTGGCTGCCACTAATCGATCATTTCTATTAGTAGTAACTCGAACCTACTGATTGTTCTTGTTGTTCATACTCTGAGCCAAAAACTGAATTTGCATTCTGAACTCTGCATTTGAACTTCCTTATCTGGTACTAGAGGAACTGCGTTAGCATTGCGTGCATTAGCTTTCCATGCCTAAGCTCTACGAGAAGGCATGATCTTAAGCGCATAACGATGGATTAGAAAGAAGATCATACCAACGCACGATAAGAATATCAAGAAAGTGAAGTTTTCCTAAAACACTTCATAGCCTCCCTCTCATTAGATGTGGTGCACTTCACACCCATGAAAAGGACTCTACTTAGTGCGGCTTTTTCAGACATCTTACTTGAACCTAGTGCTCTGATACCAAGTTTTGTCACGCCCCGAGCTACCCCCGAGACGCGGACACAGAACCTAGGACCACAAGTGATCCCAAGATAACCCTGCTGGCATGATCATGAGCATACTAAAAATAATAAACTGATGCGGAAGATAAATCATAATTAAATCTGAAAAGATGGGGAATACCCATATTCTATAACTGAGATATTTGAAAACAATGTGTTTAATACAAAGGAAATATTAACTCATACTAAGCTAAATCTAACTATGTCTGAAAATAGCCTCTAAACTGGACTAGAAATACTGGGATAGGCCCCAGCTAAATCTAGCAAAAACTGAAACTAAATGACTAAAGACTGAAATGAAACTCATGACTCTTGTCCTCGGAGAATGAGGACTCACCACTGAATCTGCTGAACTAGAGATCGGGAAATCGATCTATGTGTGATCTGGATGCTGAGAACCTGAACCTACATCACGAGAAGATGTAGCGCACGTATGCGTCAGTACTTGAAAGGTACTGAGCATGTAGGATAGAGTAAAGCTGAAATAAAACATAACTGAACAAGCACAAAAGCAAGTATAATAATCTGAACATGATATACTTAATTTCTGAGCTAACTGAATGCAATGACCAATTTATAACATGCTAAAACTGAATACTGAATATACTGATAAATGGTCATGCAGAGAGTCTGACTGAACTGTGGGAGCTACTAATAACCGATAATAAAACCACATGAGCTAAATGTGGAGTCCGATGTATACGCCCCATCGAGAGGACCCAATATACCCTGCCAAAGGTATAAAGGCATGCTGGCGTGATCACTAAACTGATTGCCCACAGAGGGGACTTACAACCTACTTGGCTAGTAGTTCTGGGACTATTGGGTACGCTAAACCCTAGTCCAACTCGGTATTATGCTACTCCCAATGAATTCTGTAAATTAACTGATTATGTCTGAGTTTCTGTAAATACTGGATAGCTCGAAACTGAACATGCAAACTGAGAATGCAACAATTAATCTGGTAATTATGCATTTATAACTGAGGCATGTATATCTGAAGTGTCTGAAATATCTGACCTAGCATGTGTAATTCAAGGACTAAAGAAATACAAAGCTAGGGTTCTGAAATTCATGCGATAATCTGAGTAATAGAATGATAATCTGATTTGGAACATATATTTAATAAATTCATGAAGTTCTATCAAAGTTCTAGAAACCCTAGGTTTAATCATGATAAGAAAATCAAGAATCCAACTGAAAACTAGGGACCCAATCGGTGAAAGGAACCCACTAGTGAAATCCCGCATACCTGGTGATGAAATCCACGGAAAAATACTTAAGTTTCGGGGCTGGAACTGCTGGAGCTTGTGGCGTTCTTGAACTAGGGTTCTTGAGCTTTTTCTCCTCTCTTGCTTCTAATTTTCTAAGTTTTTATTTAATGATTTGACTAGGATATGTTTTAATTATGTTTCTAGGCTTAAACTGACTAAAATCTGATGATTTAGGGTCAAAACGACGTAACTTAGGGTTTAAACGAAGTAGGAAAGGTCAAAAAAAGACCCCTGGGAAGGTTGCTGTCGGGCCACACGACGGCCAGGACTGACGGTCCGTCGTGTGCCCGACGCCCCGTCGTTGGGTCCGTCGTGAGGGCCTGTTCGACAGGCCTTTACTAAAATGGGCATAACTATTTACTCGGAGGTCTGATTTTAGCAAGGTCGGTGGATATGGAAAGATAATTCAATTATCTATCTGTGGGTAGGTCAGCAGAGACCTAATTCATTTTGTGATAAGACTTATGATCATTTTAAGTTGACCCAACTGCATTTCCCCTTAACTGTCTACAAAAAAAAAATCTGGAAACCAATTTTTGGTCTGTTTTGGCTACGGGGTGTTACAATTAATGATGTAGATGAAGTACCAGGAGGTCACACAAACACTATATAACTTGAGGAATTTCCATTTGTCCTAATCTAGATGGACAGAGTTACTTCGTACTTATTGACGGCGGGCGCCTGGGAGATATTATATGGAATTAGTCAAGGTGTGTGCAACCTGATCCGGACACCGTGGTTATCAAAACAATATGTGCATAATTCTACATACAAAAGTGATATAAACCAAGGGTTTGCTGGTTTAGGGAGTACCCTTCTTTCATGTTTTAGGTATCAACTCATTCTCTTAGCATGCAGTGAATGTTCTTCTCCCATATGTCTGGATATTCTTGTGCAATCGAAAAGAAGCATTGAGTATTGCAGAGACCTCTTCATGATTAACAGAATGAAAATGGGAGGAGTTGTGTTATAGTTTATGCTTTATTACTAACTTGGGTTCTCTATGCTGGAACTTGACATGATGAGTGCAACTAAGCATGAGTTTTTCAGCGATTCTTAAAAAGTTGGTCTGTCTCAGAAGTTAGAGTACTCACCTTCGCAAAAACGTTTTCTTTGATTTATTTATTTTAGTTGCTAAGGTAAACAAACATCATTGTTCAACATTAACCTTTTTAACATTCCTCAGGAGCTTAATGATCAATGGCTTTCACAAAATGAATCAACTCATTAATGGCTTCTCATGTCTGGATGTCGCCCATAGCCAGGATGACACAGAAACTCTTGGGGGAACTGAGACAATAAATGAAAGTGGTAACGACTGGTAGCAGAAATTAAAAATATGTGTCTGCATCTTACTAAGATTTGTAGATCAATAGATATGTTGAAAATGAATAGTTCAATAATTGAATGGTCAATAGGAAAAGAAGGGAATAATAGTTATGAGTATTTGAGGACGTAGATGAGTTTATTCTTCCCGGCTGGTAGTTTATCTTAGGAGAATATATAGAGCTGTATATTATTTATCAGTACCGGAATGACGACATTGAGGTGTTAACATGAACTGGTTGGTAAGTTCCTCCATACTTTACCCAAATATCCCTTTTGTGTATAACTTCTAATTGAGTGCTAACAATCGCTTATTAGTGCCTTTCAGAGTTGGCTTCTGGTACCACAAACACAAACATTTTAACTAACCCTGCGAATAAATGACAATTTGTGAACTCTGCAGTTAAGGCAAGGAATTTCATTAGGATCTTCAAAGTAAGCGTCCTCTATGTCAATTTCTGGTGCTTTTATTTGCTCTTGCTCAGGTCTCTCGTGTTGCTGGCACTTCAATAATAGGAGCTGAATTAATCAATTTCTGATTCTCCACTGGTTGTTGATTACCCAGATGTAATGGCAGAGGCAGGTGAGTGAAATTTTCCCTTGGATTGTTGTTAGTGGCTTTCTGTTCTGTTGCACTGACAATGCTTTTCTCTTCCGGCGCGGGAAGGGCAAGTTTTGCACTGAATGAGGCATTATTATTAGGTCAAGTTTATGAAATACAATGTATCTAATAAAGCTTTTAACAGATAAAGTAGTCATTCAAGTTTATAGTCTCAGACTCTCAGTCAATGTGCTTGCAGTATGGATATCATTACTAATCTGGTTAATTTAAGAAGCCATCTAAAAACTGGATGCATCTAAAATAGTAATATGATAACCTTGCAAATGCACTTGCAAAGTGTCTGCATTCTCCTCTCAACAATTGTACCTAATTAATCTCTCTTTAGATTCTCTTCTTGGATACCAAGGACTCATTAGGTCCTTAATCTCTAAACTATCATTGTGTCACTAACAATGGGTGTAGGATAATGTTAGGTGCCACATAATACTTCCTTAGTAGATAGACTTTAAGGATGAATTCTCTTGAGTATAGAGTTGCCAATACAATTAAATTGAGAATACGTACACATCTGAAACATAAGCTGGAGAATTGTAGGGTCAATCAACTTGATCCAAACATAACCTCGACATCTTCATACTAAGTATCTGTACAATATGATGAGGTTAATAATGTTTTCTCCTAATGATCTATACTACTGCATAAAAAATTCGCTGGTGAGGAAGGAAAAGGAGTAGATATGCAAAAAATGTTTGGTTATATAGGGTTGTGTACACTTGTGACCATGTGGTGGGTTGGTAAGATTTGATCCTTTTTCCCTAATGCTAAGTAGTTCTAATTTGTATATACAACAAACAGTCTCTTTCATTTGCACTTTTGGAATGCTTTGTTGTCGTCTTCTGAAAATAAGTTCTTTCTCCATGTTTTCCAGTTCAGGTTTAAGGTTGAGGAAAAATATTTATCTTTAACGTTGTGAACAAGAAAAGTTGCAATACGATAAGACTCCAATGTAGTCCATCTGTATCACATGAAAATCTGCCATGCTTAGATAGGTTAGAATATAGGACAGAGTCTCATACTCGACCTGAAATCTCTTGGCGACAATATGTGTCGTATAGGACTTTTGGTAGGTAAATCTAGACAAATGCAATTTATGAAGTCAACATTGATTTGTTGATTACTTTCATAGTTTGTTGATCAATTTATCTCCAAAAATACTCTTCAAGATGAAAATTTAGTAGTATAATTTTCTTTTGACATTTCCTTTCTGTGTAGGTTTGGATATTGAAGTTAAAAGGATATTGGAGCAACAGAATTTTTAAACACCTTAACATTTCCTGGAATTCCTAATCATGAACACACTTAAAAGTAGGCACTGCAGTTATGCTTTTGAGGAATCTAAATCAAAGTGAAGGACTATGCAATAGAATAAGATTGACTGTCACACAGCGTGGTAACTGGTCTATACAAGTATTCACAAATGGCCAATTATATGTAGCACTATCCCGAGTAACAACAAGACAAGGATTAGCTATACTATATGAGACAACGATATGGAAGATCCTATGTTCATTAAAAATATTGTTTACAATAAAGTATTTCAAAATTATGCCCTCAAGCTGAAACAGAAATGAGGTATTATTTCATTCCATAAAATTATTTTAGTATACATATTCATAACTGTTCAGCTAACAATGCTTTGTTTGGGGACAAATAGGTATACTTAAAGACTGATGATGTAGATGAAGTACCCGGAGGTCACACAAATACTATATAACCAAAGGAATTTCAGATAAGAACCAATACATATTATTTCATTACCATTTTATATTCTACTTATTTGGTTTACAACATTTATCTACGTTGAACTCATATTTCTAGGACCGGCAAAGTTGTCATGTTGAAAAAACTTTCAACAACAAAATGATTAAACTCATTAATGTGTACTACTTTGTAATCTCTATGACTTGTGTTACTATGTAAGTTCTCAACTACGTATCCTTGATTGATTCGTAATTTTTCCAACATATAATAGATAAATAAATCACATAATAATTACCCCACAATATAATTGATTAGCTCCAGCCCATATTTCACCTATTAAATACAAATAATATTTAATTACAGTAAAACCCGGCCCTATCTACCCAAATTAAATGACCCAATTGAAAATACATGACTTAATGACCCAATTCAGCCGTTTTTAAAACATCCAAACGTATCCAATTCCTGCTGAGCTTCTCCCTCTCAAGAACATTCTTCGCATATCTACTATCAACCTTATACCTCCCAAGAATCTAAGAGACAGGTTTCCATAAACTCATTGCTTTATCTTCCTTATTTATAACTGTAATGTATTAAATTGTGTATTAATCTGTGATAATTGCTCTGCTAATTACTCTACTGATTTACTCTCCCCTTTCATAACCCTAATTCTTGTAGTATATATAGATGGGTAGTGAATCATTCCCATATTCAAATTTACATTGTCTCAGTTTCTTTTCATTGAGTTTTTACAATGACGATTTCTTTTCTTTCAGAATTGGTTACTGGTAGAGATGATTTTACGATAAGAGTAAGACTTTGTAGAATGTGGAACGCCATTAATCTCAAGAAAAATGGTGAGCTAATCAATATGGATATGATATTTATTGATGAAAAGGTACGTTTCTCATTGATTCATTTACCCAATATCATATTTTTTTAGTTAGTTTCAATTATCAAATTACTTACTAATTACTTCTTCTATCAGGGTAATTTGATGCATGGTATAATTAGGAAAAATCAGGTTAACAGGTTCAAAGACAAGTTGAATGAAGGTTCTGTATTTATCATCAAGAACTTCAAAGTTGTTGAAAGCATTGGGGGATATAGACCTGTTCAAAACTCATTGAAAATCATTTTCTTTGCCTCAACTGCAATCAAGAATTTGTCTGAAGATATTGTTGAAATTCCAGTAAACGCTTTTGAATTTATTAATCCAGATGTGATTGACTCAAGGGTGAACAACAACATTGTCTTATCAGGTCTATATTTATATTTAAAGTCTTACCGATTACATTTAAAGTTATACTTAGCTGCATAATTTATTAATAAAAAACTCATGATATTGTGTTTGATGACATTCATGACCTTCATATAGGTTTTGAAATTTCCTATCACATACTTAATAAAATTAATAATATTGAAAAAGGAAGAACTTCATCACAAAAGCTATATTCGAGAGAAACACTTAGTATAAAAAGAAAGGAAAAGAAAGACTATGGATAAACTAGGCATTGAAATTTAATTGGTGCCTATCACATTACAGATTGATGATCTAACCTCCGCTTTGTGTATAAATGTTAAATAATACCCTAAACTGTTTGAATGCGAGTCTTATATACGATTCTTCATCTTCAATAATCATAGATGTGGTTGGTTGGTTGTTTATTTACGTGTAAATGCGAAATACTTGCCTAAAATATTCAAACACAACACTTACATATGAATCTTCCTCTTCAATTTTCGTAGATGTTGTTGGTTGTTTATATGGAATTGGTGATATCGAGAGTGTTGGTTCAAAATGGAAGAAGATGGATATCCACATTCTTACTGATTAGTAAGTCACTCATCTCATTTTAAGTTGTTTTACTTTGTTATCTCCTTACCATAAAATTATTTGATTATTGATTTATGGTTTCCATGCATAGTTCGGCTAAAGCAAAAATTACCTTATGGGAAGAACTTGGGGAGAAGTTTTGTCCTTATTTGTATAACAATGATGCTGGCCCATATATAGTGATAGTGACTTCTACAACAGTGAAGGAATTTCGTGGTAATTATTATCGATTTAGTTGTACTTACTAGCAATTTAACTCCAAGCGTTTTGAAGAAATGACATGCTTTCATTTTTAACCCATACATTGATAATAGGTGAGGTTAGCTTCTCCACCACATATGCAAGCAAAATATATGTGAATCTTGATATAGATTACATAAGATCCTTGGCTCCAAAATTTTCCACCATGTCCACAGAAGTTCAAATTATAGAAAGCTCTAATGTTAACAGTCTTCCTCGTGAGGAAGAGATGTTTTTGAACCGTATGGACATTAAGGAGTTGTTGGAGGCTGAGTGGAGCTCTGAACTACAGGTTCTTTTCTTATTAGGCTTCTCATATTATTGGTTTACCATTTAAACATGATCGTTACACTATTTCATAATATTTAATTAAAATTGTAGGAATACATTGTTACAGTGAAGAGCAAGGTAATAGAAATACGTAACTATTTTGGTTGGTACTACATTTCATGCAATGTGTGCTCGAAGAAGATTGAACCAACAAATAGTATTTATCGATGCCACAATTGCAATAAAGATTGCAAATTTCCTTTGGTCAGGTAACCATTTATGAAGGACTGTGAATTAGGTTTGTATATGTTGTGAATGAATCTAACTTATTATGTAAACATAGGTACAAGATACACCTAAAAGTGACAGATAGGACCGGAGACACTACTTTTATCTTATTTAATGCGGTGGCTGAGAAACTCCTTGATACATCAGCTCACAAGTTGTTCAACAAGCTTACTACAGCTAACAATGATGTACCTGTCCAAGTCCAAAGCCTTTGCAGAAAAGAATTTGTTTTTAAACTGAGATTAAATCACTATAATTTGAAAGAAGGTCTTGAGAATTTTACAATATCAAAGCTTTGGATTCCAAATGATAATTTGGAAGTACAATACAAACTAAGGAAAGAAGAAAAGGTATTGCAATATAGACTATGAGTTTGTGATTTACAATTACGTTTACTTTGTAATTTATTTTTCATACTGTTCTTCTTACAGGGGAAGAACTTATCCAAAAATGAAACCCACCCAAAAGATCAGGGAACCAACGGATTGAACAAACAGATGGTAATTACATTTAATGTTTTAATATAAAAATTCAAATCATTTTAAGGATTAACATGGTTAATAAATATGTTGATAAATTTACTTGTTGAAGAACAATCAGGTATCTGTTGATGTGTTGTTAACTGACATGGAAGATAATGAGGATGAAGTACATGTAACTAATGGTGCTAAGAGTAGAAAACGAAGAAACCTAATCATAGATGATGAGGAATTAAGCGTTGAAGACACAAATAAGGTCAAGAAGTAAAGGGATTATTGTTGGTCATAACTGACGAGGAATAAGTGTTCACCACACAAATAAGTTGAAGAAGTAGAAGGATAATTGTAGCTTCTTATTGTTTTCTGTGTTTTGAGCTAAGTTTAGTTGTTTTGTTCTTTTATAATTTACGCTTTAGTATAATAACTAGCCACCTTTGAGATTAGTTAAGTTATTTCGTCCTTTTACCATTTTAAGTTTAGTTTAATAAGTAGCTCCATGTTGTCCGAAGTGATGATTTTCATACTTGTATGGTTTTATCCAACCTTAGACAACTTATATTATTAATCTATTTCGTTGTTTGCATATGATGTCACTATCAACAAAATCGGATCTGTTTCTTCTTCAATTATATACCCCTATATCAGTCCCCATGTTGCTCAATTCATTCCTTTGGTGCTTGCTATCTAGCCGTACGTATAGAGTTGTACTCTTTCCTACTATTCATTTTACAACCACTTATTATTGCAAAATTAAAAGAGAGCATGGGATAACTATGACATATAAACAAGCTTGGACAGCCCACAAAAGAGGCCTGCAAGCTATATATTGAAATTTCAGTGAAGGGTACTTCCATATCGTGAGCAAATAAAGAAGATAACTTCAGAAATAAAAATAGGGTTGTGGATGTAGATGAGTTCATTCTTCCCGGCTGGTAGTTTTTCTTTAAATTAGAATGCGAAGTGTTAAATACATGAGAATATATAGAGCTGCATATTGTTTATCAGTATACACCTGTCAAATGATGGTTTCCACCCCATCCACGAGATAACTTCCGAACAAAATAACTTAGTTACTTGTAATTTCCTTCCGCCAGTTGCATTTGAGGAATAGTTTCAAGTAGGTGCTGACTCATGGATGACTTAGTTATTATAATTGTCTTCCATAAGTTGCCTTTAAGACTAAGACTAAACACATAGAAGTAGTTGTTGTTACAATAAATTTTGGGTTTATGTTATTGAAGAGGATAACGACATATCCATAAGCAAAGGAGGAGAAAATACTTGATCTTTAGCTTCATCCAAATCATAAAATGACCTGCAAGCATCAGAAACTGAAGAGTTCGAACCCATGGTCTAAAGAAAACCATCTATGCCATCATAGTCATCAAGAGATTGCAGATTATTAAAAAAAAGTCAAGCAGTCGGATAGGAAAGGCAAGAAGGAACCTTATTAAGTGAACTGCATTGAGTATTGCAAAGATCTATTCATGCTTAACAAGATGGAAATGGGAGGAGTTGTGTTATATTTTATGCGTTATTACTAATTTGGGTTCTCTATGTTGGAGCTCGACATGATGAGTGCAACTAAGCATGATATTTTCAGAGATTCTTAAAAGTTGATCTGTCTCAGAAGTTAGACTACTCACCTTCGCAAAAACAAGTGTTTTCTTTGATTTATTTATTTTAGTTCCTAAGGTAAAAAACATCCGTTCAACATTAACCTTCTTTCCATTCCTCAGGAGCTTAATAATCAAAGGCTTTCACAAAATGAATCAACTCTCTAATGACTTCTCGTGTCTAAATTTGGATGTCGCCCATAACCAAGATGACACAAAAACTCTTGGGGAAATCGAGACACTAAATGGAAGAGGTAACGATTGGGTAGCAGAATTTGAATATATGTGTCTGCATCTTACTAAGATTGTTAGATCAATATATGCGTTGAAAATGAATAGTTCAATAAATGAATGGTCAATATGAAATGGAGGGAATAATAGTTAATCCCCAGTCCTCTGTATTCATTTAGTACCAGAAACACAAACATTTAACTAACCCTGCGAAGAAATGACAATTTGTGAACTCTGCAGTTAAAGGCAAGGAAAAAGACGACAACTCAGGAGAGTACGAATTGCCACTTCTATGGATTGACCTTTAGATGACTGGTAATTATTAATTCATGACTCCTCAAATTGGTTTGGTTCTTAAAGACACATACTGATGCACATACTTAAGCATTATTTGCATAAAACATAGATATTGATATTGATTATCCTGAAAGATAATAATTATATTGTCCTAATATATATGGGTTCTGCCAATTTTCATTCAACAATTGTACCTAATTAATCTCTCTTTAGATTCTCTTCTTGGATACCAAGGAATCCTTAGGTCCTTAATCTCTAAACTATCATTGTCTCACTAACAATGGATGTTGGATAATGTTAGGTGGCACATAATACTTCCTTAGTATATAGACTTTAAGGATGAAATTCCCTTGAGTATTGAGTTGCCAATACAATTAAATTGAGAATATGTATATATCTGAAACGTAAGCAGGAGAATTGTAGGGTCAATCAACTTGATCCAAACATAACCTCGACACATACATTGTCTTGCTCATCTTACATCCTAATGCACCAAACAATAACAGCGTTTTACAACTTCAAAAATACTCTTCAACAGGAAAATTTAGTAGTATAATTATCTTTTGACATTTCCTTCCTGTGTAGGTTTGAATATTGAAGTTAAAAGGATATAGGAACAACAAAATTTTTAAACACCTTAACATTTCCTGGAATTCCTAATCATGAATACAGTTAAAAGTAGGCATTGCAGTTATGCGTCTGAAGAATCTAAATCAAAGTGAAGGACTATGCAATAGAACAAGATTGACTGTTACACAGTGTGGTAACTGGTCTATACAAGTATTCACAAATGGCCAATTATATGTAGCATTATTCCGAGTAACAACAACATTCCAAATAAAATGTCTTAGTTACTTATAATTGCTTTCCACCAGTTGCCTATGTGGAATAGTTTCAAGTGGATGTGGACTCATGGATGACTTAGTTTATTATAATTGTCTTCCATAAGTTGTCTTTAAGTCTAAAACTTAACAAATAGAGGTATTTGATGGTACACTCAGTTTTGGATTTATTCAGTTGCAAGGTTGAGAAAGCGTTCTAGGCTGAGTCTTTTATGTATAATTTCACTTGTATGAATTTGTGTTTCATTCTTTTCTTTAACTATTTCATCTGCACTAGACATGGAATTTATTCAATGTGACATCAATAACTTAAAATGGAGAGATATTTTTTTTACCTCACTTTTCAACCCCAAAACACTCTCTTTCTCTCTTGACTCATTAATATTCCTGTATGTGTAGGTCGGATTGTTGAAACAGTGGTTTTGAATTAACCTTTTGGAACACAAAAGAAAGGTGTGTTGACATGGACTCTCTGTTCGGTTCCTCAATATACTATTTTGTTGTTTGCATTGGCACTGCATCCCCATCTATTTGCACTAATAATTCCTTTATAGTTACTCTACATCTTACAGCCTACATATATTCTACATACTCTGCTTATTTACCTTGCAAAATGTAACCTCCACAATCAATAGCTTAGTTTGTGATGAATCCTTTTCTATCACTGATGGATTCATTGTTAACTAATAATTGCCTACATTCAGGTGGCTTTTCAAGAATGCTGGAACCAATCTGTCCACAACATCCCCTTATCTTGAGAGGTACATTACAGTAATTTTCGTCAAAGCTCAATTAACCATCAAACTGTTGTTTTTTACTTAATGATAATTAGTGGTAAAAATAAATGATATACAAAGCCAACAAATAGTATAAGTTTGTTCTTTTGATGCTTTATTTATTACATGTTCTAATTTCTTTGGTCATGGATACCTTAGTTTCTTATAATTCCATTACATAAGGCCTTTAAGTCAACAACTTAACACATCTAGCTATTCAATGTTACTTTCGAATCTGGACTTGTGTTGTTATAGAGGAGAAGCTTATAGATTATAAACACCTGTCAAATGGTACTTTCCACTCATACTAGAATGAGATATATAATTCAAGTGGATATTTACTCATGGATCACTTAGTTTCTTAAAATTGTCTTCCATAAGTTGTCTTTACTCTAAAACTTAACTTACAGATGTATTTGATGTCACATTCACTTTTGAATTTGTGTTGTTGAAGAGGAGATGATTTGGGATTTTAAACAACAGCGAAATGGTACTTTTCACTGTTATAATTGCCTTTCAAAACTTGCCTTAACATCTGTCAAATGTTACTTTTCATTCATTCACGACATAAATTCCAAAAAAAATCTTAGTTACTTAAAATTGTCTTCCATCAGCTGTCTACTAAACGACTGACTATAATGTGTACAATTGCAACAGATTACAAGTTACTTCAACTGTACAAATGAAACTAATGATCCCTTTTCAGCTTTGACGAGACAACCTAACATCAATTTTATACCACCAAATAATGCTCACGTAGGTGTTTGGACTACAGGTGGAAAAAAGTGGTCAACCATGATGCAAAGCAAACAACACAATCATTAAATTGGACAATTCAAATGGTTATCCACAGATAGCAAGAATGTTATCCACTCGAATTAAATTTTCTGTAGTTGGAGTTTTCATAGATGAGTGCTTCAACTAAAACTACATCCAAAGATGTCATTGAAAATTTTAGTAGTATTTAACGTTTTATATATATAAAAAAAATTAAATCTCAAGATTTATGTAATGTCATATCATGTCCTAATATGTGTGGATTACTATCTATCCAATAACACCATACTAAGCAATTTCAGGCCACCTTTCCCCTTATTTAAAAAACAATTCAATAACACAAGCAACTGCACACCTCATATACGCCTGCATACTCTCAAGCTCTCTCACAATACTCTATACCGCTTAACCCGAATCAATTAAAACAAATACAAAATTCAACATGTATGCTTATTCTATCTAAAAATGAATGACACTTATCTTTACGTACACATTTAACTATTTCAAAAATAATCTCATTAATAAAAAAAAATTAAATGAACATCACAACCAAAGCATAAAGATGTAAAATACACTTATTAAACAATTTTAAAACATTTACGGTGATCTACATGATAAATGTGAAAATTTATATATATATCTATACATGTATTTCTATGCAATAACACCATATTAAGCAATTTCAATCCACCTATTACTTTATTTATATAAAAAATCAATAACACAAGCAACTGCGCACATCACATTTTCCCCACAGGCAGATACTCTCAATCTCTCTCACAATACTCTCTACGGTACAACCCAAATACATTAAACACATACAAAAATCAAGCTTTTTGCCTACTCTTTCTAAAATTGACCAACACTTATCTTTACATACAAATTTAATAATTCAAAAAATAATCTCATTAATTAAATGAACCTCACAACCAATGGACAAAATTATAAAAAACACTTGACAATATTGACGTTGATCTACATGATCAATGTAAAAACTTATATATATCTATTACTCCACAACTTTATATTTACAATATCCCATAATAAATTCATAACATATCTATCATAATAAAAAAAAACAATCCAAATCCCCAACAATCCTCCGATTATTTACAAAATCTACACAATTAACTATACACAAACGTTTAAAAATCAAAACAATTAATTAATCAAATAAAACAATTAAATAGTAGCACAATCAATAAATGAAAAAAAGTAATATAAATACCACAAACAAAATAACAAACATCACCACACACCATTCATCTTGATAGTCACCATCTGCTCCTACTGATTAGTTGAGGTTAGTTTTTCTATATTCAATATTACTATATGAAACTTACATTTTTATTGCAATACTCTATCCTTAGATTGACTTTGCAAATACTTATACAGAAGTACTACAATGGATAAGACAAATAAGGATCGCCCCTAAATAATCAATTCAGATAATAGCCAAGGTAAAATATAAATGATAATATTCATAACTATATTAAATTGCTCTTCTAAACATTTATTTTATAATACAGATACAACTGAAGAATCAAGCAAATCGGTGAAATTGATGTATGAAAATATTATGCAACAGCGAATTGCATATTTCAGAAAGGAACAAGAGCAGTTGAAAAATTATATATACAGAGGAGCTTCACAAGCACAAACCAACAAAGAATGATATGACGTTTAACATGTATTGACTTCTATGTAATAGGGAAATGAAATAAATTATGATTAGAGAATATATTCTCTAACCATCAATCTAATAAATAATGATATGCCGTATTTGATGTAATATATTCTGAATTTATTCATTAACAATGTATTATTCTCATTAAATAGATACTAAAGTTCATAAGTTTCATCATGTATCATCATTTCAAATGAAAACAAAATGATATGCTCAAATAATATAATCATATAATTCATCCACAACAAAAGACTTCCTACCACATATTAATTAATCCGCGCGCAAAGCGCGGACATGTTCCCTAGTTGAATATAAATTGGGGAACTAAGTTTATTCAATAAGAAAGTTTTTATCTTGAAACGATATTAATTTTAAAAAAATAGATATTACTCAAAAACACCACCTACACAATGATTGATTGTTCTTTATATGTATCAAAAAAAAATTACATAAATTTGCAAACTTTAGATGAACTGGTGTCATGTTGACTAGACAATAAGATTACATTGAATATTATGAATTTTAAAATTATACTTATAAAGTATCATAATCAGATATTATACTACTTTAGCTTATATTATATCACTCAAGGTGACATTTGACTACAATTATAAGATCTGGTAATATTCCAAAAAAGAACAATTGAATTTTTGTTAGTATTTTTGGTTATGTTATAAAATTTTGATCAATGTAATCCATCTCAAAATTAAACAAAAAAAAACTATAATCAAATATCTTGTCACGATGCGAAGACTCGAGTCGTAATGGTACCTATTATATCACAACAATAGGTAAGTCAACCCGTAATCCAAAATAACAAATAAATGCACATGGGGTAGAAACAACAATTAGTGAGAGATACAAGATATAATTCAAAAGAAAAAGTAGAAGATAAGAACAAAAACCAATAAATATACATAAAAAAAAGAGAACCATCAACATCTGGTTGTCACGTGTACAAAGCAACTACACAAGAGTACAAGTCCCAAAAGTGGACCAAAACTAGAGAGATTTGTCCAAAAATACAAAATACTGGTCATAGTTACAAAAAAAAGAGGCAGGTTGATCCACAACACCAAAAGCTCACCCACGCCTCTTAATACTCCTGGAATCGCCTCGATATCAACTGTGGTGATTGGTGCTCAGACCTGCATCATGAAAACGATGCAAAGTGTAGTATGAGTACCAAACAAACAGGTACCCAGTAGTCATCATAGGCCGACTTAGTTTGAAATGTAAAAGCAATAATGAAAAGCAGAAAGAAAAAAAATAGAAACCACGAAATTAATACATACACAAGAGGCAAGAAAGAATAGTAAAGTAAATAGCTAACTAAAGCCTAGTTGGGGCCCATAAGCTCAGTTAGTAAACATGTGTGTGATTTAAAGTAAATAACTTAAACTGACCCTCATAAGCCTGATGGATTGATAGAAGAGTTAATGAACTTCTAAAAGAACTTAAAACCACTTCCAAAACTTCCACGGCCTTCCACGAACATGAACTCTGGGAAAGGCAGCCCAAGAACCCAAAACAATCACTCAGTCGAGACTTGAACCCAAAAAAGTAGGGTTGTGCCCGGACTCGAACTGTAACACATAAAAAATATTTGAGCTAAGACCCGAATCATTTTCATTTGCGAAAAAGGTTGTGCTAGGTGATCCATAAAATTTTATGTCACACCCCGAGCCAACAACTTAGACGTAATTGGCACTCGAGAACTATTACTGGCCCCAAGCGAACTCTTGGACAAGCTCAATACTCAGCGGAAGACTTACTCAACAATATATGAACTCAATTGCAAAGATTAAACTCAATTGTCTCAAACAAATAACTCAAAATATATAAGAATATTCAATAGTCCAAAAATAGGCAACTCAAGTCTTTAAAATATTTAACAAAGAAATGAAAAAGACTCCTCAAAACACTACTATATATGAAGCTTCTAATGACAATTATGGAAGTCGGTACAAGATCCACGACATCCTAAAAAAATAAAAAGTAAATGGGATTCCTCTGGAAGCAACGAGGCTCACCAAAGAAACTCTTGAACTGCACATGGTATCAATAGTTTGCATGTTGATGACCCTGAACTCCTATATCTACATCATAAAAGATGCAGGCCAAATGATGTCAATACATGAAATGTACGAGCATACAAGGGGAACTCTAGAGCACAAACATAAGCTTAAATTAATAAAAAGGAAGAATGTACTCACCTCATCTCATCTCAACTCAACTCAAAGATACTTAAAGATACTCAAACTCAGAAGTACTCAACTCAGTTCAATATAAAAGCAACAATAAAGAAGCACTATAAAGACAGATATTTAAAGAGCATATAATAATTTAATGTATTTAAAAATATAATAATAACTCTTTTACTCTTATTTGAAAGATTCTTTAATCGACAACCATCACTATAAGCTATGTGATGATACAACGTCTCACCCACGCTGCTAGAACTAAGTTATACATTGCCGGAGTATAAGACGCCCTCAACTAAGTGGATCTACTAAGCTTTTCTTAAAGAACAATAAGGAATCATCTAAAAAGTATGACCCTTTCTACCCACATTGGCATACATGGTTTATGAGGACTTTGACTTGTCTGAACTCATCCTCATATCAGTGCTCAATACTAATTCTAATAATATAACTCATGCTCATATGTTTAAAAACATTTCTTCATCCTCAAACTTTGAAATCACTACTCAAAAAGGTTCTCTTAAAAGAGATAGTACTCAAAACTCCTCATGAAAGAAATCGATTTTTACTCTCATTTTAAATGTAAAAACGTTTACTTTTAGAAATACTTAATTCTCATATATTCATCTATAAAAATAAAACTCAACTCTCCTTATCCTCGTACTCAATTCTTAAAACAAGTTTTAAAAGTGTATAAAAGACTTCTCAAAATAACTCATAAGACTCTCTCAAACTAGACTCTTAATATTTTCTTGAATTTGAATTATGAATTCAAGAGTTAAGATTCATTATATTAAGGACCTCATGATGATAAAATTTAGTTTAGATAGTTAGTATTAAGAAAGGAATGAAAGCTCAACTTAAAGGACAAGTACAGATCGATGAACAAAGAAAAAGGTGGTCTCACGCTCCGGGCCTAGGGGTGGCGTGTCGCACCAGGCCTCCTGGGGATCAATTCTAGCGCATTTGGGGCACGGCATCCCAGCCCATTTCCATAACGATCCGGTGAAATTTTCTTCTCATTTTTTTACTCTAATTCACCCAGATTGAGTGTTCTCCTCAAATTTTCCTTAGAAATAATTACCCTATACAAGTAAACGAGAACCTACTCACTTTTATTCAAGCAAAATCCTCGAAAATCAAAATCCTCACCTTAAGAATTCATCAACTTCATAAACAAAGCATGAAGAACAAACCTCAAGAACACCCATCAAGTATTTAAATCATTCAACGTTAAGAATGAAATTACGAATGGAATTGATATAATTGGTGTGTGGGTGAACGAACCAAACACTATGAAAACTTACATACCTTAATTTGGAAAAACAAATCCTCGATTCGCAAGAATTTTAGTGATTACTTGAACTCCTCCTTGTTTCCTCCTCTCAAACTCCTGTCAAAACCCTAAGCGTATTTTGAATTATAAAAACTGATCCAAGTCAATTACACCCCTAAAATATTTCCAAAAATGTTTAGAGCTAATGGGGTAAGAAAAAGACCAAATTATCCCTTATTAATTCGGGTAAATTTCCTTAACTGGACAAGCTGGCTTCAAACAGGCATATCTCCCTCATTCGAACTCGGAATTTAGTAAACTTTGTGGTGTTGGAAAGAAGTTTCAAAAACCTTTCATTTGATATTTATGGGTCACCTAAATCATCCTGTATTGAAAGTTATGGTTGATTAAAGTTGCACAAAAACTCACAACTTAAGCATAACTTGGACAAATCTCAAATTGGCTCTTTCTAATTTAGTTTTTTCTAAAAGTAGCTCTTCCTAGGAATGAGGTGTTACAATATCTCCCCCTTGGGATCATTCGTACTATAATGAGAATAATCTAAGCATAAATGAGGGTGGAAACATCTACACCCATTTCAAACACCCCACAAGCAATATATCATAATTCAACATTTCAACTTAAAGAGTACCAAGAAAAGAATTAGTACCTTGGCTTGATGATTTTCCGGAAACAAAGAGATGTGGGTATCTCTTATTCATGCCCTCTGCAGCCTCCCAAAGTAGCTTCCTCAACAAATTGGTTCCTCTATACGACCTTGACTGATGCAACCTTTTTGGTTCTCAACATGCAAACATGATAATCAAGTATCTCGATGGGTATCTCCTCATAAGGTTGTCTATCCTTAATACCAATATCTTAAGTGATTATAATAAGTGAAGGATCTCTCATACACTTCTTCAACATTGAAATGTGGAATACCGCATGGACAACTGCTAAATCTGGCGGTAGCTCCAACTCATAGGCTATATTGCTAATCCTCTTGGATATCCCGTAAGGACCAATATACCAGGGATTGAGCTTTCCCCTCTTACCAAATCTCATAACACTATTTATTGGTGAAACCTTCAAGTAGTCCCAATCATCCACCTCAAACTCCAAATTTCTTCTCCTAAAATCAGTATAGGATTTACGACGACTTTGTGCTATTTTCAAACTTTCTAGAATGATCTTAACTTTATCCATAGCTTAATGAACCAAGTCTTGTCCTATCAACCTATTTTCACAATCCTCAAATAATTCAATAAGAGATCTACATCTTTTGCCATACAAAGCCTCATAAGGAGCCATTTGGATACTCTCATAGTTGTTGTTGTAGTAGGCAAACTCTATGAATTGTCCACTCTTCTTAACCATCAATCTAAGGGTGGAAAGCATTACTCAAATTTATGTTCGAACCCAAACTTCTCATCTTAAATTATGGATTCCGTAACTCAATGAAGTATGATTACCTCTTGAATATATAATCTGGAATAATCATATGTGGATAAGGTAGTCTTTACCGATAAGAAACGGACTAATTTAGTCATACGATCTACAATCACCCAAATGGAATCATATTGTCTACGAGACCGCAAAAAATAAGTAATGAAATCCATATTGATCATCTCCCACTTCCATTCTAAAAGATCGCTGCAATACACCTCTTCATACTACTACTCCAGTAGACTTCTCTCAAGTCACGAAACACATTGTGGAACCTACATGGATAAAGTATATGGAACTATGAGATTCCTTTATGACCCTCTCTTGGAGCTCATATACCTTTGTTACACACAATCTACCTTCATACCTCAATACACCATCTCCCCCTTGTTCAAAAGCCAACATTTTTTTGTTTATGAACATGTGACTTCAATTCAAGCAAAATAAGGTATTGGTCTTGTTTCTTTTTCACTTCAGACACTAGTGATGACTCATCCCCGTTCATCACCACTACTACTCCTTTATTGGAATTCATTAACTGGACTCACAATCGTGCAAGTCTGCGCTTATCCTTGGCTAATAATTTCTTGCTTTCCCCAACATGGAAAGTATTGCCCATAAGCAACATGCTCAAGGCGTCAGCCATAGAGGGGTGATGGAAAATACTCAACACATACTAAAGATTTGTGTAATCAATGAACACATCAACATGAACACCATAGAGATAGTGACGTCATATTTTCAAAGCGAATACTACAGCAGCCAACTCTAGATCATGTGTTGGGTAATTCTTCTCATGAATCTTAGGTTGTCTAGAGGCATAAGCTATAACTTTGTCATTCTACATCAACACACAACCCAATCCAACTCTAGATGCATCACAATACACCACAAAACCTTGTGTAACCTCCAGTATAGTCAATATTAGGGCAGTAGTCAACCGCGTTTTCAACTCCTAAAAGTTTTTTTTACAAGCTTCACACCATTGAAACTTTGTTGTCTTCTGAGTCAACTTTGTCAAATGGAATGAAAAAGATGAAACCCTCTCAACACCTCCTATAATAACTAGTCAATCTCAAGAAACTCCTAATATCAGTTGGAAATTTGGGTCTAGGCCAGTTTTGCACTACCTCAATCTTCTTAGTGTCAACTAGAATTCTTTCACCAGAAATAATGTGGTCTAAGAAAGCCAGTGACTCAAGCGAAAACTCACATTTGGAAAACTTGGCATACAACTCTTTATCTTTGGGAGTTTGAAGAACTACTCTGAGATGACTAGCATGATCCACCTCATTAGATCAGAATGTCATCAATGAATATGATAACAAATATATCAAGATAAGGCTTAAACACTCTGTTCATAAGGTCCATGAAAGTTGCACGAGAATTAGTTAAGCCAAAATACATAACCAGAAACTTATAAGGACCATAATGGGTCTTGAATGTTGTCTTTGGAATATCACTCTCCCTTACTCTCAACTAATGATAGACAGATCTGAGGTCTATCATAGAAAAACAAGTGGCACCCTGATGTTGATAAAAAAGATCATCAATTCTCTAAAGGGATACTTATTTTTTATGGTAATCTTGTTCAATTGATGGTAATCAATACACATTTTACGAGAACAATCTTTCTTCCTCCCAAATAAGGCTGGAGCTCCCCAAGGTGAGACACTTGGTTGAATGAAACCATTATCAAGAAGGTCTTTTAACTATTCTTTTAACTCAGAAGGAGACATTCTATAAGGCGGAATAGTAATCAGTCGAGTATCGGAAAGGATATCTATACGGAAGTCTATTTCTCTCTCAAGAGAACATCTAGAAATACCTATGGAAACTCACTCACAACTTGAACTGACTGAATAGGTGGTGTCTCAACACTAGAGTCATTAACTTGGGCTAAGTGATAGATACAACCCTTGGAAACTAACTTTATGTCCTTAACGTACGAAATAAAATGTCCCTTAGGCTCTACTTAATTACTCCTCCACTCTATAACTGGCTCATTAGGAAACTGGAACTTAACGACTCGAGTTTTATAATCAACTGTGGTATAACATGCATGAAGCCAGTTCATACCTAAAATTACATCAAAGTCCACCATATCTAACTCGACTAAGTCAGCCATGGTGTCCTTGTGATTGACCAAAATGGTACAATCACGATAAACTCTCTCAGCTAGAATAGACTCATCAAAAAGTGTGGAAGCAGTGAAGGTCTCAAGAAGTTGCTCGAGAAAACTACAAAATTCATAGCAATGTATGGACTCACAAAAGATAGACTTGCACATGGATCAAGGAATGCACATACATCAAAATAAAGACTTTGATCATACCAGTGACAACATAAGGTGAATTCTCTTGCTCTTGGCGACTGGTAATAGCATACAGACAGTTTGATCCTTTGCATGTCCCTGAAGTAGCTCCTCTAAGTGTTGCTCTGTCTGGCAGAGCCGCTATAGAAGATTGTGATCTATTGCCCCCATTACCACTACCCTGTCTGTTTTTAGGGCACTCTCTCATGAAATAACCATTCTAACCACACTTGAAGCAACCAGTGGAGCCATCACGACACGCTCCTGGTGGTTCCTACCACACTTAGCATATGCAGGAGTCTGATTACTTATTTGTGCCACACTACCTTGAGATTGTGCAGTTCTAGATCTGAAGTTCTGAGAATTCTGATTTGTGAACTCATCTATGTTCTTTGGTCTCAGGTGCACCAGCAGATGATAGAGCAGGTCCATTTGTCTTTCTTTTTTTTGAATGGATGATTGGTTCACATTGCTATTCTGTTGCCCGGACTCATTACATGTTGTCTTGGCCTTATTGTTCTGGAACTCTTCTCTATCTCTCAGTTTATCCTCCTCAACCTTTTGCACATGGATAATAAGCCTTGCTATGTATGTGTCTCATATCAACGTAGTTGTCTTGCCCTATGTACTTGAAAAGTGAGACAAACTAGATACAAATAAACTCATCTTGCTCCTCATGTATGCAACCATCTCCGGAGCATAACGGGACAGTTGAGTGAACTTGAAGTTGTACTCATGCACACTCATGTATTCCTGCTTAAGAGTAAGGATTCTCTTACCTATGCCTCTCTCAGTTCACGGGGAAAGAAACACCCCATGAAGGTCTCTTCGAACACAACCTAACTCACAATTGGTGACTTTTTAGCTCTACTCTTCTTTCATTGGTTGTACCAGACTCTAACAACACCCTTCAGTTGGTATGCAGCTAGTTCCACACGCTGAACATCTGCAACATGCATCACCTCAAACATTTTCTACAACTCTTCCACAAAGTTTTCCGGATCATCAGTGACACTTGAACCAGTAAAGTCCGGAGGATTCATCCTCAAGAACTAACGAACCCTGGATGTATCAACCACATTATCAATTCTCTCTTTGTTGCCCAACTTGGTTGGTAACAACTTGACTCAACATCTGGGTAGCTTCACGGAACTCAACATTAATGACCTCTCCTTGGTTGCACTTCTGGTGCATTGGGAACCCCTGGATCCTGGGGATAAATATTTCTCCTAGCAGGACGACCTCAGATAGCTTTTCGTAGAGGCATGATCTGAAAGATACGCGGAAGTACGAATTAGAAAGAAAATTTTATAGAGTTGAAATCTATCGCACAAAAAGAGTATGAAAGAAGTGAGATATTTCCTAAATGTCGTAGTCTCCTAAATTATAAGTGTGGCGTGCTTCAGAGTGATAACTAGGACTCTACAGACACAGCTTCATAGACACTCTAGGACTCTTGAACTTTGTACTTTGATACCAAGTTTGCCACGCCCCGAGCCTACACCCTGAACGTAACTGCACTCGAGAACCATGTTGGCCCCAAGCGAACCCTTGGTCTAGTTCAATACTTAGCGGAAGACTTACTCAACAATATATGGACTCAATTGCAAAGATTTAACTCAACTATCTTAAATTAAAATAGTTTTTTTAAAAAAATAAATCATTTTTCTTACCCACTCCACACTTCTCCCCCCCCCCCCCCCCATTTTCTAGTGTAAAAGTTATTTTTTTTAAAAAAAAAGAGCGGAGGGACTATTTGAAAACTTATTTTTTTTAAAAGGTAATTTTCCTTCCTTCCTTTTAAGTTGTCACATTTTCCTTGTGATAGCCAAACAAATAATTATGACTAACAATTTAAGATGTATTTTATTTTATCATATTAATAGGAAAAATTCATAACTTATAATAGTTTTCATAAAAGAATTAAATATCTAATTATATATTTTAAAATATAAAGTCAATGTAATCTAATTTAGAATTGTAAACTAGTCAAATGGACTTTCAAAAAACCGAATAGAACAACTAAAAAGGAATGGAGGAAATTATTTCACATTCAAACTCATGGTCAAACTTATACATACACGTGTCTTATAAAGAGTAGTCTGGTCAAAATTCAAAGGTATGTGACTAGTTTTGGTACACACAATACATTAAACCATCCATTTACAAATTCAGTTACTAATCTTAAGGAGTGACTCAAGCAACTTCTTTCTCTCTACCATTAACAAAATCAGTGGAGAAGAGATAGAGAAAGAACCACCAAAAAAACACAAGTTATGAAATGATAACAAATGTGGTGCATGTTCAAGAGTATTGACTCTAATCAAGGGGAATAAAAAAAAAAGACAAAAAAATAGAGGCAGAATACTAGAGGAGTTGAATTGATCATCCACCCCATTTTGTTAATTAGTTTCTATATAATAATAATAATAATAATGGCACAAATGCAACCTGAGAAAGTTGCTTCTAGTGTCCAAGAATCAACACAAGATCAATTTGTTGATCATAATGGTGTAGGTTCTTTTAAGTTTAATGTTCAAGCCCCTGCCTTTGTGCCAAGAAAATCACATGCCACCACAATACCTATTTCAGGAGGATATTTATACCCATGCAATTTTCAATATGTTAATACTAATACTACTAATAATAATAATAGTAAAATTTGTGGGGGTGATCAAGATGCTGCCTCCTTACTTCAAGAACCAAGTTTTGTTTCATCACTATCTCAAAAGGATAAGCTTCCTGAAGACCTTAGGCTAAAAGTCATCAAACAGGTTATTCTTTTTCTCTTTTTATCTTTTTCTTTTTTTTTTGTTTATGAATATAAGTGGTGTTTGATCAGGTTTTTCGGGTATCTGCTATCTTCCATCACTAGTACAAGTATCAAATATGTATAATTTTGTATACTAAGGTTTAGGTAGATGGAAATGAATCTCCTCTTGAGATTTGAACATGGTCTCCTAGGATTTTCGCCTGCTTCATTGACACTATGGTGTGTCAATGAAGGGCCTTTTCCTTTTTTGTCAGGAATACATTTCTTGAAAATGTGTTCTTATTTTTTCATGTTAGGTTGAACAGAATGAAAAAATATTTTTTCTCTAGGAAAATAAATTCTTTAAAATAAGGAATATGATTTCATTGATGAAATTTTTTTTAAAAAAAAGTTTATCAATGATATTTTTTATATTCGCACACCCAAACGCCCCAATTCATACACCTTGACCACTCCACCCCTGCCACCCTCGAGGCCCAACACCCCACCCCTATAATGTTTTGATATATCATAGATAAATGCTTTTGAGATGATATGTTTTTACTTACCTACCAAACACTTTAAATATAAGTAAAAACCTGCTTATGATTCGAGAAAAGATTTTTTAGGAAAACATTTTCCGCGGAAAATATTCTCCTTCGTACTAAATCACATCGTTGGGTGCCCTTTTCTCTTTTTTTTTTTTTTTTTGAGTTTATTGACCTTGATCTTGTTTACTTTCTTTTAATAGAATTTGGACCAAAATTGGTGTAGTTTCTTAATTTATACCCCAATTTACATCCTAATTGAACATGTTTGATTCAAATGAATTCTTTAACAAAATAGGATAGTAAGTTTACAATCACAAAGATAGTGCTTTTAGCTAGCTTTTTTTGTGAAGAGAAACATGTAGCTTAAAAGAAGTATGAAAACACATGTAATGCAACTGCAGACTTTGTTCTGTATCATGACCATTCTACAAACATATTGCTTCAAGAATAGTCTGATTCTGCTTTTATTTTTGAGTTTTTGTATCTAAAAGCTGATAGTTTATATGTTCAATAGGTTGAATACCAACTTAGTGACATGAGCTTGCTCGCGAACGAGAGCTTGTTGAAACAAATGAACAAGGACCCTGAAGCCTTTGGTGAGTACGCTATTGATACATCGTTAAAGAAAATGTCTGCATTTTTTATATGCATTAGTTTTCTCACTTTCTTGAAAAATGTATATTCTACAACTACTACTATTGCAGTTCCTATTTCTTCTGTTTCGGCTACAAAGAAAATCAAGTCCCTCATCACCAACAACCAGTTAACACTTTCTCATGCTCTCTTGTCCTCTAAAAAATTGGTAACTTTTGGATTTTTAGTTGCAGTGTTTTAACTTCCTTTATTAGATAACAACTAATATGTTCTGCATTCGAAAGATTGTAAGCGATGATGGCAAGAGAGTCAAACGAAAAATCCCATTCACTGACAAGGATAAAGAGGAATTGATGGTACACTTACATTTCTCATATATCTATTGTCTATGGTTTTAATAAATTTCATAGTACTAATATTACACCTCTCGATTCCATTTCTTCAGTTACGCACTGTGGTGGCTGAGAATCTACCTGACGATCACTCTCATCACAACATCGAGAAAATATTTAATGTGGCTGGAAGGTGATGATTATATTCTTGTATCTCGTCCACAAATTTTATCTTTTCTATATGTATGTGTTGTCGAACTAACACATCATGGTGTTCTGTTCCCATTTTAGTGTCAAAACCATCCGAGTATGTCATCCTCAAGATCCTAACACACGAACACGAGGAGACCTTGGCATCAGCAGTAAGGTATTAACTACTAAGTAACAGAATTGTTCTGTTTCTCAAATAAAAACACACTTTCCCTTTAGATAGGTATCTAATTCCTTCTGTTTTATTGTCTTATCAAGCTTCACGCACTGATAGAGTTCGAGCATCCAGAAGCCGCTGAGAAAGCAGTATGCATTTATTTTTGTGCTTCCTTGGAAGTTCTTTTTGTTAACCTCATTTTGCTACAACTTTGAATTATCTAAAACTGTTATTTGCCTTAACTTAATCAGGCGGAGAAACTAAACGATGAGAGGAACTGGAGAAAGGGCCTTCAAGTGAGGTTGCTGCTCAGACGTTCAGTAAGTTAATTATTGCGTTTTTGCTATTGTTTTTTTCATTTACAACAACTAATTTGATCTGGATTCGTTTGATTCATTCGGAACTTGTAGACAGTCTTAAATTCATTAAAATGAATCTGTTTGTTGCTATTGTTGCAGCCAAAGTCCGTTCTAAAGAGCAGAAAGACCGCATTTGAGGGCTGTTTAGATGATGAAGATTGGATGAGTTCTGAATTAGCAGAAGACTCACATCATGTTTCTAATCAATCAGAAGTAGTGGATCATACTAATGTAAGTATATATATGGTACTCATGATCACTATATATATCAAACATTACAATGTTATGATTCAAATTTCTCTCGATTCATCTTAGGTTGAAGAGACTTTAGCAGCTGCAACAACAAAGAAAACATGGGGTAAAGGGCGTGTTAAAAGTACACGACAAAGAAACCAAATGTACAGCGGACGTGGACTGCTTTCCTCATCACCACAAAGCAGCAAGACATACGAAGCACCGGTGAAACAAGTTACAAAAGGACCTAGAATGCCAGATGGAACCAGAGGTTTCACTATGGGAAGAGGGAAGCCCCTGAGTATTAATATTCAAACTGGAGTACATGTTGTATAAATGGAAGATGATCAATTTTGCCCCGGTTTCATTTGGTAGTCCATGGAAGCCTCAAGTCAAATTCTTTTTGTTGTTAAATATATATATTCATGTCAATTTTTTTCTAGAACTAATTAAGATCTAAAAATACTGTATAGGTAATTAACTAAGGCTATATGGTTTCCTTGAGACTACCAATTTTGTTTTGTACATTTCTCTTTTTTGTGAAAATTATCATATCATGGGGAATAATATGACTGAGTTTAAGATTCTGCCTCTCATTCAATCTTCAGTAGTGTGCATTATTAGTTTTTATATGTTACTCATGAATTCCATTCTTGAATAATGTGGAGGTTTAAAGGAAGCAATGATTTTGAACAATCTTTTGTTTGAACTTTGAAACATGATGGCTTTTGTTACATCAATATGTCCTCAAAAGTGCTCCACAGTGAACTTATGTTCTCTATGCCCATCCTCATGTGTGTATTGCTCGTAATGATGATTGAGTATATATAGTAAGAATTAAATGGGAAATGAGGAAAAATGAAAAGAGGAATTTGTAGAGTTCTCTTATGTTTTAATAGGAAAAAATAGTTCTCTCATTGGTGGTGGAAAGAAAAGTTAAAGTATTTAAATAGAAAAACAATTTTATTAGTTGTTAAAAAGAGTTGGAAAGAGGGACCTCCTCGTGCTGTTGTCGTCGCTCGACTTCGGCTTTGGCTATGTTTTAATTATTTTTTTACTAATTTAATTAAATGGGCGAAACATTTCTAATTATTTAAATAATTAACCGAAACGACAAAACCCAACTCGGATCGCGCGATCTGTGTTTTACATCTTTCCCGTTTTAATTTTTCACCGTTGGAAATGACTGTTCTGAAAGGTTGTAACTTTCATGAACAAAATATCACTGATTCCTTAGACCTTTTACTTATGAAATTTCTGAACTTCTTCTTCTGCAAAATTCAATATTTGTGTACTATATCGTTGAGTGGCTCGTTGAAGCCATTGTTTTGGGTATCAATACACTAGTGAATAAAATTGGTCTATCATGGGATATATTCCAATTCAAACCTCAAATATTAGAGGGAAATAAATTTCCTTAAGGGGACACTGTGCATTCAATAGACTCGATTTTCTTTCCATTATGTTTCATACGATTGATACAGATTCTGGTATGGTAATGCTATTAGTTTTTGTTCTTGACTACATGATTCAAACTTTGGAATTTTACTGTTTCTGCAAAGTTTGTTGTCACTAGTATTGTTTCAAATACAGATTGAAAAACAATCTTAAGAAAATTACTGTTCTATTTGTTAATTTGTATTTGTGGATGGAGACAAAAACCTTTGTGGTTCTTCACTCCAATTAAGTTTGCAATTTAATTTATTGCTTACAGAATCAGTTATACCGATTTTTGTTTATTAGAAATGGAAATTGATAGTGCTACAACTTGTGTGGTTGTTGTTGTTGATGCACCAACCAGAACTATTATGCCACAAACAGAGAAATTGGAAAGATCTCTGGTGTGAATTTCAAAGGATGGCAACAACGGGTATTTTTCTAGCTTACCACTCTTGGTCTGCAGAAATAAACTTCAGTGCCTGCTGCTGATATGTCAAATAGAGAAAATAATCATGATTTGTTGAAGCATGAAACATGCAAATTTCCTATGTAAGGGCTATATTTTAAGTGCTTTAGAGGATGACTTATATAATATTTTCAGCGCAGTGACTACTTTGCAAGAATTGTGGAATGCATTTGAGAAAAAATATAAGACAGAAGATGCGTATTTGAAGAAGTTTGTGATCGCAAAATTTTTAGACTGTAAGATAGATAGCAAAACTGTTGGATCACAAGTATAAGAGCTTTAACTTATTTTCCATGATCTTATTGCTGAGAACATAGTAGTTAATGAAGTTTTTCAAGTTGATGCAATGATTGAAAAGTTACCGCCTTCGTGGAATGACTTCACGAATTGTTTAAAGCACAAACATAAGGAAATGAAACTTGAATATCTTGTGATTCAACTCAAGATTAAGGAAGATAACAAGACCACCGAAAATGAGTCTCGTGGGAGCTCAACAATCATGGGAGTTAATATTATTGAAAAGACTCCTACCAAAGGCAAGAAAAGAAAAAAGTCCAACGGACAGAAGTTAGAGCAGGCCATGAAGAAATTCAAAATAATTTTAACAAGATTCAATATATAGGGTTACTGTGGAACGATAAGCATGAACAATAATTCAAGGAGTTAAGTGCATAAAATATCAAAATCTCATAAGGTAAGAATTTCATAAAATTGAGGGCAGAACCCTAGATTCAACTTACCACTAACTAAATTTAGATGTAGGGCGTGAGGATGAACTAATCCAAAACTATGAATAACCTTACATACTTGCAAAAACAAAGTTCTTGACGAAACCAGAAGAGCGCTTGAAAATCCTAGTTTTCTCCTCTTGGATCTTTGCTCTATGACTTGGAAGCGTTGATGAGAGTAATAGGATCGATTAATATTGTTTAGAACCTTATGTAGGTGTAAAAACATTAGGGTTTAGGATTAGAAAATGTGAGAAGATATTGAACTGCCCTCTTAAAAAACTGTCGAAAACCTTCCAAGGGGCCATTTACAGTTCGTGGTTTGATCTATAGGGCGTAGATCCCGTTAGTGGAATTTATATTGAATTTTAAGGCTCAAAACTTCATTTTATAGGTTTAATCTATGATACGTAGAAGTTTCTGTGTTGTGTAGATCCAATCCGTAGAATTTATACTAAATTTTCAAGCTCAAAAGTTAATTATATGGATCTAATCTACAACTCATAGAAGTTCCTACGGCTCGTAGAATGGATCCGTATGAAGTGGACCCCAAAATTTGTCTCTCTGAACTTTTCCTACGACTTGATAATACGTGTCATAGAAATTTCTCCGGATCGTAGAAGCAATTCATAGGAGATGACTTCAGGAAACTCTAATGTGACAATCTCTAGTAAAATGACCATAACTCTTTACTCCGAACTCGAAAATGAGGCAAACTTGGCGGGTTAGAAAAGACTAATCATAGATCTTCAATTTGATAATTCATGGGTTACCTCATTCATTTTGTGTTGAGAGATATGATCATTTGAAGTTGGCCTAAGTATAATCTTATATTAAAACTTAATTGATAAGAAAACTTTCAACTCAACTTTGTGTGCTAGGGGATTCTTGTGACCTAAATTCATAATCAAATTCATTCCCACACTAAAGAATTGACCTTTACACATATGGACAATTTAAGAATCACCTGATATGATCCATGTAAATAAAGAATAGTTTGAACCTTAACTTAGAAATTCTCGGGGTGTTACAAGTGTTTTCATTGAAATATTGTTTCTTCCTCTTTGATATCGTCGGAGTGTATTTATACTTTGATGATATCAAGATGTAAACGTGCATTAGTAAGTAGTAAGGGGTAGCCGCTTGTAAATAATTTTTCTTTTTTGGATATACTTGTTTTCCTCCCATTAAAATATCCTCAATTAATAATTTGGTAAAAAAATGTCTAAATTGTTACTTAGAACCTGTTTGACATTGTTGTTAGGAGGCAAGAAGTGTTTTTCTTGAGAAAAAAAATATTTAAGAAATTAAATGTTTGACAAATTCTTAGAACTACTTTTAAATGGAAGCAAAATCAATTTCTGTTGTTGGAAGAAACTAAAAATTTCTGCTTTTTTTGCAGAAGCAAAAATATATAAATAATTTTTTTAGGACAAAAATATCCCTTACATTTATACATATTTATCAATATATCCCTTATTAATTCGAAAAGAGTCAAAACTATCCTTGAACTATAGAAAAGGGTCTAAAAATACCCTCCGTTCATGTTTTGGTCTAAAAATACCCTTTCATTCACTTTTTTGGCTCACAGATACCCTTTCATTCACCTTTTTGACTCACTTAAACCCTTTCATTCACCTTGTTCACAAGCTTATACCTTTATAACTAACCACCAATTATTTTTTTTAAAAAAAAATATTTATTATTTATCATTTTCTTATTAGATTAAATAAAACTCTCATCTCTATTAACTATTTCCCCATAATCTATTTAAATCAAAACTATATATACCTCTTCAAGATCCCAATTTTTTTTAAAATTTTTTTTATTAATTTTTGTATTTTCTCTAATTTATTTATTATTTAAAAAAAATTGCTTTAAACAATTAATATTTGATAAAAATATTAATAGTACCACAATATGTATCTTACTTTTTTAAAAATAATTAAATAGAAAAAACTGTTGACTTAATTTTTTTTGATAATCTGTGATAACTACTCTTTAAAGAAAAAATTCCACAAACAATTTTACTTAAAAGATTAACTTATTAAAAAATTGGATGGTCGTCGGGGCCATAGGGAAAATTTAAGTAGGAAAAAGAGAAAATGTGTGTAATGTATTTGTAGATAAAATAATATATGTTTATGAGTATGACATAAGGAAATTTTTTACAAAATATTAATCATCTATATCATGTTTAGAATCTTGATTTAATTAACTAAATATTAGCCATTAATTTTTTTTTCTTTTATCACGAGTCTTCAATGGAAATAAAAAATTGAGGAAATGGAGAGGAGTTGGATCCAAAAATAAATAAATAATAATAAATTACAATATTTTTAAAAAAAAATAAAAATTGGGGTCTTAAAGAAGTATATTGTTTTGGTTTGGATAAATAATGATACATAATCTAATTGAGGTGACCTCTTTATATTATCCACTAGGAGAATGACACAAAATAAATATTTTTTTAAGATAAAGAATAAAGAGAGAATTGTTAGTTTCAAGGGTATAAGTGAGCCAAAAAGGTGAATGGAAGAGTATTTTTAGACCAAAAGATGGATGAAGGGTATTTTTAGACCTTTTTCTATAGTTCAAGGGTATTTTTGACATTTTCCCTTATTAATTAATCAACATATCTCTTTGATTGATTTTTATTCAAGAATTTTTATTTTTTATTTTTATATAATATTTATTTTATTTTATTTATGTTTCATATTATTATTTATATACTATAGTGTATATATTACTTTATGTATTATTTTGCAAAATTAGAAAGAAAAGTAACAACAATATTTTCGTAGGATTAAAAAAATAATAACAATTAAAGATTTTAAACCTACTAAAAAGTAACAAATAACATATTTTCTTTTCTTAATTACGTATTATTTCATTTTAGTTTGAATTTTTGAAACTATAGAGTGTTGTAACAAAAAGAAGAAGATAATAGCTAAGAATGTATCCAAAATATGAGTAATCAATAAAAGAAATGATTCTTCTTTTCAAACAATTTCAACAATATTTATCTATGTATAATATTGATTGAAATTTTGAATATGTTCATTTCAAATAATTAGAGTTTTTGTATTAGATGTTTAAAATAGTTTCTCACTATATATATCTTAATATTAAAAAGCGTATCCATACTTGTCCTTTTTTGTAATTGGACTTCCAAAAGCACTTTTTAAAGAAAATTAGTCAAACACAAATTGCTTATCAAAAACAGTTTTCAAATGAATTTGCCAAACACAAATTGCTTTTTTTTAAAAAACACTTTTCTGAAAAACTATTTTGAAAAAATGTTTCTAAAAATTATACGTAGTTCTTAGCAGTAATGTCAAACATGCTCTTAGTGCCCGTTTGGATGGGCTTTTAAGTTGGTCAAATTGACTTAAAGTCAGTATTTAACTTATTAAAGTGTTTGACAATTATCAAAATAACTTATTTTAAGTCAAAAGTGATTTATTTTAAATCAAAAGTTAAAAGTGGGGTCACCCTAATTTTTTTATAAAAAAAAGAAACTTGTCAGTCATTTTAGTTTGACCAAGTACATTACCTTTTTTCCCTTAATTTTTTAAAACAATTCCCAAATTGTCATGTTGAATTAAAACCCTAACATCTCTCTTTCCCTCAATTTTCTTTTTCACGATCTGCGGTTCCTGAGCGTGAAGATTTCTTTCTTTTCTCTCGATTTGAAAGGTGAGGATCCAAAGTGTGAGTAAGTTATCTTTCAATTAGCTTTCTTTCTTTTCTCTTTATTGATAGTAATGGTATCAGTTCAACAACTAGATGTAGGAAAATAATGAATAGTTTTAAGTTTTTTCTTGATTATCTTTTGATTTTTGATTTTTCTGTTATGGATTTTTTTATCTTTTGTCGTTGATCCTGTTTTTTGAGTATTTTGTATTTTGTATTTTTTTTTGGATTATGTTTATATAGTTTGATTTTGTGTAGTATATATTTGTCATCTATATATGAAAGTAGTTATTTTTGATTTTCTTATTAATTCTCCACTTCAGATCAATTACACCATATCGAAAACACAAACTAATGCTAAGTGGGATGATGATGCTCATCTAAAAGTTATAGAGTTATGTGAATTAGAGATTAGGAAAGAAAATAGACCAAATACTTATTTATGTAGAGATGGATGAAAAATATGACTAAAACATTCAATGAAAAAATTGGAAGACGCATAAAAATAGACAAATGAAAAATCATTGGCATGACATGAAAGCCGGGTGCACTTTTTTTAAGCAATTGATGAGAGGGGATACAAGTATAGGATGAGATGTCATAGGTGGAAGCGAAATATTAAGATACATTTCTCACATTGTTCTATGTATTTTTTTAATTTCTTTTATTGTTACATTTTTACTTACTTAAATTTGTCGTTCTATCTTTTGTTACAGGAGGATGTTCGATATAGAAAATTTAGGAATAAGAATCTTTCACTCATATGATTTCGCTATGATGCATTATTTTCTGATATTGTTGCCACGGGGGAAAGAGCACGTGCCTTAAATCAACCCCAATTTTTTGAAACTAAGATAAATTTTGACGAAGAAAGATCAAATGATATTGATAATGATGATATGGAGTACTTCATTAATATTGATGATGAAGGCGGTGATGAAAGTGATGATCACAAGATATGGATTCTACTATGTTTCCTAAATCATCACTCAAAAACAAATTTAAACTAATGGTGCTAGAACTAGTAATCAAGTGAAATAAGTACGACAAATCTACAGTTGCATCAATGAGAGAAGATATGCACTCTCTAGTAGAGTTAATGTCTAACAAAAGTACAACTACATCTCATGCGGTACATGATCCCACCATTGATAAGTGTATGAATTTTTTGGCAAACATTCCTGATATTTTTGAAAGGGCTGAAATGTACAACTATTTTGTGAACATGTTTCTTAAGAAAGCCATTTGACAAGTGTTTCTCAAGATGCCTACGGATGAAGCTCGAAAGTCTTGGATGGAGTATAACTATCAATTATACCTTAAGAAAGTGTGAAAGATTTGTTGTTATGGAAAAAATAATTTTAATATTTTATGTTTGACATTATGCTTATACGCATGAACTTTTATACTCTTCATTTTTTTAATTGGAGAAATTTTTATTTCTAGTTAAATGGAGGATTTGGACTTTACCATATCACATGAAGAAGATGAAGAACTAGAACAAAGTTAGAGAGAGAAATGAGAAAGAATGGATGATTCTATGCTGGATAGCAGTAAATACATTTTAATGTATTATGAAAAATACTTGCTCAAAGAACCTTGTCGTACATCAAGGCGTTCTGGGTATATGTTTATTCAAGAGATATTACAATGAAATGAGACTCGTTATTATGAAAATTTTCGATTAAAGAAGGTGGTGTTTGTTGGTCTATCCAAATATTTAAATGAAAAATATGAACTTAAGTCCACACGTGAAATGTCTATACATCAAATGTTGGGCATGTTCTTAATGACTTGTGCACATGGAGCGGAAAATCGAATGATACAAGATATCTTTCAACATTCGAGGGAGACGGTTCATAGATACTTTCATAGTGTTTTAAAAGCCATTTCTAAGCTTACAAGAGACATTATTAAACCACATTTAAATTTTAATGAAAGTGTTGAAGCTCACAAGTCATGTAACGAACGATGCTTGTCTTTCTTTAAGGTAAGTAACACCTTTTAATTTGTCATATTTTTTTAGTATTACTTGTTATAGTTCTTTAGCTTACATGCCTATATTTTAGGATTGTATTGAAGCACTTGATGACACACATGTTAAAGTTAGATTACCACAAGATCAACAAATACCTTATGTACGTAAAGGTTATTCAATTCTAATATCCTTGCCATTGTAGATTTTAATGTGTTTTACATTTGCATGGGCTGGGTGGAAAGGAGCAGCTCATGATAGTCGTATATTTGGTGAGACTGTTCGTAGAAGTGAATTAACTTTCCACGTCCTTTAGGAAACAATTATTATTCAGTGGATGCAGACTATACACACATGAAAGGATGTATGACTTCATTCAAAGAAGACAATTTGAGAGATCATCTTCCATACTTTCGTCGTGGTGCAACAAGACAATTGTGTTAGCTAAGAGGACACATTGAAAAATTTTACTATATGCATTCTTCATGTAGAAATATAGTAGAGCGCACATTTGGTGTTTGGAAAGTAAGGTGGTCTATTTTACGAGATATGTCTTATTAAAACATTAACACTCAAATTGACATTGTACTTGCTACTATGGTCATTCACAATTATATTAAAAAAATGCAATGTGGATGATGCATTTCAAACGACTGAGGATGAGAGATATATTCCATCGATCGACTTCGAATTTAGCACAAGTTAAGCACTAACAATATAGAAGAAAATATGGAAAAACAAAGTGATACTTATTGAATAGAGCTTCATGACATGATTGATAATGAAATTGGTAATGTTTGGTGTTTGTATTATTTGAGTATTTCTACTTTTATATTAGAGAAGTGTTCTCTATCATTTTGATATTTATATTTGATCAAACAACTTATTTTTGAAATATGAATTTATATTTCTCTTATAAATAATTTCTGATGATAAAGAAGTATGTGAATGATAAACAAATACTATTACTCATGAATGTAACTAAAATAAATCTTACATCACTCTAGTGATCTATTCAAACCTTTCCACTTTCTTCGTTCTGTGTAGCCTCCTCTCTGCTGTTTTCAAGACGATTCTGCACTGTTTTTAAGACGATTCGGCGCTTTTTTATTGTGTTTTTAAGACGATTCGCCGCGTTTAAAGCCGATTCGACGCTATTTTTACATTACTTACGTTATTTTTTCCTGTCTGTCCTCGTTTCTTCAGTCATGTTCTTCCCATTGTTGCTCTTCCCAAAGCTTTTCTTCGTAATCCTGCTGTTCCATAAAATATGGATCTCTTCTCCTTTTGTTTTTGACTTAAATAAATTGCGCATATAAAATTAACTTAAATAATAAATTTATATTTCTCTTATAAATAATTTGTGATGATAGACAATTATTATTACTTATGAATGTAACTAAAATAAATCTTAAATCTTTCATGTGATCTATTCAAATTATATATTTTTAAAATCTATAATAAGTTGCGCATATAAAATTAACTTAAATAATAAATTTATATTCGTCTTATAAATAATTTATGATGATAAAGAAATATGTGAATGATAGAAAAATATTATTACTTATGGATGTAAAATATAAATTGATTTTTTTAAAGTAAAAAACCCTTAAATTAATCAACTTCTTATTATGTTAATAACTTTAAGGGTATTTCAGACATTTTGATAAAATAATGTTTAACAACATTTATTTGCCAAACACATCAATAACTTTTTTTTCAACTGCAACACTTTTATCCAAACACATAATTACTTATTTTTAAAATAACTTTAGCACTTTGAAAATTTACTTTTTAAAAGTTTTAAGCCAATCCAAATGGTAAAAAATCAACTCTTCCTAGATAAATATATCAATTCATCTCTTTTTAAACACATTATTTTCTTAAAAATAATTTTTCTATTAGCAAATAATTCGAAAAAAGTAAGAAACACAAACATTTTCTGTTGTTAGGTTTTTAAAATTATTATCGAAATGAAATTGAAATTGGAGTCGATATGATCTTATTAATGTGACTGAAAGTATCCGTTATTTTTATTATTAGAAGATGTAAGCTCGTATTTCATTTTAATTGATAAAATATATTAAGAAAGAAAAAGAAGAAGATTCTTTTGATTTATTTAAAAGAAAAGAAAGAAATAAAAATAGAATTCTTTAAAAGTAGGAAAGCTTTTATTAGAAATCAAATGTATTTACAAGAAAAATATAATATATTTATTTTTAAAAAAAAATGCTATTTTGATCTATTAAGTACTCTATTAAATAAGGATATTATTAGATTAAATTATATTGACTAAAGAGACAATTTTTAAAATTAAACAATTAACTTTGAACATTTTTGTTCGACAACTTTTTAACCTTTTCCTTGAAACAATGAAGGTCAGCTCCACTTGAAATTCTCCGGCGGCCTCTATCAACTGAAGCGCTTTGCTCCGTTTCGTTTTGCTTCAGAATATTGTGAGCACAGTTGCAAAGGAACAAACCCTATAATCTGCTCCAAATCGATTTCGCAAGCAGGGTTTTCTACTGGTTAATTATCAATTTTATCAAAGTTTTTATGACTTCTTGAAGGGTTGTAATGCCATTGTGACTGATGTTGTTCATATATGAAATGTTCTTTTTTTAATTTACAGGAGAAGGGTTACCTCAATACTGAGGTGGGGTACTTTTAAATTTATTAAAGGTTGGATTTTTAGAGGATGATACAGTAGGCAAAGACCTATGACGGACAAGTACAATGTTGAAGCTGCAGAAATTCTTGCGAACGAGGCACTGGTAATTGTTTCTTGTTTCTTGTTGAGTTAACTAATGAGTTGTTGTGGGTTTAGTTTAATGAACACAATGAATTGTTTAGGGAGGGGTTTTATTGGTTCTTATTACATTTTGGTGTGTTCTTTTGTATAGCGCTCGCCAATTTCGGAAGCAGTGCCTGTATATGAGCAGCTTCTATCGACGTTTCCCACAGCGGTGAGTTCCGAATCTGAGCACTGCTAGGTTGATTGGATTACAGTTTTTTGGACTAATAGAAGACAGTACAATATAACTTTTCTTGTAACAATTTGTTATTGTTTTTTTTTTAATTCTGGGGTGGAGTTCAGTTGCTAGTTAGTTCATTGATGTAGAAAACAAAGCTAATCAACATTTGAGATTGACACAATTACTGATTAAAAGGGAAAAAAAGAGTGAGGAAGAAGATGAAATAATAAGCTAAATTAGCCCTACTTCACCTGTTCAAGCTATGGCTATGCTCATTCATTTAGTAAGATGTCGAGACTGATCAGCTGGTTTCATGGCCATTAGTACTCTTTGAAGCGAAAATTATACTTCTAAATTTTTCAGTACATCTTGCTTGTCTTCAAGTGAAATATTTCTGCATTCCACATAAATGTTTCATTTGTTTTTCTGTCGCATAGAAGGCTGGGTTTAATTCATCCTTATGGATCCAACAGGATACCTGGATGTATCTTGCTAAACTTCAGTCTCCTGTGTACTAGGATATCCTTACTGGAACATTTATTAAAATTTTCTCTAATTCACTGTTTATCCACATTGTTTGCTATTCATTTCTGGTGATATCCTTAATGTGTGACATTTATTATTAAGAAAAATGGTTTTTAACCTCAACTGTTGGTGAAATTTGGACAGGTTTTTTTGGAAGTGTAACTTTGTCTATATATGTTAGAATCTGAATCTTACAGGAGTTATAGTAACTCCATATTTACCAAGTACTACCTACATCGATCCTATGTCTATAATGAGTCTAAAACATCAATAATAGGGACATGATCATTCAAAAGTAACTGAAATTACTCCCAAAACACAGTAGCAAGATGCAATTGAGCTTATCTATTGCGTATTGTTTTCTATGCTCTCAAAACACCTTGAGTTCCTCTCCTTCCATATTGTCCACCAAATGCTTGCTGGGACTATCCTCCATGTCTCTATTCTTGGCCAACAACCCAGCTTTTCCCCATTTGTTAAGGCCTCTGTAATTTTCCCTCTGTAATTTTCCAAGGCATGCTCCATGCTATTCCTCTGAGGTTCCAAAACAATCTTCATAGTTGCCCTGTGATTCTACAATGTAGGAATAGATGATTCACAGTCTCTGCCTGCTCCCCACACAAGAAGCTCCTGGGGCTTAAAATTATCCTTCTTTTCATTTGGTTCTCTTGGGTAAGCACTGCCTCCTTTGCCAGAAGCCACACAAAGCATGCCACTTTATATGGTATTTGGTTTTTCAAATGTTCTTCCATGGACAAATGTTTGGCTGCTGGTTCTGGTTCATTTTCCTATACGCTTTGCTCACTTTGTATGTGCCTTTCTCATCTTCCATCCATCATAGTTCATCTTCATCTGCTCCCAATCCACTGAATTGCTCAATTTTGTTGATGAAATCTTCCAGTGTTGGTATTTCCCAATCATTGGGTTGCCTTTTGAAATTGAATCCCCATTCCTCTCTATGAGTACTTTAGAGAAGATATTGTATATACTATCTATCAAACTAATTGGCCTGAAATCCTTTAGTTCTTTGGCACCTTTCTTCTTTAGAATGAGTGTTATAAAGGTAGCATTGAAGCTCCTTTCAAACATGTCCTCATGAAAATTATGAAAAGCATTCATGATTCATATTTCATCACTTCCCAGCATTTTATAAAAGATCCCACGGTAAAACCATCAGGACCTGGTGCCTTGTCTGTAGCGCACATCTTTAGACATCTCAACACCTCTTCTTTTTCAAAAAACTTCCTTTCATACTCTCCTTTTCCTCCGTTGCTAGAACTGGACAGTTTGGAAACTGGTAAGCAGGTCTCCCAATGAACTGTTTCTGTATAAAGGCTTTGATAAAATTCCATTATCTCTCCTTCAACTCTAGCATTCTCCTGAATTATTTCTCCTTGCACACAAAGTTGGTCTATATTGTTGTACCTTTTGTTAGCATTAGCTACTTTGTGTAAAACTTAGTATTCATGTCTCCTTCCTTTAGCTATAGTGCCCTTGATCTTTGCCTCCAAGAAATTTCTCCTTTCTTAATCAAATCTGCATACTCAAGCAACGATTCACTTTTATTTGTTGTCTCTTCATTTGAAAGCATTCTTATCCCGACAACTGTCTCTAAAGTAACAAATTTCCATAGCAAAGTGTTCCTGTGTGACCCAAGATCCCCCTGCTCAATCTTACTCCATTCTTTGAGTTTGTTCTTTAAAGCTTTCATTTTACATGCCAGAATGTAATTAGGTCTTCCGTCTTCCTTCATAGCTGAAGCTATTCCACCAATATTTGATTCTGTCTATAAAGCCCTCAGTACCCAACCACCAGTTTTCAAATTTTGAAGTACTTTTTTTTTTCTTTACCAAGATCCCCCTTGTAGAGCAATAGGAGCGTGCTCAGAAGTGATCCTTTGCTAGGGAATCTGTTTCGTTTTATTGAAACTATCATCCCAATCTGCAGAGATTAACATCCTATCAATTCTTGAAGAAACTTCATGGAGGTCCCCCTTGAGCCATGTGTATTTTGAATCTTCTAATTGAAGTCAGTGAGATTCATATCGTCAATAAAGTCTGAGAACTTCTTCATCCCTTTTGTTCTTTTGTTGCAGTTTCTTTTTTCGAAATGTATCTGCATACATTAATAAATTTGGTCAGTTTTTTTTTTTTTAATGAGAAGGTAACAATAAATTTGGACAGTTTTTGAACAAGCTCCAGCGCCATAATTAGGATTTACATAGAATCATAAGAACATATGTAGAATGTTTGGTAGGTTCTCTTAAATTCCCAATATTACCCTTGCAGTTTTCTAGGTCAACAACCATTCGATAATGAATGCTGAAGATTTGGGATACCTTAAGAACCACATGAAGATTAAGAACTATATCGGTACACATCACATACATTAGGAATCAGTTTTTGCTAATTTACACTGTAAACTAGGATGAAGATATTTCACTCAATATAAAGCATGTGAGTTAACTGACTCACCTATTCGGATTTGAGAGTGAAAAAAGTGTACTTGTACTCTAAGAACTGGAGGTGGAAAATTATATTTAGGTAGTGAACAACTCGAATGAGGTCCAAATATTGCCTTCATGAAGTGCTTTTTTCTCACGTAATGTATCTATCTGTAGGAGGAGGTACATGATATCCTTGCTCAAGCTTTAATGAAGAATATAGACTAATCGACTGTCTCAGTTTTTTTTTTTTTTGAAACTGGTCAAAATTTCATATATATTTTTTAAATTTTAATTATATAGAAAAAAGAGTTTGCGACAGTTGAATAATTTTTGTAAGTGACAGTTGAAGATCATAAAGCCTCTCCATTACACTTTCTCACCCACGACTCTCGCAGTTTTCCGTACATGTTAGTAGATGAACTGAGTTTCTTTTTGGTAACTGCACAGCTATTTGCAGCATCTTGGTGCCTTCTGATGAAATAGAACTTTGCTTTAACTGATAAAAAAATTGTTCAGGCTTTAAGTTCTCGAATTTGCATATTCATGTGAAGTTGATTTTCCTCCAAAACGCTCTAGAAAGAAAATATGCTGTGCGAAATCTATGATTAGGATGAAGTTTTCGGGGCCTTGAAGACACCTTTCCTTGCTGATGTTATATTTACTTTTATCTAGGCAAAATACTGGAAGCAATATGTTGAGGCACACATGGCGGTAAATAATGATGATGCAACAAAACAAATATTTAGTCGCTGCCTGTTAAACTGTCTACAGATTCCACTTTGGTATGTTTTGTTTTGATGATATTTTCTTGATTTGAATTTGTTTTTGTTGTCCATGTTTCTTCTCGTCAGTGGATCTTTTCTAGCTCTCATATTTTGGTGTGGGATGGGGTTGACACCTTGGATTTTCAACCCTTCGCATCTTCATGTCACTTGGAATGGATTGGAAGTAACATGAATGATTTTAATGGTGCGGAAAAACTGCTTTGGAGGTTTAAAAGCAGTTTGTTCTTGTTTTTTATTGCTGAAGTTCTAAAAATTATTCCAACCTATACTGATTTTTTTGTACTTTTCTCCTTACCAAGAAAAGCATGGACTACAATGTCGAAGTGGTTGCATATTTATGTGTTTTTGTTACTTGATGCTTCACATTTTGAGTTGATGATCCCGTTGTTTATTTACCATGAAGAGATCATTAGATCTTTCAATCTGTTTGATTTTCAAGTCCTTTTTCACACTTGGGGGATCACTATTTGGAAGCATACTTTCTACTGGAACCTGTCTAAATCAAGTTGTGCTTTTGCCTTGAGATGTGTTATGCTCCCCTATTTTCTCTCCCACTTGTTATATGCCTTCAACGAAAACAATTCAACTATCCCTACTCCCTACCTCCATCCATGTGCTCTGACTAGCATGTGATGTACGTCACTTGTAAAACAATTCAACCACCCCTGCAAAAATCCCACAAGATTCAAGCAAATTGATGAAAACTCCAACAACCCTCATGGACACATGAAATGGCAAAAGAAATTAAAGGTTAAATGGGATAAGACACTCAGACAAGTAATGACACAAAATCAAATAACGAAATTGACCTCATTGGAATTATTAGCTAATAATCTTAATTGGAGATTAAGATTGTCAAGAAAGAAGGGAAAAGTTAACTAACTAATGCAAATTAGACAACAAGTGAACAACTGGTAAAAGGACTTGAGACCAACTAAATTAACATTCAAGTACAAGATATAAGGGAGAGAGAATTTGAACCCATACAAGACCACTTACTAGAAAGCAAGATCCTCATTTTAGAAGAGGTAAAGGTCAATCTAACCAAGGGGTTTTCTCTGAATATAAATTTTCATCAAAAGCTTAACACTAAAGGCTATGGGCCTCGGTAAAACACGGTCAATATCTTGGTAAAGAAGATCCTATATATATGGACCTGTTTGACCATTAGATCTTTCACTTTTTTCTGGATTTCTTTATCACTTTATTTGAAAATCAACGTTTGGCCATGGAAATTCCAAATACAATTTGAAGTTGTATTTGGAATTAGGGGAATACCCAAAACCTTGTTTTCACTTCTTTCACTTTCATTATAATTTCCTTTTTCAAAATTTACAGTATTTTTTTTTATCGTTTTAACAATGACCATATATAAATTACATTTCATGTTTTTAGGAAAAGTAAATTCAAACAACCAAATTTGTTTGCAAAAATTATTACCAAACATAAGTCCAACTTAAAAAATTCCAATTGAAGTGAAAAAATATTAGTAATGGATAGCTTGTATATATGATCTGATCTATAATATATGTGACTATTTATTTGAGATATTACTCTTTTAGAGAAGCAGATTTTATTGTATGTTCCTTCTAAATTAAAAAAGGTCAAGTTGGGTGACTTTGCTAGTCTTTAGAAATTGGAGGCATAAACCATATTTAAAAGAAGTTCAATCAAATTCTAAATATTTTTTGCAAAAAGTATGGCCAAACACAACTCTAACTCCAACTTCCAAATTTTCAAATGAAGTGATTTTTTTTTTTGGTTTTCATGGCCAAACGCGCACTAAATAACTAGGTAAGGCTTGTGGTCCAATTAGTGTGACCATGCGAGCGGCACGTGATTTGGTCACAGGAATATGCTTGCGGAAGTTCAAATGCTAGTACTTAGTCAATATCTTGGTAAAACACGGTCAACACTGATCAACCTTGGCTCAATCTTTGTCAACTCTTCGTATATGTCCTTTGGTCTTAAAAGTGTAAGCCCATGAGTATGTTGTTGTCACCTTGGAGCTACATCTCATTCTTGAATTCCTCCTAAACCTTACGTCCACATGATCTCTGGTAAGGTCCATAGTTTTGATTGAGTCGCTGACGATTAATTGGAAAGTTAGGCCCAACACTCAGGTCTATGCTTTGTTCTTTTTCCTTGACCTGCCTATGATTGCTGAATTTCGCGATTCATTCAGAGAATCGCAAACCTTGAAACTTATTTGAGAAAGTTCTGTATTTCTGTAACTTGATAAAATCCTACTTGTTTTATGAATAACACCAACTCTCTTAAATAGAGGTTTACAATAGCAAGAGTCCTAATAATTTTTTTTTGATGAAGTAAGAAGAATGTCATTAACAAAGCATCAAGCACCACAAATCATCTTGCTTTAAAGGTAGAGATGGGAGTTGGGGTGCCAGCAAAACATCTTTTGTTCCTCTCCGTCCATAAGCACCACAAAATACAGGCTGCAACCAAAGACCAGATCTGCTTGATGGACTTCACTTCCCAACTTTCCAAGAACTCCAACACACAAAAGCCTCTCTCAATGATCTTGGCATGACCCAATTGAGTCCAAAAAGTGAGAAGAACATGTTCCATAGGCCTGTTGCGCAAGAGTCCTAATAAATTAGAAAAAACGTCCTATAAAATTAAAATAATAAGAATCCTAGTCCACTCAGATAAGTTCTATTCAACTAACAAAATGATCCAGAAAATATTAATCATTATCTGTCCTATTAATTCTCATATGTGTAATATTTTTTCTTGACAAACGCATCAATGACTAGAATTTCCCAATTACCACGATTAAGACGTGATCAGAGCACAAAGCAAGAGGTGGGAAGAACACGTCCTTCTTGAACCGGTGGAAGAGTAGCTGGAGTTGCTGGTACTTCACTCTTGAATGGCTTAAGAAGTGACACATGAAATACATCATGAAGCTTGCAACTTGCAGGTAGACCTAGCTGGCAAGCAACAGATCTGATGCGCTTCAAGACCGCACCTTATGATAGATACGACCAGGTAGAGTTTTTTGGTGATATGGGTGTACACTAACCAGACATAAGATCCCGAAGAATTGGTGAGTGACTGCTTGACTTCTGCTCGAACTTCCTCAAATATCAAAGCTTCTGGCTGAGAGACAACAAATAACATATTTCAGCCTCTTCTCGGCGTGATAATGCATCTGCAGTAATACTCAATCTCTTGACCTTGTTTTCCACCCGAAAATCAAAGCCCATCAACTTGCTAAGCCAATGTTATTGAGGAGAAGTAGTAAGATGTTGATCTAGCAGGTATTTAAGGCTGTAGTGATCCTTTTGAATCAGAAAGACTCGACCCAAGAGATAAGGCCTCAAATATGAACTTCCTTTGTCAAGCCTATCAATTCATAGTATACGCCGGAAGTTTCAAGTGTCGTTCAACTAGTTTACGACTTAAAAAAGCAATTGGATGTCCTTGTTGTAGAAGGATTGCCCCTATTACAACACCTGAAGCATCATACTCGATAACAAATTCTTCTTTAAAGTTTGGTAACTGTAACACTGGGGCAACAACTAATGCCTTTTTAAGAGCTTCAAAAGAAGCAAGTGCATCATCCTTCAACTTAAAAGAATTTCGCTTAGCATACTTTTTTTTTTGAACATTGGTAAAGTTGTATTCTTCAGCATTAAGGACATGCTGGCCACCTTCAAAAAAATTTACAGCCCTAACAAAAATTACAAGCTCCCTATTAATTCTATAATTTGATCTACATCTTCTATACAGATCTGTTTACACCAAAAAAGTAAAGATACCAAACAATTCCATTTTACTTTGTGAATGGAATTAGATCTATCTTCAAAACATCTCTCATTCCTTTCCTTCCACACTGACCACCATATGCATGATGGTATTAGCCTCCGCCACTTCTTTTGAGTCTTGCTACCCCCCCTTCTGATCCAACATTTAAAAAGATCAGAGGTGTGTTCTGGTATAGTCCAGCTACAGCATGTGATGTTGAGGAACATCAACCAGATCTGTGTAGTGAATTTGCAATGTAAAAATAGGTGTTTGTTTGTTTCCCCAGTCAAAATTGCATAGAAAACACCTAGGGACTAGTTGCTTTCCTTTCTTCTGCAGCACTTCTTGAGTTAAGCAGGCCCTTTTGATGACTAACCAAGTGAAGCATTTCACTTTGGTGGGGATCAGTCCACTCCAAATACTCTTCCAGTGATGATAGTAGCCTCTAACCCCAACTTGTATGCCTTTCTTGTAAGCACTGTTTACTGTGAATCTGCCATCCTTCTTGTGCTTCCAAATAACTCTATCTGGTGCATTTGTTACCAGATTGGTTCCCCCCAATTTTTCCAGGAAAGAAGCTACTCTATCTACTTCCCAATCATTCAATAGCCTTCTGAAAGATAGGTCCCAGCCTTGAGTTGTCCTGCATTCACATACTCTAGCTTCAGGGTTGTTGCAGATTGAGAAAAGATCTGGGAATGACTCACTTAGAGGGACTTGATCAATCCATCCATATCTCCAAAACTTGATCTTGTTGCCATTTCCAACTTTGAGCAACACATTTTCTTCCATAGAGTTCCATAAAGCTCTGATTGTCCTCCATACTCCCCATCCATAGGGTTCTGACACTATCTATGTACACCATGGGTTCAATTCCCCATACTTTGCCACTATCACCTCCTTCCACAGGGTTCCTTCCTCACTAGTATATCTCCACAACCACTTCATCAAAAGGCTCTTGTTTTGGATTCTCAAATTTCTAATACCCAGTCCCCCTCTTTCTTTGCTTAGCATCACAGTGTTCCATTTTACTAAATAGTAACCCTTGCTTTCTCCCTCTTTACCTTTTTACCAGAGGAAGTTTCTTCTCAGTCTATCAATCTTTTTGATAATTATTGGAGGAATTGGAAATAGCGACATAACATAAGTAGGCAGTGAATCTAAGACAGAGTTAATCAAGATCACTCTACCCCCCAAGGATAGATACTGAGCCTTCCATCTTGATAATTTTTTTTCTGCTTTTTCCAGAATTCCATCCCATATCCTCAAAGCTTTATGTTTGCTCCCTAGTGGCATTCCCAGGTAGGAGTAACAATCAGACCGTAATTCTGGATGAGTTTACGGTAGTATCCCCTCAATCCTAAGAATCCACGCAATGTTGTTGATTGCAGTTGAAGCTAGTCCACTACGACTTCAGTTTTGCTAACATCAGCGGGCACACCCATGTTTGAGACTATGTGACCTAGGTAAGCTGCTTGATTTCTGCCAAAGGAACATTTGGATTTTTTAAAATAAAGACAATGAACTTGCAATCAACTCAAAGATGATTCGCATGTGTGACAAATGATCTTTCCAACTCTTGCTATACACAAGGATATCATAAAAACTACAAGTACAAATTGACATAGGTACTTTTGGAATACCTCATTCAACAATGCTTGAAAGGTAGAAGTAGCATTAGTCAATCCGAATGGCATGACAAGAAACTTGAAATGACCATGATCTGTTCTGAAAGCCGTTTCCTCAACATACATAGATTCCATGCAGACTTGATGATAGCCAGAGTGAAGATCAAGCTTGGTGAAAAATTGTTTCCCATGCAATTCTTCAAGTAATTCCTCCCCTATAGGAATGGAATTTGTATTTTTCTGTTTTGGCATTTAGCTCCCTATAATTCATGCAAAAGCGACATGTTTCCCAACTAGAAGTACATGTGATGAGGATGTAGAATGACTGGGTTGAATAATGCCTTGCTGAAGCATTCGATCACAGTTTCTCAATCTCATCTTTCTGAAAATGAGGGTAGCGATAGGGCTGAACTATCACCGAATCAGTTCCTAATAGTAAGCATATCTAATAGAAAGCATATATGGTGGTCGTAGGAACACAATGGAGGCAGACCTAAGGTTCTTGGAATAGCTCATTGAATTCAACTAACACCTTCTTGAGCTCACATTGCTCAGAATTTTGTACAGAGAATTTTGTAAAAGATGTAGGTATGACTCATATAGTAGTTGTTGTCCATGTAAAATGATATGCTACCCCTTTACATGAAAACTCATGGTCAATAGTGTAAAATCCCACAAAATAGGCCCCCGGTGTTTGCAACCACTTGTTACCTAAGACAATATAAAAAACATCCAAAGGAATCACATATAAATCAACACGGAAGGAATGGTTAATTACACAAAATTGCATTACTAAGTCTACTATGCGAATGCCCAAACTAGGAATCTTCTCACCAATTCCACTGATACATCAAGATATCTTTTGTGTTGGATAGGCTGGCAAGCATAAACTTTGGGCCGTCGTTAAGCTAATAAAATCGTGTATACTACCTGAATCCATTAAGATAAGGAACAACTTCTTATCAATTACAACTTGCAACTACATGATATTTGCATATTGTTTTCCTGTGATAGCATGGACTGAGATGGCAGTCTCTCCACTATCTGTTGGTGTCGGGTACATCTTCAAATTCCCCATCCTCTATTTCCAGGCAAAATAACTTTTTGCAGGGATGGCCTTAAACATAAGGATCCTCACAGTTGAAGCACAAATCCCTTTGTACGTTGAGCAACGATCTCTGGGCGAGTCAACTTTTTCATAAAATGATTAGAAGCAATTACCTTAGCACTTGGAGTTGCTACTGTAGCGACAATCCTTGCACTAATGTTTAAAGTTGAACTATAGCCCCTTTATATGTTAAAAGAAATTTGTATCGTTTTTTCAAATGCTTTCACCACACTCATTGCTTGGACTAGGTTGGATGGATTGTGCAATTCAACATTGAGACGAATCAAATCAACTAATCCTGTTGTAAACATATCTACTAGTTGGTCTATACATACAAATGAAGTACGAGCCAACATCTTTTTGATGTTTATCTGATAATCTTAAACAAAACTAGTTTGTTTTAAATTGATCAATTCTCCTAATGGGCTGCTTTTCATTGGTGGACCAAAACGAAGAGTAAAATATTCTTGAAGACACCCCATGTTAAAAGCAGCTAAACCTACTTATTCTTGGTTGATTGTATGTGGGTTAACAAAGCATTTCCCACAAAGGTGAAGCCAAATAAGAGGATTTTCACTTTCACCATAAGTTGGTAAGTCTAATTAAGTGTATCCAAGAACGATACCTCTTCCTCCGTTGTTGTCATTAATTTCTTCGTCCTAGATTCACATCTAGTCGTTCACCTGTCTTGCTAGTTCGTTGGACAGAAGCAACACTATTGTCTCCAACTTCAACTCCCATCGCATGTGCTCTAGTGCGGATTAAGGTTTCAATTTGTTGTTGGAATTTCGGACCATCCTTGCTTCTGAAGCTCCGCTACTTTTGCTTCAGTTTGAGTTTGGGCTTTCTGTAACAAGCTTCACAACTATGCTTTTAGCATATTTTTGTCCACGATAACAAGCTCTTCTACCAATTTCTTAAGGTCCTTAGTTTTGGATCGAGGGCGGAACGATTAACTGGAAAGTCAGGCCAAACACTTGGTTTGAACCTGCTTATGATTGCTAAATTTTGCGTTTTATTCAGGGAATTGCAGACATGAGAACTTGTTTGAGAAAGTTCTGAATCTTTGTAGCGGTTTGAATATGAATAGGAACACGAATAATATATGCAATCCTACTTAGAATAGGAATAAGAATAATATATAGACTCCTTCTTGGAAAAGGATTATAATGTAGTGTCCTAGTTGGAAAAGGAGTCTAATGTAGTGTCTATTAATAGGGTCTCAATGTAATAATGTAGAGACACCATTCAATAATATTTTTTTCCCAATATTTCTTACATGGTATCAAAACCTCTACGATCTTGGTAGAAATTCAAAGAGCTTTCGGTGCCAGTGGAAGGCTATTACCCATTTATGTCGCCCGTCTGACCAACAATTATGTTAGTAAAAGTTTGGTCAATGTGTATCTTTGGGTGATTATTTTTTCATATCAAATTTGCATATCAGAGTGTATCTTGTCGGTTACTACTTTCTCATATTTAATTTGCATAGTACTGTGCATTTTTGGGACTACTTTCTCTTATTTGATTTATGTAGTATCGTGTATCAATCCTGTGACTAGTTTCTCATATCTTATTTGTGTACCACCATACCAAGTTTTAGTGACTACGTTCTGATTTGTGTGGCATCGTGCCATCATTTCGGTGACTATTTTTCATATCTGATCCGTTTGACTGCTAAATATTGAAGATTAGAAAAACAAAAGAAATTTCAATTGAAAACAATATAGAATAGTAAAAAAAGGGCTTGTGTTCTTTCCGGTGACTACTTTCTTATTTGTTAAGTTGTGCAAACTCTTCACTTTCGATACTGCACCATGTTGAATTCTCCAAAAATACTCTACTTTTGGAGAATCAGACACACACTTGTTGACATTTTTGTAGAGCGTGAGCAACATAGCTTATTTATGTAGGACCGTGCCATCATTCCGACCTTTTTAAAAAAAAATGGTAATTGTTTCTATTTCTGTAGAACAATACATAGGTTGTACTGAAACCCGTATTTACATAAGGACTACTTACCCATACAATTCTCTCTCAGTATAGGGTCGTGCCATCATTCTGACCCTACCCACATAATTTTATTTCTCAGACTATGACTACTTTCAGCCACCAAATCTAATACTCCGACACATGAGCATGTTCCGACCAGTTTTTAATGACTTTCTTGTTTATTATTGACTCATCTATTGATTCCAAGACGATCCATATTTTTTATACCAGATTTTGAGCACTTTCCGGCGACCGCTGCACAGTGAAGAAAATATGAATCATTATCTGTCCTATTGATTCTCGCGTATGTAATATTGTTTCCCGACAAACGCATCAATAACAATCTCCCCCCTCTTGTAGTACATGGATTTCTTGTACTCATACATCTTTTTGGCACGGAATATAATAACTATTCGGGAATGTGAGTCTCCACTTCTCTGTCCCACCATCGATGACTCAAAAAATTGATCCTGCTTTTCATTCCTCATCCCTACGCTGAAGGTGAAATTGCCACCAAATCTTTCCATCATTTCATTATATTCCTATAAAAAGTCCACACCTAATTGGAACTTTGATATGCTTAGCCTCCGTCTTGCTTGTACAATTTGTATACTTTTCCGCTATCCACAAAACAATATTTCTCTATTAGGGCCAAATTGAAAATAGGTGGTAGTTCACCCTAAGGCCCTCTATCTCTTTGAAGTTTTTAAACAGAACAGTTTTTTCCTCACTAGAGAAAAAAGAAAGGGGACTTGCTTGTACAATTTGTATACTTTTCCGCTATCCACAAAACAATATTTCTCTAGTAGGGCCTAATTGAAACTAGGTGGTAGTTCACCCTAAGACAAAACAGTTTTTTCTCTCACTAGAGAAAAAAGAAAGGGGACAACAAGAAAAATAGGGAAGAAGAGCTTCTGATTCAGAGGTGCTAGAAAGGGTTAGGGAGATGATTCGTGGAAGGCCATGCAATCGAGTTTTAATAATTATTTTGGTGGAATTTGATGTGCTTCTTTTGTTCTTTTAGCGAATATCAACGGAGTAAATGGTTCTTATTGTTCTAGTTATATTTTTAGTTCTTCTTTTGATTGTTTTTCTGTGTTATGCATTGACCCAGAAATTTCTCATGGTAATTAACTGGATTTCAGGCGCTGTTACATCCGCTTTATCAGGAAAGTCAATGACAAGAGGGGGAATGAGGGTCAAGAAGAGACAAGAAAAGCCTTTGATTTCATGCTTAACTATGTTGGTACGTTATCTAAAGAAATACTCCAAGATTGAAAATATCTGCTTGGTGCATCTAATTTTGTATGCTTATCCAATCTATTATGCTAAGTACCATGTACATGCTTTCCCTATGCCCTCTTTCGTTTTCCGTTACAATAATTATACTGCTAGTATGAAATTCTTCTTTTAAATATTAGACTTACCATGATTATATTTCATCAGTATGAATGAAAGTAGGTGCGCTCCAATTTGCTTAATGCCATCTTGAATGTTGTGGGAAGGAAGAGACTTGAAAAGAAAGTTAAAATGCGATTGTTTAGTTTACAAAGAGAAGGAAGGTCAATAAAACAGAGTATATTTTCTTTCCCATCTTTTTTTTTTCCTCCAACCATCATGAGTAGAAACTTCCTTTCACTTCCCTATATGCCCTCTTCACTTTTTTTCTCTTTCCATTTTTATAGTTTCCAAACAGACCCTTAGAAAGAAACATCCTTTTTGGTTAAAGTGTATGGCTTGACTACGAATAAAGGATGGTATTAAAAAGATCGAAAATTGACCTTAATTGTTGCTCATGCTCAAGAAACAAGGCATATCAGTTTGTGATATTGTTTGCATTCCGAAGGAGAAACATTGGTAATGTCATCACATGTACCTTGATTATCCTTCCTCTCAACAGCTTCAAATATCTTGGACTTGGTGACAACACAATTTTTGAGTTTATAATAGCATCTTTGTATTAATGTTTGCTTATTTAACTCAGGATTGCATAGGCAATTAAAGTATGAGATGTTGCATTTTTAAGATAGAGGTTACAAATAGTGTGATATGGGTTTGCTACTTGTAATTTCTGTTTTTAGTTATTTTTTACTGATACATTATAAAGAAGCTTTGTAATATTTCTACTGTTCTTGCAAAGTACTTCATTTTCCTAACCTATGTTTTTAACAGGAGCGGACATAGCATCAGGTCCGGTGTGGATGGAGTACATTGCATTTTTAAGGTCTTTGCCTGTATGGGACACACTTCTTCAACAAACAATACCTAAACACATATGCACACACGTTCAAGCAAATTTCATAGAAGTTCTGTTAGTTATGTAGCCTTAATGCTAATGCTGCGATAGATGATGATGTAGGCTCCGACCGCACAAGAAGAATCACAACGAATGACCTCTGTGAGGAAAATATACCAGAGAGCTATTGTCACCCCAACCCATCATGTGGAACAGCTTTGGAGGGACTATGAGAATTTTGAAAATTCAATTAGTCGAGCCTTGGTAGGCCTCTCTTTTGGCACAAGTTCTCAAACTTACTGGTTTTATATTGTTTGCCTAGCAATGTATGGGAAACAGTTCTACCAACTAAATCTTCTTTTTGGGTCCTATATATTATTATTAATTTCAGAAGAAAACACTAAAATAAAATACTAAAAGCACACCATTGTATATTCAGTTATAAAACTACATATATGTGTTTGTAAAAATTGTTTTGTTTAAACTCCAGTGAATTTTTTTATTGGATTGTTGTGGTTGGTTAATCTTATCTGTGTATGCGATTTAAGGTGTGGTACTGTTTGCAACCAAAAAAGTCAACAAAAAGAAAACGCCGTAAACGAAAGAAGAACAGGAAACTAGATCTGGAGTATCTGGAGACGGAGAACGATTTCAGCATATGTTTTTTGGATAATTTGGAAGGAGAGAACCCAGAGATGTTTCAGGAAAGGCATCATCAATACATGTCCTAAACCATAGATGTTTGTGAATCTAGCATTCTAGTCTAATAGATCTGATGCATATGATGCAGGAAATGCTTAGAGTTCAATAGTACATTAAGTACTTACAGAACAATGAGACATTGTGATCTTTGAAATAGCTGTTTCGTAGTGCCTAGCACTAACTTAAATCTTAATACTTGGCTGTTAGTAGTAATAAAATGTTTTGCTTCTGATCAAAGAAAAGATCAAGAAACCAGTTGTGTGTTCCCTAAGTTTTGCTGATTGCTTTTTTGTCAAAATAAAGTAGACTTACCTTCAAACTCATGGACTGATTATAATTCTCTCTGGGACTTCATGATCAGTTTTTAGGCCATTTAAAATTTTCATTATTTTGGTAAAATCTAAGCCCCCTAAACCCATCTTGCCAGGGGCCAATAGTATTTTTTCCATTTCCAATCCTTGATGACTTGATTAGTGCTCTTACCTCTAGAGCAGCTTCACTTGTCTTTTTACATTATCTATCTTCTCTATATGTGTGTTAATGTAAGATCCTAAAGTGTTCTCATTACAGAATTTATTGCTTGGTATAATGATCTTTTTTGGATTTCTTATATCTATTGACTTGCTAGAAATAATTAATGAAGTAGTCATGGAAATAGTTGACATAGCATATTTTGAGGTTCTCAAAATCTAAGGAGGTTGATGTGTGAGTTGATGTGCTGAAGGCCTTGATTATCACTTGGATTGTACTTTCTCTTGCTTTGCCACTACCTTAATGCATTTTGCAATATTATTTTCTAGGCATAATACATAGCTAGACACCTTAACTTGGTCTCAACTGACAATGGAACACCCCAACTTTGAAAAGGCACATCTAGACACCTTAACCTGGTGTAAGTTGGCCCTGTAAACACACTTTTCCGGATGTGCATTCTCAAATTGTGTATTCTAGATGTGCATTCTCAAAGTTGAGGTGTTAAAGGGGGAAACTTAGATCAAGTTAAGGTGTCTAGATGTGCATTTTCAGAGTTTGGGTGGTTAGTTGTCAATTGAGGCCAAGGTAAGGTTTCTATCTATGTATTCTGCATGTTTTCTAAATTAGCTAGAAGAATAGCAGATGTCTTAGGAAATGACCATTTAGACTTTCTAATAGAGTCATCTAAAAGTTTTTTTTTTTCCTTAGGCAAGAACAAAAAATAGAGAAAGAGCTTCATAATACATTTTAGTAAATCAAGCTGCAAGCAACCCTGATACAACGAGAATAAAATCAAAATATAATGATTTGTCAAAATATTAGAATTCCATTAGGATGGAATATAATATGGTTATTGTTGTATGTTATTTAGAATAATGCTTTGAGTTTCTTCACTCTGTCCTTTTCAGGAGGACATGTCTTGTTTTTGTTTAGGCATATTCTACTTGGTGATCTGTAGAAGTCATCTACGTGCTCATATTGACTTTCAGAAAGTGATAGTAACATTACCTAAATCTTCTTTAGATTCCTTCAAAAATTGTGTCTGGTACAATTGTTTGTCATGTATGTTGACAGTAACTGTTTTTTTTTTTATAGATATTTTCTGTTGATTAAATTGCAGGCAAAAGGACTGGTTTCTGAATATCAACCTAAATATAACAGTGCGAGGGCTGTATATAGAGAAAGGAAGAAGTACACTGATGAAATTGATTGGAATATGCTAGCGATTCCGCCCTCCGGATCTTCCAAGGCAATTCCTTCAGTATCTTTCATAGCTTTTACACTTGAAGCAGGCCAATTAGATTGCACATTTAGTACCCAGTTTTAGGGGGCATGCCCAAGTACTTCATGTATTTGAGATAGATGTTTAGTTGAAATGTTCTGTTCTATCATCTCAACTTGTTTCATGTTGAGACTCGTGCAATTATGAAAGTGATGACATAGAGGTTTTAGATGATGGTTCTGTGTCTCTGCAAGCTGCAACCCTACTTCTGCGTTATTCTTACATTAATTACTTTTCCACGGGTCTGCAGGAGGAAATGCAATGGATGGCATGGAAAAAACTTCTAGCCTTTGAAAAGTAAGGGACAATCTTTTAACATAGTTTGGACTTTGGTCAGCTAGGATGTGATTGTGGCCTTATGGCTAGTTAGAGATATTTAATTTACTCTATATTAATTATTTTCTCTCTTATTGATCTTTTAGTCCCTAACATAAGACATAAGTCTGTAATTGCTTTTGCTTGTATTGATTATTAGACTTGCTAATGCTCCTAACCATGTCAGATGGAATCACAATAGAGGCCCATTATAAGTTTTGTGTTGTTCTTTATCCCGATGTTCACATTTGCAATTGCTGAATGCACCTGTTATAATTCTCTTTTTCCTGGAAAAAGTGTACTTGTTTAGCGTTAAGACCTACCAGATTTTCAAGTATGGATACTTGTAATATTTTGTTACAGCATATGATCTTTTTTTCACAAATGTTGCTGCTTTGATCTTCTCCCTCATGGTTTCTTTCAAGTAAAATCGACGACAATGACATCTAATTATTCTGGTCTTCATGTCAGAGCAAACCCACAGAGGATAGACAGTGCTTCTGCTAATAAAAGAATTGTGTTCACATATGAGCAGGTACGGGAGACATATGTGTTAAAATCGTTACCTCTTTGCTTAGAGTTTCTTTCCTTTCTTTTTTAGGACAATGGTAAGGTGGAGTTTTCTATGTCTGGTTTCCATATGTCGTAGTATTTTTTTTTTTTTTTTGAACTGGTAACTTATGCCTTACATAGTATCTTGAAGTACTTTCCTTTTCAATACGTGCTTTTCATTATACAATTGAGAGTGTTATCAGTAAAATGCTTTTTTTTTTAATGATTGTGGTGTCCGGGTTAGCTTTCGAACACCTCAACTAGTTACACGGATACTTGCCACCTCCTACAGGTATAAGATAACTTTGTCCATCAAGGCTAGGACAGATAGGAAGAAATCACGTTGTGGTTTTTTATCTCATTTGAACCTAAGACTTTCTTTGTCAAAAAAAAAAGAAAGACTTCATGGTTCTCAACCCTTCATTGACCACTAGGGCACACCCTTGAGTGCATGAAATTCTTATTTTGATTCATGTTAGCTATGTATTTGTGCACACATGTTTAGTAGTGACATAGGCACCTGACAAAAGGATCTGTAACAATTTGGAGTGTTAGTAGCACACCTTTAACATTTGATACCTATCAAAATAAATCCTCTAAAATTGTTACTGTGTTATACATAAATAAATTTTGAAAAGTTACCTTCTCAAAAAACAAACAAAAAAACTTCGAAAAGTTGGGAGACATTTTTTGGATTTATCTAAAAGTTCATGATGATGTATCTTTCTTTTATGTCTTCACTTGCATACTTGAATTAGATGATCGGCTCCCAAGCATTTCCTTGGAGTCTAGCAGTTGGAAATCACCTTGATGTGCTGAAGCGAGATACTGTATCATATTGAAGATTATCATTAGCTATCATTAGCTATCTGACAAATGATTACCTGATATCAGTGGATTGTGTTAGTATACTGTTGGTTCAGCATTCACACCCGGCGACAACTCAAATCGAGTTTTCCTTTCCACCCATATCAGGATGATGAAGTTAACTCCTTCTCTGGTAATGGTGACTTCCGTCGGCATGCTCCGATCATCCCCTTGTGTCTCGATCCTAGCCCATTTGAGGTGGTTTCTTAGCTTTGTTTCCTCCTCCGTCGCCAACCACCCTCCACAGAGTTCTCCGATTTCGTGGAAAGTCTCTTCAGATGCATTGGAATACCCATAGCCCTAATCCAAGTGGATTTGGGTTTGTAAGAGATAGGTACACATCCTGCAGTAGGGTTCCACCACTCTAACTTGAGTATGCTTCTCTTCCACATCCATTCTCCCTGGAGAACTTGTTCTGCCATGTATCTGTTTGGGATTTCGAAGAGATAACAATTGTCCAGCATCTCATAAATATTGATCCCAAAAGCCTTTTTCCATACCGTCGAAGAACAACGTCTAACCTCAGACAGGGTGGGATTTTCAGCTTTCTCCTTGTCAAAAAATCCAAAGATACATCTTCCCAGTACTCCTTGATTGTTGATTTTGGCTTCACAGATGGTTCCAGTCTCTTTGCCTTTGGTTGTGACCATATCAGGGCTGTTACTTTGCCATTTGCTGTTTGTAACTGCTTTTGCATATGGCATCTTAGAGTCATGTGTCCTGCTTTGTGTCTTCTCCTTTTGTGGTGAACATTTAATGAAACTTTGAATCTTAACACACTTTTCCGTCCAGCATTTATGTCTGACTCGGGTACAATAATAACTGTTCTGTCCTCTCCGTTCAGTGAGAGAATACTCATATATCTCCCATGAGAGTTATGTTTCCTTGTACCAAAGAATTCTGCCACCTGATCTTTGAATCTCCACCTTCTCACCTGTTTTTTTTGGTCTGATGATGCTTCTCTGAGAATGAAACAAATCCACTCTAGCACCTTTTCACTAAGTGTAACCCTCCTCCTCATTTTTCTGCTTCTTTCCACCCAGTCATACCATACAACATTGTTTGACGTCCATCTGGTGATGTCATATGATTTAAAACCTTGGTTGACATATAAATGCTATTATCCCCCATAATTTCTTAAGACGGAGATGATTTTTTGTAAAACAGTAATCACGGGATGTAAGAACTGAGTTGTTTGAATGGAAGGGGTCAATTTCTGGCTAGTCTACCGGAAAGGAAGGTTCTGCAATCCTAGGAAGTAGAAGAGAGAGTGTCATTGGTAAATGTGCATGAGTTCTATTTATTTTGATTAAAGTCAGTACATTTCAAGACATTGCTCAAAAAGCCCCCATAACTATGTCATGAACTTAGTTTTATTTAGTTTTCAGAATGGTGATTAGCCTCATAATTATTTTTTATAGGAGTCCTTTTAGTCGGATAGAAGACTTGCATGTGGTGCAGTTATAGGTGAATTAGGAAACCACTAGTTTTAGAGCTCCTAAATCTTGTTGCAAAAGTCAAATTATTTTGTATTTGAATGAAATGGACCTGAATAGAGCAGATTAAAAAATGTACGACTTTTGTACCGTTGACCCAGCTTGATTTATGATTGAGGCATAGTTGATTGATATATAGGATATTCTTGTTTCTTCTGTTTGAGGTGGTGTTGGGATTTGGTGCCTATCCCTCCCTTTTATATTAATGTATAAATTCCTATACTTTTGATTTTATGCTTTGGTATAAAACCAAACTAGATTACTGATCTAGATGTTCAATGACAGTGCCTCATGTTCTTGTATCATTATCCTGATATATGGTATGAATATGCCACATGGCATGCAAAAGCTGGTTCAGTAGACTCCGCTATCAAGGTTTTCCAGCGAGCTTTGAAAGCACTTCCTGGTATTTTTCTTATTTCTTTTCTTTCCTAGATGACGCTTGTGGTTTCTTTTTGATATTGTTTTCTCCTGAGTTTTAGATAATTCTTTTGCCTCTTGTGATTAGACTCGGAAATGCTGAGATATGCTTACGCTGAACTTGAGGAATCACGTGGAGCCATTCAGGTTATGCATCTTTTTGCTTTCCCTAAATATTCAGTTTTTTCATATATCAATTTTCCTATATTGAACGTTCTGATGCAGGCTGCTAAAAAGGTATATGAAAGTCTTTTTGGGGATGGATCCAATGCCTCTGCACTATCACATATCCAGGTAACCATAAAATCTCCTCGGAGGATCATATACATATTTACTTTCTTTCTTTTAAGAGATGAAAATGTACTATCTTTGTTAAAGATGAGATGCACTCATATTCAGTGTAAACATGATTGAGCATGTAAGTCCTAGAGCTTGAGTTCTTTTCTTATGCCGATACACCAAAAATGTGGGAAATATTAATAATGATTAGGTAATATTTAAATTTTCTAGTCCCAGTATCGGGAGAAAATCAGGACCATGTTCATAGGATAACACGCTTCAGAGGAAATCAGAATCCTATGTTCAGCATGATCCTGATGTGCTACGAGGCACCATTCTATTCCCATTTGGATAATTCCCAGGTCTCTGCTATCGTTATCACTGGGTATCATCTTGCTGGTCTTCATATCTCTTACCATTGCCAGTTTATCCCATAAAAAGAGCCTCTGCTGGTTGCCATTCTTCGTGTTACCCATTTACTTGAACAGTAAACAACTAGAACACGTATAAGTCCTCAAAGAAATCATTTTGCAAGTCAAATTCTTTCGGGATATATACAGTATGCACTTGCAGATGTGCCACTGAACTTATCAAGCTTAGTGAACTGATAACTTAGAGGAACAACAAAGGGTCATACCATCTTCACTTCGAGATAAAATTAATAGATGGACAAGTATTTCTCTAGCTATTCCATAAGGTTGGGTAACCCAAAACATCTTCTCCCTTCTTCCTTGGAGAAACAGAAGGTGAGATGGAGTTCAAACATGACATTTATGGTTTAGTAAAAACAATAGTTCAAGAAACTTGTACCTGGAGAGTACAACAGAAGTTCTTGACCAAAGACAGTCGTTTTTTAGATTATGGAGCACTTTTTATAGATCATATTTTAAAATATTTCAGAAGAAATTATTTGTTTGGAATTATGTTTAGAAGTTCAGCGCAAGAAATCATTTTGGAATATTGTTGAATTAAATGACTAAATTAGGTCATATACAAGAAAAATCTGTTAATCAATCTTGCACAAAAAATTTACTATTTGAATTGGTTATTTTACATTCCTGTTAGTAGTTAACATGTCTGTAGACGCATTATTGATTTGCAATTTGCTGGTAAACTAGCATTGAATTTTCATCGTGTCCTCCACTAGAAAATTTGGGTACAGGATATGTACTCTTTTGGATTCATGTTAAATCCAGATATGACCCAAATATAACTTCTTTTGAGATATATTATTTGTTGATCAATCATACCATATCTAGATGAATACTAATCTATTTAAATTTTTTTGGAATACTTCTGGATTGGAAACCATACTACTAAAAAGGTTTTTATTGTTAGATATGAAAAATGAAGATAAACTGATTGCCGTGAAATTCTCTTGGAAGCATGAATTGTCTTCATTTTTAGTTAATACTCTTTTCTTGTTCATTTATTTATTGTAAATGGAGTATCCTGTTCGTGATTTATTTTGTTTTACTGACTACTCACATAAGTTCCTAATTTTCTTTAATAAATTCCGCTGGTTTTTTTCATGGAACATATTTATATCTTAAATGTTAGTTTTTCTCTCGTGAACCATGTAAAATTTCTTCCAATCATTATCTGAATTATTACAATCTGACTTCAGTTGAGATCTTGTAATCCTTGATGCTGCAGTTTATAAGGTTTTTAAGAAGAAGTGAAGGAGTTGAAGCAGCTCGCAAATACTTTGTTGATGCACGCAAGTCCCCAAATTGCACTTACCATGTTTATGTGGCTTATGCAATGATGGCCTTTTGTCTCGACAAGGATGCAAAGGTGATTAGGACTATCTTAATTTCAAATGTTTCAAGCATTTGATTTGGTGCATGGAACCTGTGAGAGAATTCCGTACCTCAAAGAATATGTCTAGAATTATTTAACTCTCTCTCACAAATTGGTGTATGATAATTTCATTCTCTTTGGTTGGTTATATGTTGAATTATTTGATGTTTTAAACCAAATTACTCTTCCTAACAGTTTCTTTTCAAATTAGTTTGTATATGCTTGTTGACTCTCTTTTATTTTTGACATCCCTGCATGTTTTATCCATGGTATCCTTTGGATGATATGCAATCATTTTGTGCATTCATGCAGATGGCGCACAATGTTTTTGAAGCAGGGTTGAAACGTTTTATGCATGAGCCTGGATACATCCTTGAGTGAGTCTCCTTCTCTTCTAATTTACAAAAGGAACACTTCGTGGATGAGTGACTGCATGAGTTCCAGTGGAACAGGAAGTTAGGATTTGTGTCCAACAAATTTGTTGGTATGCCAGTATAGCCCTATATGTAATGCATGGTGTAAGACTTGTGGTAGCATCTGGTCCATGAGTGGAAATGAAACAGTTGTACAATTTCAAGCATCATAACATTTATATTCTAAAAAACATGCAACTGTTATTGATGACTCTTCTGCCTGGGAACAAGTAGCAGGGTTTTCTTTCTGTTCTTCTCTTAGCAGAAATAACCATGAGCTAAAAATGTTGCAGGTATGCAGATTTCCTTTATCGTTTGAATGACGATAGAAATATCAGGGCATTATTTGAACGCGCATTGAGCTCACTGCCGCCAGAGGAATCTGTTGAGGTGTTTTTCTATTATTTGTTTATTGCCTAATTTTGCAGTTCTTGCTTGTTTCAGGGTGCTTTGGATGAGTCCTGCCTGTTTAATTTGTGAATATCTGTTCTTGTTGATTGTTTATCTTTATCTTCTTTGGCGTGTCTCATTCTGTAGTTTGGATCTTCTATGCTAAGATGGTTGCATGCCGGTGTTGCTTATTAATAGAACCAAGAAACATGTATCAATTGCTTTCTGTTTAGGTTTGTCAGATACTTTTTATCTACATGGTATTGCAACAACATTTTTCATGGTGAAGCCTGTTGTCTGCTTGAAAAGTTCTTTTTAGTGCCGGCTGGGGTTGGAAGAGAATGAGTCGGTTTATGTGACTCGTCTCTGGGACTCTATATGTGTGCACATTGATGTGATTTTTTTGTTCCACTTTTTTTTGTTTTTTTCCTTTGAAATGGTTACAAAAAGGAGCCAATTGGTTCTACTTACTTTTAAGTGGATGAGCCTGAGTTCATCTATCATATGGTGGTGTTTCTTTCTGCTAATAATTCAAAAGAGGCTGAAAGTCATATCTGTGGATATCATTTCTGTTTCTTCATTCACTGTGCATAGCTCAGATATTTGCCTGGACTTGTCTATATTCACTGTACTACGACTCTGGAAAAGAAAGTCTCACAACTCGATGGCTTTTGATCTTCTTCCCTCATATAAATATTGAATTGAAGGGGGCTGCACACATGAGTGCTCAAGTATAGGCCTAGAGTCTAAATTCCTCGTAAATTTTCCAGTTGTATTTGTTTTAACGAAAAACGAATAAAGTCCTGAAGAGGGAACGGACATCCAACTCCCCCAATACAAGGGAGTGGATACTGTTGGTTAAGTATTTCTCAGCATTTTTGTATTCAGACCAATTTATGCAGCTAAGACCATCATAAAATAGGCACATTCCACAAGGTTAAATTTTGTTAACTTTTCCAGTCAACCAACTACTTTCTCTGGGGATTTTTTCGGCAGCCATCATAGATTTTTTTTTTTAAACTGGTAAAAGTGTATTCCTCAGCATTAAGGACATGCTGGACACCATCAAAAAGTGTTGGGTAAAAAAAAACACAGCAACTAGAAAACAAGATACTTACAGAGATCTTAATAAATCTACAAACTGATCTATATCCTCTAAACCTACTTCTTTACACCAAAAGTAGAAATATATTATACAATTCCATTTAACTTTCTGGATAGAATTGGATCTATCTTCATAACACCTCCCATTTCTCTCTCTCCAAACTGTCCACCAGATGCATTGTGGGATGACCCTCCACCATTTCTTTTGACTTTTGCTGCCTCCTCTTTTCATCCAGCAACTTAGCAAATCTGCAGTATGCTCCGGCATAGTCCAGCTTGTCTTTGTTTTGTTGAGAAATAGAGACCAAAGTTGTGTTGTAAAGGTGCAGCGCAAAAATAAATGACTGTTTGTTTCATTTGTCTTATTGCATAAGAAGCACCTGGAGACTATAATGGCCCCTTTTTTCTTCAAAACTTCTTGTGTCAGGCACGCTCTTTTAACCACCAAAAGCATTTTACCTTGGTTGGGGATGGACTATTCCATAAGTTTCTCCATATTTTTGGTTGCCCTCTACACTGTATTCTTTCTTCCATTTTATAAACCCTTTTAACAGAAAATTGCCCATCAATATTGCGTTTCCATCTTAATGTATCTGGTTCAGCAGTAGTGCCATTGAAATCATCATATTCAGCCTTTATAACCTGGAGAAGTATAAGACTTCATTTGATGATTGTTTCAGATCTTATGAGATCAGGAGACTTGGTTCTGGGGTTGAAACTCTGTTCGAATGGGTTGAGGTTGAACTCAGCAGAATTTAAGGAGATAAGTCACTATTAGTTATATAATATTAGATGGATTGTGTTGTCTTTAAAATGGCATCCAAGGCAGAAATTGTTGGTTAAGAGGTGGAAATGGCCACTATGCAAATTCTTCTGTACCCTCAAGTACAATGAATTTGAGAGATACATCAGCTTCATAGCCTTCAATGACTCAGTTGCAATCAAAGAGGCTATTCAAAGTTTGACCAAAATCATTACAAAGAGATAAAAGCATGGACAGCAGAACTACAACTACAGGGGTTACATGTATTAGTGTTGATGAACATGAAGAATTACAAAAACCATTGGAGGACGAGGAGATTTCGGGAAGCATCAAATATGTGCTATGGAAAGGCTCCCTGGGCCAGATGGCTTTTTCTTGTCTTTTTTATCTCACTTTAAGGGACTATAAGAAAGGGGACATCAAGAGTGTTATCCAAATGTTTTATGCTCAGACAGAGAGATGTTTTATTGCAACATTGTGGCAATCCTCCCAAGATATCACATGCTTCTGAGCTGAAAGATTTTAGACCAATAAATCTGATCACAGGATGTATATAAGATGATATAAAAAATACTTTCTGGAAGGTTAAAAGGGGGTGGATTAGTTAGTCAACATACATCAGAGGTCATTCATAAAAGGGAGACAGATAATGGATGTTGCCCTTATTGCCAGTTAAATGAAATGTGCTAGTTGGACATTGAAAAACATATGGCCATGTAAATTGGAAGTTCCTGTAATACTTATTTGGAGAAATACGTGGGTCATATTAGATTTTGCATCAGCATGGTAAGGTTCTCTATTCTTGTGAATGGTGAACCAGTGTGTTTCTTAACATCAGAAAGGGGATTTAGACAGGGCGATCCCCTCTTGTTTATCCTGTCAATGGAGGGTTTTGATAGCTGGATGAGGATAGCAATTCATAACTGGTAGATTAAAGGCTTTCAGATAAGTGGCAATAGTGGAGAAGTTAAAGAAATCCATCATTTACTATATGCAAATGACAGTGTCATCTTTTCTGAGCCTTAAGAGGAACAAATAAGATTCATCAAAACAATCTTATTTTTTTTGAATTCGTCTTAGGTTTGAAAGTGAATTGGGGAAAAAACAATGTGTTCCCTATTATGGAGGTGACAAATATTCAGAGTTCGGTAGATATTGTGGGTTGTAAAATGGATAATTTACCTACAATATAGTGGGGCATGCTATTGGGGAATATACATAAGAATTCAAAAATATGGGATGACACTGCGGAGAAGAAAAAAGGAGATTGGCAGGATGGATGTGTACCTATCCCTAGGAGGCAGACACATCCTGATCAATTCAATGTTACATTATCAATTCAATGTTACATTCCCTTCCAATATATGTTATGCCATTTTTTCTATTACCCTCAGAAGTGTTGAAGAAATTGGACAAACGGAGAAGGAATTTTCTTTAGCATGGTGCAAAGAGATTAAAGGCTATAACATGTTCAAATGGGAGATAACCTTGAATAGCAAAGATAAAGAGAGGTTTGGGCATTAGAGATCTGAGAAAGCGGGACAATAATCTACCAATGAAGTGGTTGTAGAGATATCATTAGGAGGGGAGAACTCTATGGGAGGACAATGGACATAATCAAATGCAAATATGGTGATAATGAAAATTGGTGCAGTACATGTAATTATGGAGTTGGGGTCTGAGAATTATTAGGCACTTGTGTCGAGAATTAGAGACTAATTTATACATAAAGGTGGGAGATGGTAGGAGAACAAAATTTTACGGAGATGTCTGGAATAATCCGATCCATTTGAAGGACTCCTTCACGGATTTGCTCATACTATGCAATAACCCAGAGGCAAAGATCAAAGACTGCTGGACACCACCGGGTTCGAAACCTTTCCTTAAGAAGATTTCTAAATGATTGGGAAGTGGAGAGAGTGGCCAAACTTTCTAGATGAAGTAAAGGCATTCCAGGAACCAACAGTGATCCTGATTCATTGAGATGGTTACATAGTGCACATGGGGCTTTCACTATTAGCAGGGCGTGTACAATGGAAACTAACTAACATAGTAGTAGCCAACAAAGCTTGTGGGGAAAGTATGGAGAAATTTAGCACCAAACAAGGTAAAATGTTTTACATGGTTGACCCCTAGAAGGGCATGCCTGACACATGAAGTTCTGAAGAGGAAAGGGATGACTATATTATCATGGAGTTCATTATATGGGTAGATAAAAGAGACCAACAACCACTTATTTTTGCATTGCAGTTTCAAAACCATCTTTCTCAACCTCATAAAGACGAAATGGACTATACTTGAACACACTGCAGATCAGTTGAGTTATTGGATTAGAAGATGGGGTAGTAAAATAGTAAAACTAGAAGGCATGGTGGAGAATGATCCCACATTGCATATGGTCGACAATTTGGAGAGAGGAATAATGGAAATTTTGAAGATACATCCAGTTCCATTCATAAGGTTAAATGGGATTGTATTGTATCTCTCTATTTTTGGAGTAAAGAAATAGGTTTAGAGGAACACAACAACTTGTAGATTTCTTAAAATCTTTGTACGTGTCACTTTCTTGTATATCCATAATGCTGAAGAATACAACGTCACAGTTTCCCGTTAAAAAAAAAGAATCTTACAACATGCAAATATATTTGATAGAGGAAAGCATGAGTCCCATTATTGAAGCAACTTTGCCTTTGAATCTCCAGAATACATGACAAGACAAAGACATAACTTGAGACATCACTTTGGGTCCATCAAAACATCCTAAAACTTAGCAAATAGTTTGGGGTGGAGTTTCCTAGATGTGAAAGTGAGCAATGTAACTCTTTGGTAAGATAGATAATAAAAGGTGATCTAAGAACGAGAAGGACCAGGTTAACAACTCCAAGGAGAAGCGTAAACATGAAACTTTAGAAGATGCAAAATCTATTTTTATGAAGATAGTTTATACTACTTTTAGTGTAAACGTAAAATCTTAGAAGACGCAAAATCTATTTTAATGTCGTAGATTACATTTAGAATCTTGAGTATGAAGTATCCTCTTCATCCTTTTCCATTTTAGTCTTATAATTAAACTACTAAATCACACTAAGAAAGTTTGAGGTAGGGTGGAAGAGATAAGGATGAAGCGGGATGTGTCTATTTTCGTGAACCATTTTGGATTCTTGTAGGGGCGATTTACCAAATAAGCGATTCATCTCTTACAAGAGGTTGTTGGAGCAGTACATGAAAGGAAAAAACTTACATCTGGTGTTTCTTGACTTAGAAAAGACGTACAACAAAATATCGAGAGAGGTTCTATGGAGATGCCCAAAGTATTGAGGAGTATTTGTGCATACATTAGAGCAATTAAGGACATGTACAATGGATCCAAGAACCGAGTAAGAATGGTTGGAGACTTCCTAGTCTAGATGGGTTTGCTCTAAGGATCAACTATTAGCCCGTTTTTATTTTCCTCGGTAACAAGTGAATTGACACAACATATTCAAAGGGAAGTACCATGGTGTATGTTATTTGTAGATGACATAGTATTGATTGATGAGACACTCGAAAGCGTTAATGATAGATTGTAGGATTGGTGACAAACTCTAGAGTCTAAAGGTTTCAAGTTGAGCATGACTAAAACAGAGTACATAGAGTGCTAGATTAGTGATGCATCACTTGAGGATGTATGGACATACTAGAAGAGATAATAAGATGAGACTGGCTTCTATGGTGGACAAGATGAGGGATCGAAGTTGAGATGGTTCAGGTATGCAAAGAGGAGCACAAATGCCCCAAGGAGGAGATACAAAAGATTGACAATGATTAAACATGACATGACACAACTTTAGCCCACTAAGAAAATGACATCAAATAGGAGAGCGTAGAGGTCGAAGATTAGGGTAGAAGGTTAGTAGGTAGTTGAGCGTTTCTCTCTTTTTCGTGAGCGAGTTTGGCTCTGGTTTAGAACACTTTATTTGCTTTCCTTTCCCCTTATCAATCTCACTACTATGGTGTAGTATAATCGTATGCTTAATTTTACTACTACTGTTCCTTTTACTTTGATTATCTATGCTATTTTGCTGTCAAAACTTTTCTCCTCTTTCCACTGAGCCGAGGGTCTTTTGGAAACAACTTCTCTACCTCAATGAGGTAGAGATAAGGTCTGGTTACACTCTACCCTACCAAACACTTTGTGGGATATCACTTGGTATGTTGTTTAGTTTTCTCGGTTCCAGTTTTTTCATCATAGTTTTCTCTTGTATTTTGCAAACATGTTTCGGAAACGATTTAATCGAGCCGAGGGTCTTATTAGAAACCACCTCTCTACCTTACCGAATGTAGGGGTAAGGTCTGCGTACATCCCACCCTCTCTGGATCCCCCGCTTATGGGATCACACTGGTACGTTGTTGTTGTACATTTTTTGGCTTAACTTTACAACTTGTGCAGTCTACTTTTATATGAAATTGTTTCCCTTTTTGATTCTGTTAAAAAAAGAACATAACATAACCCAAGTGTCATTATGCTGATGCGTGACTTTTCCCTGATTCTCAGATTTGTTGGAGTCAGTGTGAGCATTCCTTGAGTTGGAAAATTGAACACTAATATCAAAAGGCTTCCTAAAATAGGGGAAATTGAAAATTCTAGTTGAATAATTAATATGCTACTCCTTTTCTTGCTATTTTCGCAGTCTAACCATTCCTGTGATAACTCTTGCTTAAATGGAATCGTACTGAACTGCCTATTCTTTACGTAGGTTTGGAAAAAGTTCACTCAATTTGAGCAAACATATGGAGACCTTGCCAGCATGTTGAAGGTATTTTGTGTTTTTGCTGCTGCTGTATATTCCCTTGGTTTTTATATTGAACTTTGTGGGCTATTTTCAAGTCCAAATACTAATTAAACTTGTTCTTTTTGAACTATTGGCATATCTCGAATAGCATATCTTCTGGATTGCATTCCTTTGGAGTTAACAAGTATTGGTTACAGTTGACCTACTATTGAGAGCTGCATATGCTTTTTTTCCAGACATGCCTATTGTTCTGTTTGTCCAATTCTGTGGACTTCCTAAATAAAAGAATACTCATTATTATCACACTGATTTCAATTAGTCAATTTCATTAAACAATTTAACTTTGTTCACAATGTGATTTTCTTGTACCAACCAACATAAGATTGTTGATAACTGCTTGATTACTTTCTTTCCCCAGACCCCACTGTGTGGGGGACTACACTGGGGATGTTGTTGTTGATTACTTTCTTGTCCATTAAAATAATATATGCAATGAAATGAACTTAGAATCAGATCCAATCAAACTTCTAATTAAAAGTTGATAGGGAAATTAAATTCTGATATATCCTTCTTTGGAGGGCGTAATATTTAATACAATGATTACATTTACTTCGTGCTTATTGCTTGTATTGACAGGTTGAGCAGAGAAGGAAAGAAGCTCTTTCCAGAACAGGTGATGATGGAGCATCAGAGTTAGAGAGTTCGTTGCATGATGTTGTATCACGCTACAGTTTCATGGATCTTTGGCCTTGCTCTTCAAATGACTTGGATCATTTAGCACGCCAAGAGGTTGTCAGCACACACACGTATTCAATTATTGTTACAGGGGCATAAGTATCGTTTTCAAACATTATCTTAACTTGCATGTACTTTTTGCCTGTTTGCTACCTGTTTTTCAGTGGCTCGCGAGAAACATCAATAAAAAACCTGACAAACCTACTCTTGGTATTGAGGCAGGTTCTGCAGGTATTATTGTTGGCTTTGTTTAATACTGAATTAAACTCAGTTTCTGAATTGTACTCTCTAACACCTGGTTTCTTGAGCATAGACAAGACTACTTCTGGTGTTTCATCCAATACAAATCCGCCTGCCAAGGTAGTGTATCCAGATACTTCAAAAATGATGGTTTATGACCCGAGGCAAATTCCAGGTAGGTCTTTGTAGTTCCTTATTCTATGTCGGTTCTTGCTTAACAAGCTCCCAAACAGATAAACAGTTGTTCCATGTCCCTTTAACCGATGTTTGTCTCTGAGAGTTTGAGGTGTGATTAACAAACTTAGGAATGAATAATAGAATGTGTTTTGATTTCTTATTCATTAAATTATCCTTCTTGATGTCATCAACATATTCAAATTTTCTTAATAAGCATATTTCCTAACCTAATCAGATAAATAATGATGGACAATTTGAGGCAATTGTAGATCCTGAAAGGCAATTCTGATTGGTAAACATTTCAATGTTAGCTATCAACAGCCTATCTCATTAATCGACTCCTGACATATATGGAGTGTGGTTCAAGGGACTATAGCTGGAGATGCCATTATTTCTAGTAAAGAAGTTACAATATCAATTTCAATTTCATGTTGGTCCTTTAAAGACGAAGTATTATATTAAGTGAATAAAAGGGAGCAACATGAGAATTTGACCTCATAAAGTTCTATTACCATGGAAAATATCTATTTTATCATGCATATTTGACAAAATATAAAAGAAGCTTACCTTAATCATTAAGTGAACAACATGAAATTTGACCTCATAAAGTTCTATTGCCATGGGAAAAATCTATTTTAAGATGCGTATTTGACAAAATATAAAAGTAGTAGTTTCCCTCTATCATTCTAGTCTTCATAGGGCAATTGCATTGCTTTCCTGGTGCCAAATAAATTACTTGCTTCAGTTGGGGATCTGTTAATTTTCAAAAGAGTTGCACATGATTGATATTTCGATCACACCTTCAGATCACTGTTCTTGAACACAAATAATTAAGGAAGGCAAGGTAAATCCAATTTGACAGGTTGTGGATTATTTCTTGGGCTAGCAAAGAGAGGAAGATGGGTTGAGAAAGAGAATCACAAATTTAACCTAGTCAGGACGACGGGCAGCTGATGGTTGGGTTAGATCATGTTGGAAACCAAGGGTTGTCTCTCTCTACTTGAACTTAAGCCATGGAGAACAGCAAGTTGAGCTGAGGATGAAATGATATACTCAAAGTATATACATAGTGGTTTTGGTATTTGAGTTTCTTGCTGGCATGACATAGATACTTGGGAGTTTAAGTGCTAATATTTTATGAATTTAAGCCTTGTGCTGGTGTTCATCTTTTTGTTTGAGAAGGATGTTAGTTAGGGTAATACATGAAGAGTGTTGCAGATCATTGAAGGGTGCAAGAAATCACAAGAGGATAGCTCTCCTGGTGCACCGTGAAGTTCCTATTTGAATTGAGGGATGGGTGTCTTTTGTAGAGAACCATTTAGTTTTATAGGTTCTCTTGTTTTGGTATGCCTCTTGTATATGTGAAAGTTTTCCCATTGTTAATGAATATATTGCTAGATATAAAAAAGTAGTTGTGTTTGTGACTAGAAGCCTCATGCTTTCTAGCTTCACCGTGGCAATGGAACTTCCAGTCCATTTAGAGAAATTAAACAAATGGGGATGCATGTGTACAACATTATCAACTTCTTACTCAGAAGAGAGAAAGGCGTCAGCATATAAGCTTCACTCTTCTGGAAGGAATTAGATTATCACGTTCAGTTGTATCCATAATTATTTTTAGGATGTTTTGCACTCTGATAGTAACTAAAGGCACCTGCCTATAGTTATATCCTCATGCTTTCTATCTTCACCGTGGCGATGGAACTTCCAGTCCATTTAGAGAAATTAAACAAATGGGGATACATGTGTACAACATTATCGACTTCTTACTCAGAAGAGAAAAAAGGCATCAGCATAAGCTTCACTCTTCTGGAAGGAATTAGATTATCACGTACAGTTGTATCCATAATTATTTTTAGGATGTTTTGCACTCTGATAGTAACAAAAGGCACCTGCCTATAGTTATATCTCCATAGTCTCATAGTCTCCTAGTTGACGAATGGTATTGTTTCATTGTTTGTTCATTGATTACATTGAACTTTACTTTGGACTTGATTTTCAATCACCGAATCAGTAAGTTTTTGTGAGATGGGCCATGAAAAGGAGATGGTTGTAGTGACCTCTTGTTTTCTTGAGTTACTGAACTTGGGGGTTGCTCCGCTGGACTTTGATGGCAAGGATGAGATCAGTTGTAACACAGCAACGGCTGTGTAAATACTCAACCAATGGAGCAACAGTGGAAGATCCATTAATCACCGAAGAAGAAATTCTGGCCTTCTACCAAATTTTATATAATTAAGCTAAATTGGAGACCTGAGTTTACCTCCAGGATTTTCACAAACTTAATGAAGAGGTGATGCAGTGGTTATAGAGAACTTTTGATGAGCAAGAGGTTTTGGAAGGTGTTGAGGCATATGCGTCAGACAAAGCTCCAGGTCTAGATGGGTATACCATAGGGGTTTTCCTCACTTGCTGGGACATTGTAAAGTAGGATATAACGCAAACATTGAAGAGCTCTCAGTTTCAGCAAATACTGTGAGAGGAGCTTTGATGCAACCGATGTTTCTCTAATTCTTAGAAAGGCTGGGACATGAAATTTAGAGACTTCAAACCTATAAGCTTGTCACAAACTTAATGAAGAGGTGATGCAGTGATTATAGAGCTCTTTTGATGAGCAAGAGGTTTTGGAAGCTGTTTAGGCATATGCATCAGACAAAGCTCCAGGTCTAGATGGGTATACCGTAGGGGTTTTCCTCACTTGCTGGGACATTGTAAAGTAGGATATAATGCAAACATTGAAGAACTATCAGTTTCAGCAATACTTTGAGAGGAGCTTTTAATGCAACCGATGTTTCTCTATTTCTCCAGTGCTGATTGAGAGGGTAGAAAGGTGATACACAAATTAATTTACATAACAATAAATGTCATTCCCCTAATTGATGTACTAGACTCAATTTAGGTTCAGATAGCTGGATTTGATGATCTTATTGTAAATATGGCTCAGTACTGGCTATTAACATTCTATATATTAACAGGTATACTATACGAACTGCATAGTCCCCAAAACAAGAAACTTTCCTATCTATGTTTCTTCTTACATATTTTCTAAAACATCAAAAATATCTTCAGCTTCTACTAAATATTCCTGTTTATACCAAAAATAATGAAGGACTAAGCAGTTCATCTTCAACTTCTGGATATTGCACTGCTTCTCCTCAAAACCTCTGGTTTCTCTCTTTCCAAACAGTCCCACCAAATACACGCTGGGAAAATCCATCTCTCCTTCTGTTAGGTCAAATTCCATGTCTGCTCCAACTGTCTAGTATTTCCTTTGTGCTTCCTGGCATCAGCTGAGAATATATGTTTTAAGTAGGAAATTTATATGGCACGGTAACAGAGAAAAGAAAGGTTTTCATTTGGTTAAGTTGAAGACTCTCACCATCAACAATACAGAAGGGGGTTTAAGCACAAGAAATTTCAAGTAACTACAATAGCCTGGCATTCATGAAATGGCTCTGAAGGTTCAACTTGGAGAAATAGGCTCTATGAAGCTGGGTTGTCAATGAAAACTATGTGAAAGAGGGACAATGGTGCTCTTAAAGTGGTATCTACACTCTATGGTGTTAGTGTTTGAAAATCTGTTAAGAGCACTATGGCCTACCTTAATCAATATGTGAAAGTGGGGAATGGGATGTAGACTTCCGTATGGAGTGATAACTGGATTGGACATGGACCTCCAAGGATATTTCCCTGATAAATACAATCTGGTCAACAACAGAATGCAATAGTAGCTGAGATTTGGAGTCAATAGGGCTGGAATCTAAGCTTCAGAATGACTGGGAGATCAACAGGCCTGCTGTTTCTTTTCAAAACATTGGAGCAATTTCCATGGTAGCACAAATCAAGAAGACAGATTGTTATGGCTAAAACAAACCAATTTTATCTACACTGTGAAATTTGCACACACATTTGAATGACAATGGCAGCAGGCTGGGTTGTGGCACTGTAAATACATCTGGAAGGTGAAAATACCCTGCAAAGAAGCAGGCTTTGTTTGGCTGGAATGTAACATGCCTTATTTGGCTGATGCTTGTTTGATAAAGAAAATCTGAAGAAAGTCAAGCATGCTTGTTGGGTATACTTATGTTAGACAAAGGCCCGCTAGCCCTCTCTGCAGTGCTTGGAGCCGTGGTAATTCTTGCAGGTACGACGAAAAATACATGCATGCGGATTGTGTGGTCTGCATGATATGAAAGAGAGATCCCTCGATGCCTAGGCAGTGAAGTGCCTTCAGATGTAGGGCTCTTTTGATTGTTTTAAGCCAATCATGGGAGGCTGCAGTGTGCTGCAGTAATAAGTGAGTTTCCTCCTTGCCAGAGTTCTCTTCTTAGAGAAAATACAGCTTTGTGATTATTGGATGACACTAAATAATGCATGGACTCTTGCATATACTGGGATTGGAACTTTGCGAGTTACCCTGGTACATGAATATGCATCACTTTGAATGGGAGAGACCAATCTTTGTTTATAAAATAAAAGAACACATACTATGGGTAGTCCAAATGATGAAATTCGTAAAAAAATTGCCTTCTCGATTCATTTCTGTTCTCCACATCAGCTAGTTGTAAACTTGTATGCTGTCAAGTAATTAAATAAAATTGATTGCCAAAAAAATTAAAAATTGTGAATACGAGAAGTTTAAAGTGCTTATGGTTATTTTCTTCTTTGGTGTGTTTCATAGGAAGAACTTGTTTTCCATGGAAAATATTTTCTTGGAAAAAGTTCTCCAGGAAAATAAGTGATGTTTCTACTTATTTTCTGGTGTTTGATAAGTAAACAAAAAATATCGACTCAAAAACATTTCTTTATAATCTGTTAAAACACTCTGGGTTTGGGGTGCGTTAGAGAGTGTGATGAGGAGACGATTAATGTGGAATGGAACTCATGAAACGTGTTTTCCCAACTTCCACAAGGGAAGACATTTTTCTCATTTTTAATGAACTTATTTTCCTAGAGAGGATGTTTCCCAAAGATTTGACCAACCAAATCGGAAACATTTTCTACCCCACAGTCCACACCCTTGGATTCATATATAATGATTAAACACTAATGTACACTTATTTCAATGAGGTCCTCTAGATTCAGACTAAACTATATACAGATAAAAAAAGTAGGGTATGGTAGACAACTTTTCCTCAATTTCAGTGAGAACCATGCGGATTTTTGTTAAGAACTCTATATTCTTGTAATGCGGGCATCTGTTAAATGAGGAACTATCAGCTTACGTTTGTTGGATGATGCTGAATTTTCCAGGTCCTGCTGTGCTTGCAGCTCCATCTGCTTCAGGCACCTTGCCCTATTCTGGTCCATTTAGCAGCAATGGACCTCCAAATGCCCTTAATGATATTTTGAAATCCTTGCCCCCTGCATTTGCAGCGTTCATAGCAAATTTGCCAGCTGTTGAAGGTATAGTTCTGAATTTTCTCTTTCCATCAAATTTTCCAGTCACTTGCCTGTGAAATCTTGGTCCTTCGTAAAAATTTATAAGTCGCTCTAGTCTGTTGTTAGCTTTTGTATTTTTAGTTAGATTACTCCTTTACATTTGCATGTCAATGGTGGTCTACCAATCGAAGAAGGTGAAACACCTTTCCTGGAAAGACTCTAGAGCTGCCTTTTTTAATGTAGGAATGACCATTGTGTGTCTTAATAGAATTCTATCTTCCATTCAACTTCCTAGATGTGATATCTGCTTCTAGGATTGTGGGGTCCAATACAGTAGGTTATCAATTGAATCTGCTGCGGATAGGCATATATCTAGATAGGAGCTTTTTTTCACTTAGTGATCATGTGAATGTTATCAAGTATTTTTTTATGACAAGAGAAACCCGCAACCGCTATCCTTTGGGTGCGCATAGGATAAAACCCCTGCTCCTATGCAATAGCTCGCAAACCACACAGGAGAGGTAATCCGCACTAGGCAAGCCCGGTGCAACGAGCTCGACCCAGAAAGCAAACCCCTTGCTTTCGCTGGCAAGGGGTTTTGAACTTGAGATCTCCAACATGGAAGTCCCACGCTCAAACCAATTTGTATCACAAGTTTAAGTGGAAATCAGCAGTCAAATGAAATAACAACATACCATCTGAAAATGACTGGATGGGAGCTAAATTGGTTGCAGAAGGTGATCTTCGTGTTGATGTTCTAACGAGTATATTATACCTAAAATTTTTGAAGGACAGTAAGAGGTTAAGCAAGAGCTAATTTGATTTTTAGACATTCATCTATATGTACCTAGGCTTTTAGATGAATCCGAGAAGCTGCAGAAGGGAATTTACAACTTGGGTGGATTCTATTAAAGGGCACTTTTTACAGAATAACCGACATTGCAAATTATCCTACAATACTTTCTATATATTAATTTTCACAGACAGCAATTTAACTCTCCTGGAGGATAAGGCTGCCATCGCTTCCTCTATCAAAAGTATAGGTTGCTCCGTAGTAACTTGAGTTTTCTCTGCATCCTATCAGGTCCTTCTCCTGATGCTGATTTTGTGATATCTGTATGTTTGCAAAGCAACATCCCTGCAGCAACTGGAAAATCCGGGACTGCCTCTCAGCCATTGCAGTCAGGCGCTGCTCCATCTACGAGTGACCTCTCTGATTCAAGCAAATTCAGGCTGAGAGACAGACAGCCTGGAAAGAGGAAAGACATGGACAGTATGTGTACCTTTACCTATGAGATGTTTATATTCTTCTTGCTCATACCACACCCAACGATATGTCTCTTCACTGCCTCACTGTTGCATCAAATCATAATCTGTTTTACCTTCACTCTTGGCATGTAGGCTTGTCCTATGATTTCATTTCTGCAATGCAGGAACTACTCATTCCCTACTACTACTGTATTTCGAAGTCTGCAATTTCTATGCCTTGGCATGTTGATGCTAAATATATTGGTGTCCTTTTTATATCATTCAAAGGCCTAGTTAACTTGTTGCAGGACAAGAGGATGATGAATCAATGACTATGCAAAGCCAGCCCCTTCCTAGAGATCTTTTCAAGATTCGCCAATTACAAAAAAACCGTGTTGGTAATTCGTCTCGAGTTACTAGTTCATACACAGGATCAGCATCATACGGAAGTGTGCTTTCAGGAGATCTCTCGGGCAGCACTAGTTGACCTCAGACTTGTTTCTTAGTTTTCAACTGAGCAGCAGACCCGACGCGACTGACAGATGAGCCGACATACATTCCAGTCTCTGCCATTTGCGTCTGGTCATTCTGTAGTGTACTCTATTTTGCAAAGATGTAATATTAACATTTACATGTCATTATAATTAATCTTATTTTTCGGATGTTCCATTTATAAAGAACAGATCCCTGTTCAAGAAAGCTATACATGCAACGATCAACGTTGTTTGACATGATTAGTGAAAGTGGTGGACTATTTCCCTAGTCAGAAGGTCGCCCTCTAGCACAACAATGGAGCTAGGTGTATACAACTCGACATTTCTTTTGATGGTGGGATGTCACTTTTCGTATAAGTTATATCATGTAGAGTAACTGGCTGAGAGTGACGACAAGAAAATGTTCTGGTGGCTTACTTTTTCTATGATCTAGCTAACAATGAGAATTTTGTTTGATAATGTGCTGGAAGTGTTGGTTTTTAGAATTATATTGTATTGTATTGTATTGTATTTGAGTTCTTAATTCTTATTGAAGTGGGATTTTGTGACTACTAGTGAGAAGCATTTGATATTGTTCTATTTAGTAGTTACTATCTTGGTGCAATTATTTTTTCAGAATATCAATGTCTTAAAAGAAGAGAAAATCAGAAAGAAGTAGAATATAAAATAAAAATTCTCATTAAGAGAGAAGCAATAGTTGTTACCTATTCATGCAAAATAAAAAAAATCAATGACTCATAACGGGACTGTTTGGTACGAGTGGTGAAATAAGTAAGGATATCTTTCTCTAAGGGAAAAAGACCTAGCGTTACTTTCTTTTTGAGCCATCAATAACTGCCAACAGATCCAGCTATCTTTTTATTGGCCGATTAGTTATGGAAGATTGCTGGATTCAAGCTCGAATATCATTAAGAATATCTTAGCATTTTGCATTTTTTGTTGTTGGGATATCTTGTTAGATTATTCTATCCCACTTATATTGGATAGTAATTTCATAAATTTAGTACAAATATGGGATAATATAATTTCATGATTAGTTAATACCTCAAACTAACTGTGCCATAAAGCTAATTTCGAATTTTATCAAAAGATTATTATTCTTTTATCTCACGGGTTAAATGACCCTTATTACTTCAAAAGCCAAAAGAAAAAGAACAAAAAAAAGAAAGAGAGTGAAATACTTCTTATACAAAGCATAGGTTTCTACTCTTGTTTCATTGTGTGACCTATTTCATTTTCTTACAATTCTCTAAGAGAAAAAATTAGTGATATTTTATCTTCAAAAAGTTGATTCAAAATAATTGTTAGATAATCAAGAAGATATTTAGTTCTTTTTTCTCACATTTGCCTTGACATATTCCTAATTATGATGATCATTTATGTCAACCTAAAAAAGAAAGAAAATTATAATTAAGAGTATCTTAGTCAATTAAATTTGATAATTCATGTTTTCAAACATAAGACATCAATTAGATTGAATCGGAGGGAATATTGTCTTTTTTCTCTTTTAGAAAAAATAGTGTTGAAATCAAATTTCAAACCCCTCGACTAATTTATCAAGTACATTTTAGGAGCTTTGAAGAATTTTTCATCTTTAGGCTGAGCATCTTGGGGTACTCTTAAAACTTGGCACACATAATTTTCGCTTACATAGTATTTTTTAAAATAAATATACTTTGCTTTATTCATTATTTATAAAAAAATAATAATTATCCATTTTAAACTTTGCACTTTTGTTTAAAACAAATTTTAAACATATAGAAAATAAATTAACCATACAAATAAAATCTAAAGAAACATGATTATTTTATTGGTAAATCAATATATGGGTACGAATCTGTTTCTCACTTGATTCTTCTCATTCATCCATGATTCGAGGATCATTACTAGCATACTTCTCGAACTTGGATGATTTGAACTTGAATTCTATACTTTGAGGGTAGTCAGTGACTTATTTCTCGAACTGGGATGGTTTGAGTTGATCTTTTTATGAATATCCAAGAGTTCATTGGATATTCAAGATTTCGATCTCTTTATGAATATTCCATGAATTTGTGATGGAATTTTCAAGGTGCGTTTTCAAGGGAATATAGTACCCTTTATATAGGTATGAACTATGATTTAGGATTGAATAGCCTCCAATAATCTAGTTGCAATTGAATACACCTTGTGGAAAGTTTGCATAATTCCCTGTATAATACTCAGAACCCTAGTTTGTGTCAGTTCATGAATTATACTTGGCCATGCTTTTGATTTGGATGTCACATTCTCTCAGTATATAAATATTGCAATCTCAGTTAACATGTCAGTTTTGAGCTATTTCAGTTGCATTTTACTTATATACATAAAAAACTGGGAGTAGACTTAGTGTTGACACCCAATTTTGACCCTCCCCAATAGGAATTAATTAACGAGCTTCTTAATTCTAAACGATTTGAAATAATTAGATTTATAAAATTTAAAATGTTTTTCAAGTCGTTTTAAATTAACCTTATCATGTTTTTATAATTTTAGATAATATATATATGATTTACATAATTATGTATATAATTAGTATATTTTATGATTATTCGAAAATCGTCTCAAAAAGATTTTATTTTACTTGAATATTTTACTAGTTAGTTTTTAGTTATATAGTAGCTTATATTTTGGATTAGTTATTTTATAACTAAGCCGATTATTTTATTTCGTTAAAATTAAGAAGCTTATTAATTAACTTATATTGATTTACCTTATTAATTTATGGAAAAATTAGCAAACTAGTCAAAAAGACTAACATATCTAGTAAAAAACTCTATACTTTAAAAATATTAGTAAAAATGTCAAAGATGTCATTATTTTTAAAAAATAATATATCCTGATTTTCCTCACATTAGTTACACGTCTCCAAATTAACTCTCTCATATTTAAAACATAATAATTTATTTTCTCTCACTAAGATTTACCTCTTCAATTCTCCCTTATTATTCATATTCCGTACATCGCTCTTTCCCCATTTTTCGGTTTCAGAAATTGGATTCTCAACAATTTCATTGATTAAGGTATTCATTTTTATCCTATTTTTATTTTTGTTTTCTGATTTTATTGTTGCTTTAATTTTTTTGAATCATTTTCTGTAATTAAAATTTTGGTTAGGGTTTGATAACCTCAGAAACACTCACCAACAGAGGCGAACCAAGGATTTGGAGATAGGGGGACACCACTAAGAGTGGCTCAAGGGTAAGGCTAGGAGTGACTTAAGAGTAAAGTTAGAGGATCACCCTGCTAAGGCCTCCGAAAATTTTGAGGCTCCAATAAATTTCAATAGTGAATTTTATTATTTTATTTCACTTTAAAAATATTGAACATTATAATTAAAAAATAAAAAAATAAAAAGAAGTATAATTCACTTTTTATCAAGATTATCCAGTTGAAAAGGGTATTGTTGAAAACTTGTAAGCGTAGATTTTCTAGAAGTCTTAGAAGTGTTATATTTTGTTGAGAAGTCTTATATTTTGTTTAAAATTGCGTTTGGGGATTTTTATTTATTTTTAAATTCAATTAAGAAATGAATGGACAACGGAATAACATTTTTTTTAAAAAGAGAAACACCTGAATTTATAGTATAATAATTGCTTACCTTCAGCAGGATTCGAACTCGCGCTCCTGCACTTCACACAGGCGCCTTTGACCAGTTGTTGTGCTGCACAGTTATATATATTAACGTTTAATCAATTGTCTATACGAATTTTTTAAAAAAGTTATCGGGTGCACGTGCACCCTCACGAATGCACATGGGTCCGCCCCTGCTCTCCAATGGCTGAATTTAAGAGACTTAGTAGAGGTATCCGACTAAATCATCAAATTTCTAGTGATTTCTCATCTTTTAGTCTATGTATTACTCAAGAAATAGCGGATAATGTAGGATCTGCTGCTCAATTGATGGAGGAGTCTACCGAAACACTTACAGGACCCAATCAGTGCGCAAAATGATATTTTTAAACTCATTTTAGTTAATTATTTTTATATGAATGTTGTTAAACATTCAATATTTACAGGACAACCTATACAATGAGGATGATGGTCAAAGACTACCACTATTTACAAATTCAGATTTATCAGGAAACAACACCATGTAGATATAAATCAATTTGGGAATACAGAGGTATTTAATTGATATGTATTATATTTTTACGAATATTTTTTGTTTATTCAAAATGGCATGAGAACTATCATAGGTCTCCTTTCAATTTTGTATTTCATTATCATTTTTTATATATTTGTTGTTGATTATATATTTTTTTTGTTTACTTTATATTTGTATTTTGTTTACTCTCTATTTGTATTATGTATTTGTACTCTGTGTTTGTTTACTCTGTATTCGTATTCTCTTTTATAATTTTATTATTATATTATCATTTGTATAAAAAGAAAGGAATGTTGTATATTCATTGAAGGGTCAGATTGAAGTTTTCATTTTAATATTGTATTCCATTGTCAATAGGTGTATATCATATGTTGATTGTATTTGTATTCTATTTATATATGGATTGAAGGGTCGGTTTGATGTTGAAAATACGCGGTCACATAAAAGATAAAAAACTAACAGCAAGGAAGATAACAAAGTAACTTCATCATAAATTTATATGTTTTATTTTAGAAATATATTTTATTCATTCTTATTTTTTCAAGGATCATGCCACTTAGGAAAATACGAAGACGGATGACATGCCAGATCATGTTAAGAATACTGCTAAACAAGTATGTTCGTTTATTTTAATGACCGACAAAAAATGAATTTATGAGCATACTATTATAGTGCATTGGTGATTATTTATTTTAATATTATATACTAGTATGATTTATCGATTATCATTAGTCTTTTTATATTTATAAAGGGTGTTTGTGTCAACTCTCCTTGAGGGTGCCGAGTGGTTGTCTTATGGACAAATACAGCCAGTGACTTCGATGTAATGTTCTTAAGGTCAAGATATGTTGCACTTTTTCGAAAATATGGTCAATAGAAGCTTGACGTCGGAGGCCATTGGTGATCAACTTTTATGTAGCAGTTTACTATGCATACTTGTCATTTTGATTGTATGAAGTTTTAATATATAGGGATAATGCACAACTACCCCCTCAACCTATGCCCGAAATCTCATAGACACACTTATACTATACTAAGGTCCTATTACCCCCCTGAACTTATTTTATAAGTAATTTTCTACCCCTTTTTGGCCTACGTGGCACTATCTTGTGGGCCCAACGTTGGTTGACTTTTCTTTCAAGCTAGTGCCACGTAGGCCGAAAAGGGGTAGAAAATTACTTATAAAGTAAGTTCAAGGGGGTAATAGGACCTTAGTATAGTATAAGTGTGTCTTTGGGATTTCGGGCATAGGTTGAGGGGGTACTTGTGCATTTTCCCTAATATATATATATATATATATGTGTGTGTGTGTGTGTGTGTGTGTATTGTTTTCGTTGATTGCATATGTTGTATCATGTATTTGGAATCATCCTTTTAAGAAGGTTGTATCCAGAAAGTAATGATACATATTAACATTTGTATTTTTTTTATATAACAAAAGTAATGCTATAACAAATTGTATTCATTACCTGTTTCTTGATTGTTCTGTATTCATTACGACATGTTAGTTGTAGTTGTGTGCTTTATAATATAATTTATTTTCATGTGCTGGTATTCATTATGGCATATCTCTTATCTCTCCATAGTATTGAATACAAATGGTTATGCCTTAAAAAACAATAGCATAGGTCGGATTATTTAGTGATCTTTCAAATACATATACAGTGTGTGTTGTAACGGTTATTCATATACAATGTGATAGATCAGAATATTTAGTGATCTTTCAAATGCGGATACAAAATGACATATGAATACCAAATTATTTTTTTGTATTTTTTAATTCATTCAATCTATATCATCCTATAATTGTTTCGCAACAGTTTTTTGTATTTTTATTTTGGTATAAGAACTAGTTTATCTTATTTTAGTTTAGTTTTTGTATCCATTTTACTTACGGAAAAGGGCCTAAAATACCCTTTAACTATGCGAATTGGAACAAAAATATCCTTCTTCTACCTTTCAGGCCTAAAATGCCCTTTACGTCAACCTTTAGGCTCTATTTTGCCCTTATTTTTAACAGCTTAAATAATAATATCAATTAGCAAAATTATTTATGACGTGTCGCTATCCTATTGGTTACCCTAGTAATTAATTAAACTAATTTAAAAAAAAAACACCCAAAAGCTCCACCCATAACCCAAATCTTTTAACCCATTATTACTCAAACCTTTCAACCCAATATCCAGCCCCAAAACTTTTAACCCAAAAAGAATTATGCTCATCATCTTCAGATCTCCTCTCTTCTTCCTCAATCAAAGCTCATCGAAATATTTTATTTGAAAGATACGACTGCTGCTAATGAAAATTTGGATTTGGAGTTTAAGGATGGTAATAAAAGTGTAAATTTGAAGAAAGTGGACAACTTGGATGAAAAAGTTTTGAATTTGGAGTTGAAAGTGTATCGCTTGATAAGTTTGCTTGTAGTTTCTTGGGCTATTATTGTTTGGTTTGTAGCTGCCAAAATGACATATATTATGGTTTGTGTTAATTAGTATTATTAGTTGGTTAGGTGTTATGCAGTAATTTTCTACAGAAGTGAATGTTTTTGTGTATTGGTATCATGGTGTTATGTAATGAACAATATTTTTGCAGAATTTTATGTTATTAGTTAGCCTAAAAATGTTGTATAAAAAGTTGATAAGATTGCAGATACTTTGCTTTAAATTATACCAACACTTCAGCTCTTTGCTTTAGGATCACAACTGAAAACTTACTGCTCTTCTTGTTCTTCCTCTGCATCTTATTTTAACATTAAAAAATTTATTTCTTTTGAATGTTGTGACTGGTGCTCTTTTGGCAGAGTTAAGTTGAAAAAATCGCTGGGATTGTGAAGGTTTTGAATGCCTTGATTTGGCAAAACACAATTGTATAAATGATGCCTACGATCTCCTTTATATATATCTCTTTAGATGGATTAAGTTTTCTCTATCAACTAGAGAAAAACTTCCAATTGAGCAGCTAATGAACGACAAAGTATCCTTAATTGCCGTTTAATGAACGACAAAGACTTCGGTGAGCTTTGATTGAAGAAGAAGAGAGGAGCTTTGAAGATGATGAGCATAAATTCTTTTTGGGTTAAAAGTTTTGGGGTTGGATATTGGGTTGAAAGGTTTGGGTAATAATGGGTTAAAAGATTTGGGTTATGGGTGGAGCTTTTTTTTTTTTTTTAATTAGTTTAATTAATTACTAGGGTAACCAATAGGATAGCGACACATCATAAATGATTTTGCTAATTGATATTATTATTTAGGCTGTTAAAAATAAGGGCAAAATAGAGCCTAAAGGTTGACGTCAAGGGCATTTTAGGCTCGAAAGGTAGAAGAAGGGTATTTTTGTTCCAATTCGCATAGTTGAAGGGTATTTTAGGCCCTTTTCCGTTTTACTTATACTGAACATTTTAGTAATATATTACAACGAATACATAATAGGATATAATATAAAATAGCATACGAATACAATTAGAAATATAATATTCATTAAATATAATCAAAACATCAATTACATAAAACTGAGGACAAACGATATTTACAAGCACTTTCAAATTATTTTTAAAAAAAACAAATATATCTAACTATTCAATCTGTGGTCCATTCCTGCATGACCGCCTGTTATGCCCTTAGTGCCCACAAGAACTACAAGAATTCTTGTTCTTTTTTCCGTATAACTCGATGTACGCTTTATCGTGAAGCTTTTTTGGAGGCCTACCAAGTAACTTTTCGAATTTTAGGGCCTCACTACTTCATTCTCTATATATACAGGTACATTTCAATCGATTCAATCATGTAATCGATTAATTGGATTGTTGTATGGAACAAGTAATGTAGTTGATTTGTAAAGGTCAGAATAATACGTTTCATGATCAAGAAATTTCTTCTTTAAAACAACCCAAGCATGCGAACATGGTATTTGATCCATTTGAAATCTCCTACACGTGCAAGTTTGAAATCTCCTACATGTGCAAAAAAAACAAAAACATACCCAAGCCATTACTAGATACAGAATTAGAGATGTTACCAGATTTTATATCCTAATTACAAATTTATGTATTTACAATAGTACTAATATCATGTTTTGAACTAAATTGTATTTTCCATTTATAAAAATATGCTACGAACAATAACAAGATTATAACACAACCAAATTATATTTCCAATTGACACCTTCAACATATTTTGTATTTGGACTTAAGCTAAATTACGATTTATTTACAGCCAACATATTATGTATTCTACACACATATAAAACTTATATTCAGATATACAACTTACATATTTTCATTATTTTTATCATATAATTTTTGATTTGGGATACAGTTTATTTAAAGAAAAATTAAAAATAAACATACAGTATAAATTGTTGTCAAAAATTGTACCTCCTCAAATTTATATTCCGTTAGAGACACTTTTTTCCACAAAAGTTACAACGAAAAAACAATCAAAAAAGTATGTCTTCTTACAATCAATCATTATTTTCATATTCGACAAGCAAACAAATTCAACAAATTCAGCAAAACTAATGATTCAATACCTTTTTTCATAATAAATACAATTTAAAACAAAAATATATACTATTTAAAATTATCTAAAAAAACTCAAATCAAATTATAATCAATTACTAACAGATTAGGATGAAGCAATTAACCAATACCTGATCTATGTATATTCCGCCAATTTTATCGAGTTTCTTTCTCAAAACTTCATTGTCGACGAAATTTTTTCAACTGAGACTTCTACATCGATAATGAGCAAATACGGTCAACTATTTTGTTGTATTTGTAACTGATGAGACTTTTAAGCATCTGTTCCTTTTTAAAATATTTCTCTCCCCTAAATTTCTCCAATCTGTTATATAAATATTGTGTTCTTTAAATTAAAACAAATAATAAATAATAAATAAGATATATAACAAATTAAATTTTTGACATTTTTACTAAATATTAAAAGTGTTGCTAATGGGTCCTATTAAATGTTAAAATATTGACATTTTAAAAAAAATCCCTTTATTTATTACGATCGAATTCATCAAGTAAATCCAATTTGGCTGATTTACTAATTTTGAAGACAAAGTTTTGGACCCCTTTTTGAATTTTCAGCCAACCCAAAACCCATTCCCTTTTGCTTTCCAAATTCCCAGCCCACCCACTTTCAATTTTGTTCATAAAAAGAAGGATTAATTACATGAGTGTATTCCTTTTAAAAAATAATTACTTATTTTAAATATACTTTTTGATTATTACCATTTATAGCAATATATAGCACTAGTATAAATTTTATTAGAATTATCTCTGTCTCTCGCCTCTTTATCCTTTTTTTGTCGCTCTCCTTTTCTTTATTTCTATTGTTGTCTCTCCCTTGTTTTTCTTTTATTCTCTTTCACTCTTTGCTTTCTTTCTATTGTTCTTTCTCCTTTGCTTTCTGATACTTTTTTTCTTCTCCTTTGGTTGTTCTTTTTTCCTTTCTTTCTCTCTACTATCTTTCATAGAGTAGTCAATAATTTGTAGACTGAATAAAAGTCGTATTAATAATTAATTAGACAAGTAATTTAATCGTAACAAATGAAGAGACTTAATAAACTGCAAAATAAATTAAACTTAAATTTAAAATGTTGCAAAATGAATTAAACCTGAATTAAAAATATATAACACACATATTAAAGTTGATTTGGAAGAGAATTAAACATGAATGTGAAATGTGGCAAATGAAAGAACATTCTATGATCTGTAAATTAAATAAAACTTGCATCAATAATGAACTAAACAAGTAATCCAATCGTAACAAATCAACTTATAAACTGTCAAATAAATTAAACTTGTATTAAAAGTGTATTACACAAATATTAAAGTTGAATTAGAAGAGAATCAAGTAGGAATAAAAACATAACTTATGAAATAACATATATCGATCTATAGAGTGAATTAAACTTGTATCAATAATGAATTAGACAAGTAATTTAATAGTAACAAATCAACCAAAAACTTCAAAATGAATTATATTAGCACTAAAAGTGTAGTACACAATATTAAAGTTGAATTAGAAGAGAGAAGAATGAATGAAAAATGCAACTAATGAAAGAACATACAATGATTTAAGAGTGAATTAAACTTATATTAATAATGAATTAAATTATTAATCCAACAGTAACAAATCAACCAAATAAATTGCAAAATGAATTAAAGTAGCATTAAAAGTGTATTACACAATATTAAAGTTGAATTAGAAAAGAGAATTAAGAATGAATGAAAATTGTAACTAACGAAAGACAGAACAATGATCTATAGACTGAATTAAATTTGTGTTATTCATGAATAAAACATGTATTACATGTGCTTATAAATTATTTTGGTCTGTATCCCTAAAAAAGTAAGTGATGTTTGCAATATGTATTAAAAATGTATTGTTCATGATTTTAATACAATTATAAAACATATCTAATTCAACTTTAATACAATTGTGATACAGTTTCATAAACTTTATCTTTTTCGAGTTTCAATCTTATATATCTCCTAAAATCAATTATAAACTTAGCCAAACTCTCTTAAAATTGAGATATAAACTTCAAACTGCATTTCAATTATTTGTAGAATCAACCTATTCAAACTAATCACGAGTTCGTAAGATTCATAAAATGAATTCAAAATTTGAAGCTTTATAAATGACCATCAAAATTTGAGAACATAATATTGTACAATTTTTTTATTTTTCTATTTCTCTTCTCGTTATGTTTTTGGGAAAAAATAGTGAAATAGGAATAGAAACTGATTTGAGAATAATTATTTAAATGAAAATTTTAAAAGAAGAAAGAAGAATAAAAAAAAGAAGAGGAGGAAGAGAAACAATAACAGGAAGAGACGATGAAGAAGAAAAATAAAAAGAAGTAGATGGGGAAGAGAAAAAGGACAGAGAAAGAAGCAAGCGAAGCGGTATTTTTAATTTAAAAAAATATTATATTTAGTTAGAAATTTTTTATTGTCATAGATGGTAAATATTTTCTTAATATAACATATTTATGTGATTTACCCTAAAAAGAAACCCATTTCACAATGACCCGACCCAGCCCCATCCTCTTCACAAAGGAAAAGAAACCCAGAAAACGCCAAACAGCAATTCACGTCGATGCACGGCGTGAGCAAGACGCGTGCCCAGTTTGTCGTCTTCTTCCGGTCCTTCTAATGTGGTACGATTCCAGCTGCAATTTTGTCCTAGCATCTTCGAGATTGTGCCACGTACCGCTACCAGGACGTTAAATCGATCTAAGACGTCGATCTCCCCTTCCTCTTTCAGAATGGTTTGAATTTTCAGAGGAAAATATGTCTTCCCTTGTTTGTGAAAGGTTTCGAATTTTGAATTTGGGGATGGGGCCCTTGTTTCTTTCCGTTTTCACCCTTTTTTCCCCCTAAAATCTGAACCCTAATCCCCTCTATATAATATTGTTGGCTGTTCATTGAAGAGAAAATTTTTTTGGAGGATATTCGGGGAAAAAAGGGGAGGAAAAAATATTGAGAATCGGGAAAGGTCGGCAAGAACTTACTAAGGGAAATCACTTGGCTGAAATAGTTGTATAGGAAATACAAAAAAATACACTTTAAATACATACATTTTTATGTTCTTTGGTTACCTGGAGTTTCTCTAATTTGAGGTTAGAGGTGAAGTATTGCTCCAAGCTCAAGTGCTGTCCAGTTTCGCTGCCTCGAGAAAGGTATCATCGCTTTTTTCTGTATTTTATTTCAATGTGGCGTATTGTGTGCGTTCGATATTTGTATTTTCCTGTGAGTTTTTGAACAGTAAGTTTGAATTCGTAATTCAATAAAGTTTTGCTTTGATTCAGGTTGGTTATGTTGTTCTGTCTCCTTTACTGTTTCTTTATGTTCCTAGCTTCTCTTTTTAGTCTAGTTATCGAGTGTTCTATTTCGTTTTACTCCATTTTTTTGGTTATCGCCTTGAACATATAGTATTGCTTAATATTCGATGCCATACCCTTCATCCTTTCAACTCAAGTGAGTGAATAAACTAAGGCACCAATATTTCGAGTTTATATATCATATTTGTTGCTGTTTTGATTTCTTGCATTGTATTTCTGACTGCTCTTTTTGATCCTTTATTCTGTTGTTTTGTTGAGTCTGTTTCGAAGTGTTAGCTTTGTTCTGTTTTTTTTTCTTTTCAGATTAAACATGCTTTGTTTTTAGTTTTTCTCTTTAAGTTAGCCGTCTACTACTCCATGTTAATCTCCTAAAGTGTTGTATTTTGTAAATGGGTGTGCCACGTCCTTGCTTGGTGGCCAATTTATTCGTTCATTAGGCTTCATGTCGAATAGTTTTCTGAGTGTTATGAACATGCTTCTTTGGATGTTAATCTAATCGATTTTTTTTGAGTCATGCCTGTGAGTTAAGTTCCTATTCTATATTGTTTAGTTTGTGTTCAAATACCGATGATAAGTAGTTTTGAATTGGGATTCATGTTTGGTTTGACATAGTTTTACTCTCGTCTTGAACAACAATAAGCATTCCGGTCCTAGTTTACATCGTCGTGTAGCTTGAAGATATCTATCATAAGCATAACTGGCTGGTTTAGCTCACCCATTTATATAGAATTATTAACGAACCATGTCAGCTCCTAAATGTTCTGCTTGTTTCTACCCATAGGTGCCTTAAGCATATTAAGTGGAGCAATAATGTTGGCTGTGTTAGGTTGTGTGAATGTAATGATAGTTTTCTTCCAAATTTATTTTGGCTTGCTACTATCTTTTAATAACATTCTGCCCTTTAGCATGATAAACTGACAATATTAGGTTCCTTTGGTGGAGTTAAATTTGGATTTTATCATGAGGCGTTTTGTTTTTACTTAATAATATGTCACATGTTTCCTCTTAATACTTTGAATCTATTATTGGCCGATGGTTATGTATCTCTGGAATTCAAATGTTTTTTCTAAGGAATATGCTACTGTTTAGAGTTAGTTTGTTTACTAACTTTGGTCATTTTTAGTTTCGTTTCATTTGGATTTCTTTAGAGTGATATGTGTCGGTTCAACTTGAATTTCTTAACAGCTTTCATTTTTTAAAAAAATTGCGTTTCATTCGAGATACATATTATTTATTTTATCATTTCATATGCTAATTCACTTTTATTTTATTGCATGTAAAAAATTCCGTTTGGGTCCCTACGGACCCTACTCATCCATTTGCATTCTCTTATTGAGCCGTAAAGGCTCAAACCTTTATCCCCGAGTCGGTCAGCCTCTTCGAAATTGACGTGCAGGTTGAGAGCAGCAAGTATACTGCTGGGAATTAAGTTTACAGGTCTCCAAAGGCTCAAAACAGTTGATATACCGCTGTATATACTGATATAAAGTCATATAATACGATATACAGGTCCAAAAATTAATGCAGGTGTTTGAGGATCTGAATTAGGAGGTACATACTGAGTATACAGTCTAATATACAAGAAAACAAACTCAAATACAGCCTGTATGTGGCCGTATACAATCAGTGTATACGCTGATTTTCGGACATGAAATAGGCCAAAGGCCCAGCGAATTTTCTAGTAGGCCCAGCAGGATTTAAAGTGTGGCAGAACCCATTTGTATGGGCCATTTTAGATTAGGATAGGGAATTAATTTTGGCCCAATTAATTTGAGGACTTGGGTAGATTGGCCCAAGTTCAAATTTTCCCTTTCTCTTTCTCTTTATTTATTTTGTTCATATGTTGACTAACACTTTTGATTATGATTTAATTAATTCCCAATGATAGTCGCCTCTTTCTTATCTTTATATATATATATATATATATATACTCAAAATTTATTTATATACATATAATTTCACTTAGTCTTTATTCTACTCCTTAGCCTTGTCAATACTTTAACTTATTTCCCTTTAAAATTTCCCCCCTTTAGTTTATTTCCCCTTTAAATGATAAGTAAACTGAAGTAGTAAAAAATAATAATTTAACTCACTTTGTTTAGATAATATTTGGAAAATTATTCTAAAATGGTCATTTAGTCAAATCGCCGTTCAACTCCAAGTTAGCGGGCATTTCGAAGGCCTAACACCTTCTCGGAACGTACATTCGAACTTCGAACCCTTTTCAACTGATTTTTATCCGTTTTAAATCTTTTAAAAAATAATTTTAAGTTTTCTTGATTTTTACTAAAAATCAAGTGGCGACTCTGTTAATTTGGAAAGTTGATTTTTCTTAAATCATAAGATTAATTGATTTTTTAAAACCTAGTCATTTTTTATTTTACTATATATATTTTATTAAAACAGAAATGACGACTCTGCTGGGGACCAATTAAGTTCTAACCAAAATGATTTGACTATTTGGACTAACTGTTATTATTAAATTTCTTATATGTGTTTAATTTGTTTAAATTATAAACTGGCATTGCATTCATGACATATCATAACTCCGTCAAATGACGATTATTTTTACCATCTAAAGGACGATTATGCGGGCTCACAGTCGTTCGTTAACCAAATCTTTTCGGAGCATCCTGACGAATGTAGTTGACTACTTGATAGTCAACGGTCGTTAACTGTCCCAGCCCAAGTAGACCGTTTGGGTCATCCTTTCCACTATAAATACAACCTACTCTTAGTCAAACTAAGATAGAGCGAAACCAAATCACGAAAGTAGCATATTGGCCTAAGATGACCCAACACCCAAGGAGTGTTTGGCCCATTAGAGAGACCACCTTGAGTCCAAAACGGCCCACGGCCTAAACAGACGTGCACCTTATGTTATTAAATTTGAAGGATGTATACGTTGTTTGAAAAATCATTGTCTCATGCGGTAAGGATTAGATTATAATTTATTTAGATTGAAGAAAGAATTTCACAACCTACTATCTGAAGGCGTTGGCACGCGGAGACGACAGGAAGTTCAACAGCGAAGGTACTTTCATGGAAGCATAGTATAGGATTGTACCCCTGCGTGGGACTGATTATTTTGTATCCCGTTTTCCCCGATATGTATCCCCATTCATCTTTATTCATAAAATTTGTATAAATTTGAATTTTGGGACAATGAAATGTTTCAAATGATGTATACATCCCTCAAATTGTTAGGTCTACCCTTGGCATAAAAGGGTCACATATCTGTTAGAACGCGCAATAATCGTTTATATGTTATAATTATTTGTGTGATTATGTTGCTTCATTTAGAGATGTTCTAGCCTATTCATTCTCGAAAAATATTTTCTAGAACTATTTAAGCATAAATATCAAGTCACTATCAATAGTACGTCCAAATACTCTTCGAGTCTTTAGTTTCTCAATAAATTCGAACCTTATTTTTCAAAAAGTACTCTCTCCAATCAGAAAAAAAAGATTCACCATTTCAAGTCAAAAAAAAAGATTCAAGTGGGTCGAATTACGTAGAACCTGAATTCTCTTTTGTGAGATACGTAGGCAGTCTTTCAAGGCTCGGTCCTCATTTTTTTGAGAAAATCTATCTTTCTCAACTCTTACAAAGAAATTAGAGTTACATCTCAATCAAAAATCAGAAGTACGACAATCGACTTTTTTTCCCGACTCAAGTCCACATTTCTGACCCATTAGTCCTAAATTAATATAGACAAATTTCTGTCTATTTAGTCATCTTTCTACGTGGGCTAGTTTATCTTCAAATGAAACAACTCTTATGTTTTTACAATAATGTGTATGATATTTTGTATTAACTATCATCGACACAGACTAACACTTTCGCCTTTGAGTTGTTTTTGTTTGTCAGGTACTCAAAGACTGATCTGTATTGAGAAAATGGCTTAACATCCATACTTCACCAGGTCCAAAGACCCCAAAGAGTCCTTCTCCGACCAATGTTTGTCAAAAGGCAAAGAGAAAATGGTTGAACCTGTTGAGAATATTGATTTGAATGAAATTACTGTGAATGAGTCTACCATTGCTGAACAGAACGAGTTGATTGCACAATTATTCCGACAAATTGCGGAAATGAGGGCGGAGATGAAAAAGACCCGAGATTTGACGAACCTGGCTATCATTGCTAACACTCCTACTCTAGACAATGAGAGGCCTCCACTCCATTTTCCAACTTTAGATCCAGCATTCGAACATTTTCAAAACAATTCAACCGCCTCTACAGTTCCACAACCTTCCATCATTGACTTAACCACCTCTAACCCAAATCATGCTAGCTCCTCACATCAAAAGTCACCTACTTGTCAAAATCCAGATACCAACATTCTGCATAATTTCCTCTCAATCATCAGATTCCTACTCAAATTGTCCAAAACCCGCCTACCACTCAACCTAAACCTCTAAAAAACACATTTCATTTTCCAATATCACCTGAATCGTACCCTCCTCTTACCACACATTTTGAACCCGAACATTCTGAGAAAAGGGAAAATGAGTGGATGGTCAGGAAAGAAAAGGCTGAGCAAAACATCAGAGAGGAAGTCATGAATGCAATAAAAGACTTTCAACACACTCCAGACATCGTAGGGTTCAATTATGAAGATTTGTGTCGTCATCCACATTTGGAGCTTCCAGAAGGTTTTAAAGTACCAAAGTTTGATACATTTAGTGGAGTTGAGAATCCTTTAACTTATTTGAGGGCTTATTGTGATCAACTCATAGGAGTTGGGAAAGATGAAGCTTTGCTGATGCGACTTTTTAGTCGAAGACTGAAAGGAGAAGCTTTGAAATAGTTTATTTCTAAAGAAATCGAGCAGTGGCCAAGTTGGAACGCTTTGGATAGAGACTCATTAAAAGGTTTGATTACAATGTAGAATTCATTCCTGATCGATACTCTTTGGAGAAAATCAAACAGAATTCTACTGAAAGTTATCGAGAGTATGCCTACCGTTGGAGAAGAGAGACTGCAAGGGTTAGGCCTCCATGACCGAGAAAGAAATTATTGAAGTCTTCGTGCACATTCAAGAGCCCGAGTACTACAACAGGATGTTACTCATTTTAGGAGTGAAGTTCAGTGAGATAGTCAAAATTGGTGAAGCTATTGAAGATGGTCTTAGGACCGGAAAAATCATCTGAAGGACTCCCAGAGATGAATCCCAGGACCATTAAGGAGGAAAAGGGAAGATGTTTCTTCTGTCTCATTTGAATCAAGCCACAGATCAAAGAGACATGCTGGTCTTAATGTTCGAAAGTCTTTACCATCCAAAACCTACCGTTTAGCTCCACAAAATTCTTACTCCATCCGACCAAGTTACCAATCTCCACCATTAAATCATCCTAATTATGAAGCTCCATTTTCAAATTACACAAATGTTCGATCAAATTACCAAGCTCCATTTCCAAATTACCCAAATACTAGATCAAATTACCAAGCTCCATTTCCAAATTACCCAAATGCTCAATCAAATTACCAAGTTGCATTGCCAAATTACCCAAATTACCCTCATAGCTACCAAGCCCCACAATATCTAAATTTCCAAACACCAGCACCTACTCGCCAAATCCTCCCAGTTACCGTCAAGTAGCTCCATCTCCACGAAATAATTACAACCCTTCTTGTCAGAAACTACTGAAGAAGCCCTCTCGAGTCTTTACTCCATTGGTTGAAAGTCTAACCCAACTTTTTGAGAAGTTGAAAGCAGTTGGTCTTATACAAACAATTGACCAAAAAAATGTCAATGTGAATTCCAGAATTTACAGGCCCAATTTTTATTGTGCTTACGATCAGGAGGTGCTGGACATACCACTGAGGATTGCATCAATTTGAAGCATAAAATTCAACACTTGATTGATCAAATAATTGTCACTCTTCAAACTTTCACTTCCAATGCCAATGGTAATTCACCGTCGAATCGTGGAGGATTCACTTTTAACATGATTGACCCAAAGTCTCAAGCACCTCTTTGTCAAAACGCGCCAAGTTATCATCAAGTGCCTCCGCCTCAACAAGGTCATTATGATCCTACTCGTCTGAGATTCGAGAAGAAACCTGCTCGGAATTTTACGCCGCTCATCAAAAGTCAGACGAAGTTGTTTGAGCAATTGAGTATTGCAGGTATTATTCACCCAGTTGGGCCCAAGCCTATTGATACCAGCTCTCAATTTTATCGAGCCGATCGGATGTGTGCATATCATTCCAACAGTGTTGGACATGATACCGAAGACTGTATAAATTTAAAGCACAAGATCTAAGACTTGATCGACCAGAGTGTTGTCAGGACCATTGTACCCAATGTCAACAGTAATCCTCTGCTGAACTATGGAAACACCACTATAAATATGAAAGAGACGGAATCGCTCATGGTAAAGACGATAGTTCCAACTGGTCTTGACAACCTTGTGAAAATTGCATGTTCTCCGAGCATAATTGATAAACTCGATTTTACGAGCATGCACTTTGTCAAACTTTTGCTTCTGTGTCAAGAGAGGGTCAGAACAAAAGAGAGATTAATCATGTTCCACCAAAGTCTTTGCCTCATTTATGTCAGTCCTTTATGGTAGGGAAATATGTCAATGATGACGGTCTAGGAGAAGGAATGGGAAATCTTTTGGAAGAAGGTAACGCTGCACCCAAGAAGATGATCAGGACACGAGGCATACGAGATGCCAAGTCGATGGAGTGAGTTCTTAACTGGACTTCCACTCCGCTCTTTATGTCTCGCTCAACTCGATAGACAAAGATTAATCTTATGCTATTTTCAAAATCGGTGGTGGTTCGATGAGGCTCGAAGCCACCTTATGTTGTTTTACCTAATTATGTTTAATTTCCCTCGTAATGTTTTGAAAAAGGCAAAATGACTCATGGTCATGGCCAAAGTTCGTATTTCCTTACCTTCAATTAAAGTCTTTCCTATTGCGAAAATTTAAATTACTTGTTTTAATTCCGCTATCTAACGTTCTTTGTATCTATTTCAGTAAAACAAAAATATATAAGTTTTATTAAAAAATCTGTCTATATCACGTCATGTCACAAGCTGAATGAACATGATGAGGTAGATGAACATGAGTTTGAAGAGTATGACGAGGAAATCATAATATTCAAACACATAGTCAGCGATTTAAAACGACTTTAGATTCAAGGTAAGTTGAATCTCGATGAGACAAAAACTGTAAATCTGGAAAAGGATGACTGTGTCAAAAAGGGCCCATCTGAGAGAAGATCGGAAAAGAAAACTCAGCTATTGCTTAGAAAATATATCGACGCATTTGTTCGAGCATGTTATGATGAAGCATAAATATTCATCTAGAGCTGTCATGCAACTCATATGATTCAAGAGCTATTCTAGTTGAAGATTCAGTGTTGCTTTTATTTCTTTCCCTGTAATCGCATGATTTGTTGGTTATCATCTTATGTTTTATAGTTAGAAAGTTATTTCTTGTAATGAACTACGTCTGACCTGAATTCTCAAGAATGGGATACGTAGGCGGCCTGTGTCAGTCTCGGTCACCCCATTTATCCCTTTTAATATTTCCTTGTACTTGAACTACGTTCGACCTGAATTCTCAAGAATGAGTTACGTGGGCGGCCTATGTCGGCGTCGGTCGGTTTCTTTGTAAATTTCTTATTATTTGTTAACCCTTGAGGGGGAACTACGTTTGATCTAATTCCTGCCTCAACGGGATATGTAGGCGTCACAACGGCTCGGTCATATATCTCGTAAGATTTCTATTTTTTCTTTACAATAGAAACTGGGATAAAATTTTTGAGAAGGGCTCAAAAATTCTCAAGAAGAATATCTCTCTGACAAGTCAAGACTAAAGTTATATTGAGACTCGTAACTAGGACAAAATTTTTGAGAAGGGCTCAAAAATTCTCAAGAAGAAGATTCTACAACTGGTCGAAACTACAGTCGCATTGAGAATTGAAATTGAGATTCTTTGAAAGGATCTCAAAAATTCCATGATTTGTTTAGCAAAAGTTCAAGATAAGCCAAGACCATTAACTTGGACAGAAATTTTTGAGGATGACCTCAAAAATTTCAACAGGGTTTATCGGCAGTTTAGAGCAACTTTGAATACTTCCCTTCAAATAATCTGATATATCTCTACATATCAACCCCAAATGCGTTCATCAAGCTTGACGTGGCATGATGCTTGACAGTGACCTTTTTCAATTACAACTTTTTGAAAGTCTTTTTCTTATAGATTTTATTAATTTATTTCAAATATTTTGCATAAATATTTTGACTTGTCCATCGAGAAGCAAGAGATGGGGGCGATCAACTGAAGATAGCAAGTCAAGGAGCAAGCTTTTGAAGAAGTCAACACAGATCAGTTTGTTTTAAAAAACTAATAATTTTTCTGTGGATGCAGGAAATCATTGAAAGTTCTTCAGAAGAAAAAAAACAGTTTAGAATATAAGAAATAACACCTCGTTCAGATTTCTAGCAAGCATGAGCTACAATTGAGTGCAAATGTTCAAATATGAACAGGTGAAAAAGTAACTCTCACCATGTAGAATAATCTACAATGACATTCAAGCAAAATTCTTTTTACCATCATGAGCATTTGAAGAAGATTCACAAATTGCGTCGATATCAGGCGTGGTAATGTGAGACCCTCCAGAGGGACATTTCTACAGTATTATCAAATGAGATAATATCACCATCCAGAAGGACATCACCATCATTTTATCGATGGAATATCATCAATCCTACCAATGGATCATCAATGAAGAATCATCATCCTATCAACGGAACATCAACATCATCCTGCCAACGGATCAACATCATTCTACCAATGGATCATCAACGAAGCAACATCATCATCATCCTATCAATGGATCATCAATGAAGAATCATCATCCTATCAATGGAGCATCAACATCATCCTGTCAATGGATCAACATCATCCTGCCAATGGATCATCAACGAAGCATTGTCATCATTATCCTATCAATGGATCATCAATAAAGAATTATCATCCTATCAACGAAGCATCATCATCCTATCATGTAGCAACATTATCCCACCAATGAATCAACATCATGCTACCACTGGATCATCATCTTTCTATCAATGAAGCATCATTTTTCACATCATATCAAGTCATCATCTACTATGTCAAAACCGATAGAGGCTGACGTTAGAACATCTGCCGTGTACGGTAAGCATATTACTTCTCTATTTAAATTACAGTTTCTGCTAACTCTTTGTCGAGATAATCCAAGAGGATGAATTCTCAAACCAAACCACAGGTGCAGACGACATCAAAGAAAGATGCATCACGACATGAAACTTTTTTAGAAGCAAAAATCATCGAGCTATTCACCTCGTTACAGTTGATAATCATCGAGCTATCCACCTTGTTACAGTTGGATAATCATCGAGCCTTCCACCTCGTTACAGTTGGACTATTATCGAACCATCCACATCGTTATAGTTGGATAATTATCGAGTTATCCACCTCGTTACAGTTGGAACATTATCGATTCATCCACCTCGTTACAGTTGGAACATTATCGATCCATCCACCTCGTTACCTTGCACTATTACCGAGCCATCCACCTCGTTATAGTTGGAACATTATCGAGCCATCCACCTCGTTACAGTTGGAACATTATCGAGCATCCACCTTATTATAGTTGGATAATTCATCGAGCCATCTACCTGGTTACAGTTGGATAATGATCGAGACATCCACCTCATTACAGTTGGATAATTATTGAGCTAGCTAGATCGTTGCAAAGATCATTAGAGTTTGCCATGCAGAAAAGAAGCAATGACATCTCCGAATCCTTAGTAAATCAAGAGTTGTAATGGACATACTGTGTTCGAAAGATATATATATACTAAACATACTTATGTGACATCTTTCATATCAAGAGTAACTGAAAAGTATCATAAGAGATACTATCACTTTTCCAGTTGCATTTCTACGAACAATCTGTTTCAGTTTTTGTCGAGAGCATCCAAGAGGATGAATTCTCAAATCAAACCTCAGGTGCGTACGGCATCTACAAGGATGCAGCACAACGTGAAACTTTTTCTTAGCAGCGAACTGGGACATAGTCCAAAGAGGAGTGTCAAACTCTTAGGACGCGAGCAGAGGAGCGACTTCCACCACAATCAAACCACACCCCTATCAGAAGGCATGTGGGTTTATCTTAGATTTCTCAGTTTCGGTCTCACATTCGGAAATTGTGTATCTGCCGGAAGCAAGTTTCCAATCTGAGTAACAATACACCAAGAGCTTTAAAAATTATGTCTGTGTAAGTTTTTAATTATGGGTGTGAAGTGCACCACATTCATGGCTAAGAGGTTACAAGCCTTATTTTTCATACTCAACTTAATTTGTCACTTGTCTAGAAACAAAGGTTATCTAGCATAATAGATTCCCTTTTCAACCGATCGAGTCAAACTACAAGCAGCCTGATTCCTATGGTTTAAGGATATGTAGGCGGACTCAATATTGAAAACTCGCTTGTACTCCAATATTATCTCTTAAATGTTATTCTCGAACATTTCGATGCCTTCATAATTCGGTATCAGGATGGCTTTTGAATTCTTTCCAAATCGTGCGTTAAATCAAGCATATCGAGCTACAAGTGGCCTGAGTTCTCATATAGCCTGAGATATGTAGGAGACCCATTTCTAGGGTTCAGCCATAATTCCTAAGGACCGTACCAAATCCTTTCCCTAAAGATGAATCGGTAGATGGTCAAAATTGATCTGGTCAATTTCATTTTCCTTGAATTTCTTGCATCAATCCGAGTAAACGAGGGACAGTTGTTGAAACTCAATTTTGATCCTCCCTAATAGGAATTAATTAACGAGCTTCTTAATTCTAAAGGATTTGAAATAATTATATTTATAAAATTTAAAATGTTTTTCAAGTCTTTTTAAATTAACCTTATCATGTTTTTATAATTTTAGATAATATATATATGATTTACATAATTATGTACTCCCTCCTTTTCACAAAGAATGACCTAGTTTGACTTGGCACGGAGTGTAAGAGTATAAAGAAGACTTTTGAATCTTGTGGTCCTAAATTAAAGTTAGGTTAAATGTATAAAATTGCCCTTTGATCTTGTGGCCTTAAACATGCCACGTGGAAAGTTGTTACCAAAAAAAAGAAAGAGGTCATTCTTTTTGAAACATACTAAAAAGGAAAGGAGGTCATTCTTTTTGAAACGGAGGGAGTATATAATTAGTATATTTTATGATTATTCGAAAATCGTCTCAATTTTTTTTTATTTTGCTTGAATATTTTACTAATTAGTTTTTAGTTATATAGTAGCTTATATTTTGGATTAATTATTTTATAAGTAAGCTGATTATTTTATTTCGTTAAAATCTAAAAGCTTATTAATTAACTTATATTGATTTACCTTATTTATTTATTACGATCGAATTCATCAAGTAAATCCAATTTGGCTGATTTACTAATTTTGAAGACAAAGTTTTGGGCCCCTTTTTGAATTTTCAGCCAACCCAAAACCTATTCCCCTTTTGCTTTCGAATTCCCAGCCCACCCACTTTCAATTTTGTTCATAAAAAGAAACCCACCATCAGCCTACCCATTTCACAATGACCCGACCCAGCCCCATCCTCTTCACAAAGGAAAAGAAACCCAGAAAATGCTAAGCAGCAATTCACGTCGATGCACGGCGTGAGCAAGACGCGTGCCTAGTTTGTCGTCTTCTTCCGGTCCTTCTGATGTGGTACGATTACAGCTGCAATTTCGTCCTAGCAGCTTCGAGATTGTGCCACGTACCGCTACCAGGACGTTAAATTGATCTAAGACGTCGATCTCCCCTTCCTCTTTCAGAATGGTTTGAATTTTCAGAGGAAAAGATGTCTTTCCTTGTTTGTGAAAGGTTTCGAATTTTGAATTTGGGGATGGGGCCCTTGTTTCTATCCGTTTTCACCCTTTCCACCCCCACCCCCCCAAAATCTGAACCCTAATCCCCTCTATATAATATTGTTGGCTGTTCATTGAAGAGAAAATAATTTGGAGGATATTCGGGGAAAAAGGGGGAGGACAAAATATTGAGAATCGAAAAAGGTCGGCAAGAACTTACTAAGGGAAATCACTTGGCTGAAATAGTTGTATAGGAAATATAAGAAAATACACCTTAAATACATACATTTTTATGTTCTTTGGTTACCTGGAGTTTCTCTAATTTGAGGTTAGTGGTGAAGTGTTGCTCCAAGCTCAAGTGCTGTCCAGTTTCGCTGCCTCGAGAAAGGTATCATCGCTTTCTTCTGTATTTTGTTTCAATGTGGCGTATTGTGTGCATTCAATATTATTTTCCTGTGAGTTTTTGAACAGTAAGTTTGAATTCGTAATTCCATAAAATTTTGCTTTGATTCAGGTTGGTTATGTTGTTCTGTCTCCTTTACTGTTTCTTTATGTTCCTAACTTCTCTTTTTTAGTCTAGTTATCGAGTGTTCTATTTCGTTTTACTCTATTTTTTTTGGTTATCGCCTTGAACATATAGTATTGCTTAATATTCGATGCCATACCCTTCATCCTTTCAACTCAAGTTGAGTGAATGAACTAAGGCACCAATATTTCGAGTTTATATATCATATTTGTTGTTGTTTTGATTTCTTGCATCGTATTCGTGACTGCTCTTTTTGATCCTTTATTCAGTTGTTTTGTTGGGTCTGTTTCGAAGTGTTAGCTTTGTTGTATTTTTCATCTTTTCAGATTAAACATGCTTTGTTTTTAGTTTTTCTCTTCAAGTTAGCCGTCTACTACTCCATGTTAATCTCCTAAAGTGTTGTATTTTGTAAATGGTTGTGCCACGTCCTTGCTTGGTGGCCAATTTATTCGTTCATTAGGCTTCATCTCGAATAGTTTTCTGAGTGTTATGGACATGCTTCTTTGGATGTTAATCTAATCGATTTTTTTTTTGAGCCATGCCTGTGAGTTAAGTTCCTATTCTATATTGTTTAGTTTGTGTTCAAATACCGATGATAGGTAGTTTTGAATTGGGACTCATGTTTGGTTTGACATAGTTTTACTCTCGTCTTGAACAACAATAAGCATTCCAGTCCTAGTTTTCATCGTCGTGTAGCTTGAAGATATCTATCATAAGCATAACTGGCTGGTTTAGCTCACCCATTTATTTAGAATTATTAACGAACCATGTCAGCTCCTAAATGTTCTACTTGTTTCTATCCATAGGTGCCTTAAGCATATTAAGTGGAGTAATAATGTTTGCTGTGTTAGGTTGTGTGAATGTAATGATAAATTTCTTCCAAATTGATTTGGCTTGCTACTATCTTTTAATAACATTCTGCCCTTTAGCATGATAAACTAACAATATTAGGTTCCTTTGGTGGAGTTAAATTTTGATTTTATCATGAGGCGTTTTGTTTTTACTTAATAATTATGTCACATGTTTCCTCTTAATACTTTGAATCTATTATTGGCCGATGGTTATGTATTCTCTGGAATCCAAATGTTTTTTGTAAGGAATATGCTACTGTTTAGAGTTAGTTTGTTTACTAACTTTGGTCATTTTTAGTTTGGTTTCATTTGGCTTTCTTTAGAGTGATATGTGTCGGTTCAACTTGAATTTCTTATGTAGCTTTCATTTTTTTTAAAAATTGCGTCTCATTCGAGATGCATATTATTTATTTTATCATTTCATATGCTGATTCACTTCTATTTTATTGTATGTAAAAAATTCCTTTCGGGTCCCTACGGATCCTACTTCATCCATTTGCATTCTCTTGTTGAGCCATAAAGGCTCAAACCTTTATCCCAGATTCAGCCAGCCTCTTCGAAATTGACGTGCAGGTTGAGAGCAGCAAGTATACTGCTGGGAATTAAGTTTACAGGTCTCCAAAGGCTCAAAACAGCTGATATACCACTGTATACACTGATACAGTCATAAAATATGATATACAGGTCCAAAAATTAATGCAGGTGTTTGAGTAGCTGAATTAGGAGGTACATACTGAGTATACAATCTAATATACAAGAAAACGACCTCAAATACAGCCCACATATGGCCGTATACAATCAGTGTATACGCTGATTTTCGGACATGAAATAGGCCAAAGGCCCAGCGGATTTTCCAGCAGGCCCAGCAGGATTTAAAGTGGGGTAGAACCCATTTTTATGGGCCATTTTAGATTAGGACAGGGAATTAATTTTGGGCCCAATTAATTTGAAGATTTGGGTAGATTGGCCCAAGTTCAAATTTTCCCTTTCTCTTTCTCTTTATTTATTTTGTTCATATGTTGACTAACACTTTTGATTATGATTTAATTCTCAATGATAGTCGCCTCTTTCTTATCTTTATATATATATACTCAAAATTTATTTATATACATATAATTTCACTTAGTCTTATTTTACTCCTTAGGCTTGTCAATACTTCAACTTATTTCCCTTTAAAATTTTCCCCCTTTACTTTATTTCCCCTTTAAATGATAAGTAAAATGAAGTAGTAAAAAATAATAATTTAACTCACTTTGTTTAGATAATATTTGGAAAATTATCCTAAAATGGTCATTTAGTCAAATCGCCGGTCAACTGCGAGTTAGCGGGCATTTCGAGTGCCTAACACCTTCTCGGAACGTATATTTGAACTTCGAACCATTTTCAATTGATTTTTATCTGTTTTAAATTTTTTGAAAAATAGTTTTAAGTTTTCTTGATTTTTACTAAAACTCAAGTGGCGACTCTGTTAATTTGAAAAGTCAATTTTTCTTAAATCATAAGATTAATTGATTTTTCGAAACCTAGTCATTTTTTATATTTTACCATATATATTTTATTAAAACACTTAGCACCGAGTTGGAGTAGGGTTCGACGTACCCTCATAGTCCTAGAACTATGTGCTCGCATAGAATTATAAGCCCCTTTGTTGGGTATCAATATTAGGGATCACGCCACAATCATGCATTTATACCTCTGGCAAGGTATATTGGGTCCTATTGATGGGGTGTATACATTGGATTCCATGTTTAGTTCACGTGGTTTATGTCGATTAATAGTAGCTCCCAGAGTTAGACTCTTAGTGCATTAATCAGGTTTTCAGCATTTATATTAGTATGCAGTTCAACATGTTATCATCCTGAATATTACTTGGTCCTTGCATTCAACTTAGTTTTTCAGTTATGTTTCAATATTTATATTCTTGCGGAGACTCTGTCATCGTTCAGTTATACTTTGTTCAGCTCATATATATTTTTCATCTTAGTATCAATTTCCTGCATGCTCAGTACGTTTCCATTCCTGACGCATACTCTGTGTTACATCCTTACATGATGTAGGTTTAAGTACCCAGTATCCAGATCACAGATAGGTCGATTCACGATCTGAATTCAGCAGCTTTAGTGGTGAATCCTCATATTTCGAGGACAATTAATATGTTTTCATTTTAGTCTTTACTTTCAGTTTTCAGTATTTGTTCGAGTTAGCTGTGAACATGTCCGAGCAACTCAACTCAGTTAGAGTCTTTTCAGACATAGTAATAGATGCAACTTGAGTTGTTTAGTGGTGTTCCATTCATCACTAGACATTCATTATATTTTATATATTCAGACCAAATGGAGTTTTCCTCTTTTCAGTTATCCACTGTTTTAGCTTCCGCATAGTACATGTCTTATTCAGTTATTCTCAGTGTGCTTGATATATGCTAGACACAGGGTTAGCTTGGGGTCACTCGTGATCCTAGGTATCGTATTACATCAAGGGGGTAGCCTCGAGGCGTGAGATTCAAGTTGGATCGTCCTCCTTTAAAGAGACATATTAAGTTGTCGCATCCCTTTAAATGGCACGTTATGCTCAAGTTAGGTCGGACACCTTTAAAGAGACACGTTGAGTTGTCACCTCCTTCATAGCGGTGCGCGGATACCGTGTCTAGAACACTATCAAATTAACATCTATAAAAAGTGCAGAAATCAGCAGATGCCCTTAAAACTACTGCTTGATAGTTCGCAGGTCCAGCTGTGTTTCGAAAATTGATGTCTTGCGACTTGCGCCATGAAGCCTTCCCCATCCACCCCTTAAAAGGAAACAAACAAACGATTGTTTGTTTGTTTCCTTTTAAGGGGTGTATATATATATATATATATATATATACTACGTTACTTAACAAGATAAAAACATATATTTTAATTTTATGAGTAATTTAAGTGATCTAATCATTAGTTTAAGTAACTTATCTTACCTACGGTAGCAGTGTAATACGTCCCTATACCACCTCCATAGCTCTTGTTTCCCGATATTATCGTTTTATCTATTCCATCTCCGATGAAAACGATGTTCGTTTTCCATGAGTCGATTTGAACATATTCTTCATAAATTTCTTGTTTGATTTGAGTATAGTATGGTGCAATAATATTATTCGGACTTGCAAATACAGCTGCCATTATAGTTTCCCCACCCATCCTTGGCTACTATAACATTTGGAGGATGTAAATATGTAGACATTCTCCACATTGTAATAAATATAGTAAAAATATAAGACATAAACTTTACGTTACGAGAATTGAATAAACGCAAAAAGACAAAAACTTGATTTTTTTCAAATTGACTTTTTTTTTTAAAACAGAAAATGATATATGAGTATATGATTAATTTTGTTGTGCATGGATTCAAACTATAAATGTATATATAGATATTTGGAGGAAGGAATTAGAAGAAGTGAATTGCGATTTTGTTTAGTACTACTAAATTGATCCAAATTTGATTATTTGAAACTTTTACACTCATTAGCTTAATTTAGATTAATAAATTTAAATTACTACATAAAGAAAAATAAAATCATAACAAAAAGTGACTAAACAAAGAAAATACTAGTATTGCTATGTTAATGAGTAACTTAACTACCACTCAACTTGTTGCATGGAAGAAAACAAGGAAGATAAACAATGGGACCATGTGAATATTATGTTTGTTTTTAGATTTTAAAGAAGGCTTAAGTCATCCGCAGCCCCTTAATGTTGTCCGCATAATTCATTTAAACACCTCAACTAAGCATTCTACTTGTTGAACACTTTTATTATTCAAAATGAGTATCTATTGAACACTTTTCGCTGACATGACAAAGAAAGTGCAAACACATACATATATATAGGAGCGCGTGAAGAGACAATTTTTAGCTCTTTTTTTTTTTAAACATCTCTTTCTTTTTCCTTCTTCTTTAGCCATAACCCTTTTTCCAACACCCCATTTCCGATGACATTGCCGCCATCCTCCCTTCTCTTCTAAAAGCTAGTGATTTGATATTTTTTAAACTAGTATAATTTTGTGTTCTTTCCATACAAAAAGAAAAATCAAATCTAAGAATGATAGTTTAGGGTCAAATTTTATTTTTTTCAACAAATTTGATCTCAACATAAACTTATGTTAATGTAATCCACCAATAAACATTCACATTAATTAAGTAAAATTGATATTTAAGAAAACAAAGAGTTCTTCAAATCGAAAAAGTATCACTTCTGTAATTGAAAAATATATTTCAGTAAGACCATTTTTCCGGCCATTGCGAGAAATTCGTTATTTTTCGGCGAAACCTTATTCAAGTTCCTCATACAAAAACCAGATGGAGAGAAGAAGATTACTATTGAGAAATAAATTGAGGAAGGAATTGTGTGTTGGGATGTTACACTTTAGAACTGGAGAGAAAAATGAAGCTTGCTGTAGGTGGGTGGGGTGGTGGGTTTTTTAGATTTTTTATTTTATTGATATTTTTAGTAGTTAAATAGATTAAAATAATAAAGAAATTCTAATTTAATTTTTGAAATAATTTTCTTGACTCCAACACCACATGTCATCATTTAATTCATCAATTTTCCATGTCATTGCCATGTCACAGCGAGTGTAGTACACACTCTCATATTTTTGGTTGATTGTCAACAAAATGTCTAATAGGTATCAATTTTAAGGGGCATAGATGTTCAATAGATACAAGTCTTAGTTGAGGTGCTTAAATGAATTATACGGACAACTTTAAAGGGCCGCATATGAATTAAGCCTTTAAAGAATGTATGCTTCTTTTGAGTTGTTCACTCGATATTCACATTGGCATTTGATTATATTTAAATTTATACATTGTAAAACTCATTTCTAAAGACAATACTTTCAATAAAATTACTTTTATGACATGCATATTCTTAAATAAACTCTTGTGTAAAATATAAGACAAGTTTTAATAAAATAAATGATAACCAGTTATAACTAGATTATTTAAAATTTTAAAAGTTATATCTAATTAAATTTAATGTGGTAGTATATAAATGAGATTGATTATTGTTGGGATTCGGACCCCCAAATTCGCCTAAGGACATGTTTATTTTCTGACCCCCAAATTCGCCTAAGGAACAAGTTTAATCTATATGTTCCTTTGCAGATTACAGCAGTTACGTTTTGTGAAGCAAAAAAAATAATGACATAAAATTTTATCGCGGAAAACCCAGTTCACAAGGGTAAAAACCACGATCTACACCTCTGTAGGATTTAATTCCACTTCATTAAACTTTGAACATCAACAACAGATTACAAGCCTATGTAACCTAAGGAATTATAAACTCTAATTCCAAGCTAAGAAATTATAAACTCTAATTCCTAGCTATCCAAGATAAAAAAAAAAAACAGGTTTAAGTCTTCTACCGTCCGTCAAATTTCTCTAACTTGTTAGATGAATCCTAAGCACACACTCGATTGTAATTAAAACTCTTAATTACAATCTTACAATATTTTTCTCACAATTTGGCAACACTCCCCAATAAATCTCAAAACTCTCTAAAACATTTTGATCGTGTTTTGATCTTCTTTCTATGTAAGTGCGCAATTTTTCTCAAGCGAAACTATAGCCCTATTTATAGATTTGGACTTGAATCCAAAACCTATTCAACTAGAAATCCTACTTCATGTATGACTCTTCTTTTGTGTGGAACTCCTAGTTCAATTCGAACTTGTCTTTGCCGCATCTTCAACTCCTTGTCTGAATAAACTTTGTATTTGCCTCTTCAAAACCTTGTTGAATTCAGCTTGGACTTCTTTTTGTCAATGCCCAATAAATCTTACGCTTCTTTCCTCTCTGCCGTAAGTTTTTCTTAAACAAGTACGAAGTAGTTTTCCTTCTTTCATCTCTATATCCTACTTCTCTTAGGGTACCTATTTGATTAAGAAAACTATCTTGCTTGCAAACTCCTTTTATAAAAGGAAACTTTCTGTACTGGTTGCTTGTCGAAAAAGAAATAATTCCACATCTTTATAAGTTCTAATTCGCGTGGTTGACGTTCTCCTTATCCAAGTCGGATTTGGTCTGAAAGGAACACGTCGCGCAACCTGTTTCTTTCATTTATTCCTGTATTTGTCAATTATCAAAATCTTTCTAATTCTAACAAATTCCCCCTTTTTGATGATGACAATCATACATTACGAACTCAGCAAATAAGACACACATCTTTCCCCTTTTTCCAAGTTACTGCTACAACTTCTTAACTTTGTCATACTTCAAAATAACGACTTTAACAAATTCCCCCTTTATGACTATGGCAAATTTTATTTGCTTGCATTGAATAGGTACACATAACTCATATGCAGCTCTTCCCCCTTTTGACATTAGGCAAAAATAAAACACTGTGAAGACATACACCATACTAAGAGAAGCAAATTTGATACTCATAGCCACTAGCTATCACACACTTAGAAAATCAAGAACTCAGTTAGCTATAATAAAGCGTTCGCACAAACATATGAGATAGGCATGAACCTGAAACTCAAATCCAACATTAGCATTAATCAAACGCATATACACCACAGATGTAATTAAAACTAAAGATAGAATCAAGCACTTGTGATGAGAAAAAAAAAATTGGGAAGCAAAGGGTTGAGTGGCTAGGTAATATCAAAAGATTGGACATGAGAAGATAAATAAAAGTTATTTTTCAACAGCAAAAATATCTTTTGGATTAACAAAATTAGCAGCCTTCTCAATTTCAAAGACAGTCTTGGTCTATGCACGCCCAATTTTTTTTTTATATATCACTTTTAAAGAACTTGTTCAATAAATAGTGTACCCTCTGCAGAAACAATGATTCACTCATCTTTAATTTCAATAAAGTCAGTAAGAAGAACAAATTTTCCTGAATATCATTTGTAAAGGAACATGTTCTCTCAATTTGTTCCCTGGACGTGGTACTATCAGGTGCAACACTAACTATAATACTTTTTGACATCAATCTGAAATCCCAGTTTATATGGTTCCCAATAGAAGAACTAGGTTCGACATATGGGTCTGCCATCGATTCCCCCTCACTAGATGCACCCAAGTTGAGCCTAACAAGTGAACTTTGTTCAAGTGTAGGGTCCCCAAAATATTCCCCCTCACAAGGTAAATCCTCCAAGACTTTACTCAATACAAAAGATTTCCCCTAAGAACCAGCACAGTCTACTTTCTCAATCTATATTTTATAATGCACCAAAGTAGAGGTGTCCTTCACCAAATTCATGTCAACCATAGACCATCACATTGGGATAAGACTTTTTAAGAAGATATTTGTTTTGGTAGTATTTAGGGCATGAATATCTTTTGGGACAAGTGGAAGAAATAGGTTCAAGTGCATTGACTTTATATTTAATCATGAATAATTGTAGTGCACATACCTTAGATCTCTGGATAATGCTGAATTTTGATTCAATTTACTAAGTCTCTCTCTCATGCGAGAATTAAATACAATGTTTATAGTGTATGAGTAGCATGACTTTAAAAGTGGTATAGAGACATACAACTTAATGTACAAAATTGAGCATAGAATTCAAGATTAGAGGACAGAATGCGCAATGTTCATTAGCCATTTAGGGATACTCATGTGATCTTAATCATCCCCAAGTTTCAATTTTTTCCTTTTGAAAGTGTTTTTCTTGGCTGATCATATTTTTGATGACTGATCATTTGAGTGCGCATAACTGGTAGATACTGCATAGGTTGGACCTGTTTCTTTCACATGCTTCTTCAGTCTTTCCCTTTTTTTTTCAACCCCTTTTTTCCAGTCAATGTTATTCATCCATACCCTTTTTTTTCTCAAGTGAGAGGATTTCTTCTAGTTTCAATCATGCATCTGAAGCAACATGTTCAATTGGTGAATGTTGCCTGCTTCCTCTCACTTTTCGTGCAAATTTAAAGGTTAGATTTAGGAACTCAAACTAGCTTGGGTCCTTTGTATTGATAAAAAGGATGAATAAGATCTCTATGAGCCCACTTGGGTAGATTAGTTTTACTTTGAGTATACATGTTCCTTTGAACAGTTTTATAAGTTCCTCTTGCTTTATTTTCTGCAGTAACTCTGTATTTCGGACAATTTTTCTTAGAATGACCTAAGTTACCACAAATAATACATAACAAAGAATTTTCAATCATAGGTTGTTCATACCCTATTCCAGTTCTTATGTTCTGAGTATTTTTACCTAGATGTGTTACTATCATGGAAGATTTTGTCCATTTATTAGCTCTTACCAGATCAGTTTTTATCCTAGACAGTTCAAGTTTCATTCTCCTAGAATTTTTCTTTTCAGAAGATAGTTCATTGTTTAACCTCATTAGATCTTGTTCACATCTGATTTGTTCATCGCTAATTTTTTCTTTTTCATTCCCAGTAACACTTTGTTTCAAAATTTTAGATTTGAGAGCCAAAGTGCAGGAATCAAGTTGTTGTACCTGTTCCTTTAGGAGTTGATTTTCTTTCTTGAGATCCGAATTAATTTTTTCAAGATCAATATACTCAAACTTTAAACTAGTCATGGAAGCAAGCAATTGATTCTTGATTTTGACTAGTTCTTGAATTGTATCTATGGAAGTGAGTAATAAGAAGGATAGATTTTTCTTAGAAAACTTTACTAGTTTATCTTTTAAATAAAAAAGACTTACCTCCATTCCTTCAGAGTCTGATTCATGTTCAGTTTCTGATTCTTCTATAACCATCAAAGTGAGGTCATCATCATCTTCGTCATACATGTCCGAACATGTTCCCCAAGCTGCATACATTGCTTGTTTATTTTCTTTGTCTTTCTTTTTGTTGAGAAGTTCCTTCTTCTTTTTTTCGGCTCTTCCCTTTTTCCATTCTACTTCCCACATAGGACAATCCTTAATCTAATGATCTGTTTGACCACATTTGAAACAACCTCCGCCTTGTGGTTTCTCAGCAATTTTTTCTTTCGTAGGTGGTGTTCTTTTTCCAGAATTCAATCTCCTTTTGAAGAATTTCTTGAGGTTTTTTCTTATCAGTGTCAAATCATCATCATCAATATCTGATTCATCACTTTCAGTTGCTTTAAATCCAAGATTGTTCTCTTTGTTTCCTTCACCTCTTTTGTCAACATTCATCTCATAAGTTTTGAGATTCCCTACTAATTCATCCAAAGTCATATTGGTTAGATCATTGACTTCTCTGATTGCAATGACTTTTATTTTCCATGATCTAGGTAGAGTCCTCGGTACTTTGTATACTTGTTCCTCAGTGGTGTATACTTTTCCCAAGGATATTAACTCGTTTACAACAATGGTAAATTAGTGATCATATCTTGAAGTGATTCTCCAGATTTCATCTTGAATGCTTCATATTCAGAACAAAGCCTGGCAATTTTGAATTTACGAACTTGAGTTGTACCTTTGTGAGCATTTTTTAAAGTGTCCCATATTTATTTTGCAGAGGTACAACTAGAGATGCGGTTAAACTCATCAGGTCCTAGTCCACATACGAGAATGCACTTAACTTTTGCATTCTTCCTTAGCATCTTGTAGTCAGCTTCTCCGTAATTTTCTGTTGGTTTAGGTACCTTATTCCCTTCACTATCAGTAATAGTAGGAGTTAATGGTCCATTAGTAATTCTAACCCATAGTTCGTAATCTTCAACTTGAATGAAGTCTTTCATTCTTGTCTTCCACCAAGAGTAGTATTCTCCATTAAATAATGGTGGTCTATTGATGTTTTGCCCTTTACCATGCCCAAGAGAAGGTACAGAATTCATAATGATCTTATCTTAAGTTGTTAGACTCTTCAAAGATAACCTGCTTTGATACCAATTGTTGGAATTCTGACCCTCAAATTCGTCTAAGGAACAGTTTTATTCTATATGTTCCTTTGCAGATTACAGCAGTTACGTTTTGTGAAGCAAATAAAATAATGACACAATATTTTATCGCGAAAACCCCCAACTCACAAGGGTAAAAACCACGACCTACACCTCTGTAGGATGTAACTCCACTTCATTAAACTTTGACCATCAACAACAGATTACAAGCCTATGTATCCTAAGGAATTATAAACTCTAATTTCAAGCTAAGAAATTATAAACTCTAATTCCTAGCTACCCAAGACAAAAAGACCCAGATTTAAGTCTTCTATCGTCCGTCAAGTTTCTCAAACTTGTTAGACGAATCTTACGCACACACTCGATTGTAATCAAAACTCTTAATTACAATCTTACAACGTTTTTCTCACAAATTGGCAACACTCCCCAATAAATCTCAAAACTCTCTCAAACCACTTGATCGTGTTTTGATCTTCTTTCTATGTAAGTGCGCAATTTTTCTCAAGCAAAACTATAGCCCTATTTATAGATTTGGACTTGAATCCAAAACCTATTTCAACTAGAAATCCTACTTCATGTAGGAGTCTTCTTTTGTGTGGAACTCCTAGTTCAACTCGAACTTGTCTTTGCCGCATCTTCAACTCCTTCTCTGAATCAACTTTGTCTTTGCCTCTACAAAACCTTGTTGAACTCAACTTGGACTTCTTTTTGTCACCGCCCAATAAATCTTACACTTCTTTCCTCTCTGCCGTAAGTTTTCCTTAAACAAGTAAGAAGTAGTTTTCCTTCTTTCATCTTTATATCCTACTTCTCCTAGGGTTCCTATTTGATTAAGAAAATTATCTTGCTTGCGAACTCCTTTATAAAAGAAAACTTTCTGTACTGGTTTCTCGTCGAAAAAGAAATAATTCCACAGCTTCATAAGTTCTAATTCGCGTGGTTGACGTTCTCCTTATCCAAGTCGGATTTGGTCTGAAAGGAACACGTCGTGCAACCTGTTTCTTTCATCTGTTCCTGTATTTGTCAATTATCAAAATCTTTCTCATTCTAACAATTATGAATATATTTTAGTGCTATGGTCATCAAGATTTGATTATTTGCATCTTTAATACTCATTTTACTTTATTTAGACCAACAACAAATCTAAAATATATGTCTTTAATATTTATCTTGCTTTATCTATCTCAACAAATTTAAAATACTATGTATAAAAAAAATCACAATAAACATAAGTGACTAAATGAAGAAAAATACTAAAATTGCAATGCATGAAGCAAAATAACTAATCAATGTGAAAAGGCAGATAAATATGAAATGGAATCATATGAAAATCTTGTTTATTTTGAGATCATAAAGGTCTTCAAGTTATACCATAACTGAATAACTGCTATCATAATGCTGGTTATATGCACACAACTCTTTATAGTTGATTTCACATGACTATGATCAATATTGTTTTTGATACTTTTATCCCTTTCTTTTAAATTTAAATTTTCCTCATTTTTCATGGTGAATTATAAGCATTGTTCATAGGTAGGTGATTATTAGGGGCGGAGCTATAGTGCACTAAATGTATCATCAAACACTTATAGTGTATATATAGATGAAATGTTATTAGATTGAAGTCTCTCTCTTTTTCTCCGTTGATCGACATTATATTAAATTTAGTATGAACTCATTAGATTTAAATATTATGCATTTAGTTTTGGTGCATTCGTTCATTAAAAATGTCAATTTTAACATTTGTAGTTTGATTCTGAATCTTTATGGTGCATCCTTTTTTTTAAAAAAAAATACTTACAATTTGAACACTCTTAGTAAAAAATTTGGATATGCCGCCGAGAGACAGTAGATTAGAATTGAAACCATTTTTTCATGATTTTTCGAAATTCGCTTAAAATACATTGTAAACACAATAACAAATGGACATTATAACAAGCTTCCAACGTAAGAGTGTGACCCAGTGGCTAATAAAGTCAGATGAGTTCATAGTTGTAGATATCTCGTGAAATTAGTTGAAGTACGCGTAAACTGACCCAATATCGCTATTATCCAAGAAAATAGAAGGGAGAGACCAAATTTTTGAACAACAATACATAAAGAAGGGATCATTAATTTTTTTAAAAAATATTACGTATATTTTAAGCTCATTATTTTCTTTTAAAAAAAATTGCCCTTCTCATGCACGTTTCAAACTTTTGAACTGAATAACCATAATGATAAATAAATAAAAATAATATGATAAAATTCCTCAGTTTTTTCCCTAGTCCCCGCGTATTTCTTTTTAAAATTGATAACTATAAACAAACTTGTCTGGTCGTCCATATATATTAGAGTTAATATCTCATAAGATGACTTAACTTTAGAAATTTGTCTAGCAAAGTTACTAAACTTTATTTTGTATCAATAAAACAACTCAATTTAGATCTTTATATCAATAAAATCATTCAATCAATTCCTTATTAAAAACAATTCACATCACAAATAAATTACTATTTTTAATATTATGTTCATGATTATACTACTAAATGCATGAATCAAAATTACTATTTCATTATAAAATAATAAAAATTCAAAGTAAAAAATAAATTGATCAAATTTTGAACCTGAAATTCTCCAAACTAGCGTGATAATACATGAAACCTCACTTTTATTTTATATATTTTTAAAATAAAAAATGAAATTCACACAAATAAGAAATTGATTAAACCATCACAGCAAGTGTGGTTACTATCAAATGAAATTGATAAATTATCGAAATCGATTAAAGCCAGTTTGAGTTGTTTGGCAGCCGTCACTGCAATGAAGCAGTAGTAATCTACAAATGAAATTGTGAAAGTTATCTTTTATTATTTAATTTTATCATAATAAAGTAGCAATTTTAACCTATTTATTTATTTATTATTTTAATTGTGATAAGATATTTTAAAAAATAATTATTTTTTAATAATAAATTTGGTTGAGTGATTTTATCGATATAAATGCTTAAGTTGAGTAATTTTATTGATATACAAGCCTAAATTGAGTGATTTTGCTAGATAAATATTTAAAGTTGAGTGACCTTTCGAGATATTAACTCTATATAATAATAATAATAATAATAATAATAATAGTAATAATAATAATTATTACTATTATTATTATTGTTATTATTATTATTATTATTATTAAAAAAAACAAAAACTTTAGCTAGATTTGTTCTTTGGATGATCCCAAAGGACGCTAAAAGAAATAAAAATACTGGCCTTTTGAATTCCAAGTACCCAGTTGTTTGGAATGGAAATGGAATATCTAGAATCTTCTAGTTAATTCAGGCAACAAATAAAAAGAAGTTTTATATTATTTTCAATTAATTGAAGGAAAAATATGTGGAAATAAAAGGTCTACGTTAGGATCTATGTTTTGCATCAATATAATTAATTAATTTATTACTAATGTAAGTGTATATCATATATTCTTATTGTACGCATTACCTTCATTTCATTTGTTGGTTATATTATATTTCGCATACACGTATATATTATGAATTTCATATTTTTAAAGTATGTCATTATTTTTATTTAAAAATTTAATATTGATATCATATTTTTACGACTTAATTATATTTTGAACATATTTTTTTTATGTCCATCATAAATATTGTTTTTACTATAAATAACTGTGAATTTCATCTCAAAAGATCTGTCTACTCTGATTGGCGATTGCATATGTGAAAATTTGTGGTCATAAAAAATAAGCTTTAAAAAAGTTATTTACTAAATTAATTATATTCTCAACATAAATTTACGTACATTTAATGTGTCAGTTGTATTTGTCAAACGTGTTATTTGTTTATTGACAGAGAACAGTTCTCCACATATGCTATTTATTTATTTTTGAAATAAGTCATTGTCTGGTATTTATTGGTTATTGAAATAAATATATTTAAGAACAAAAAGAGTAAAAAATATAGGACCATATAAAATGACTATGGTCGACAATTTAGACCAAGTTCATCCATTATGGTGGATTTTAATATTAAGAAACAACATATGATTCTTTAATTAAAATTAAAATACAATATTTGACCTTATGATAAGTTGGAGTTATAAACACGCATATCACATGTTCCACTTTTTGCAATTACAATCAAATTAAATATACAATTAATTACTTAATCTTACTAAAAGGGGTGTGTATACTTTTGGTGGAAAGTAATATTATATATTAAATTAAAGGACATAACAAAAGTTCAAATATACCGATAATTTAGATATTTAATATCATACTGAAAGTTGTGGAAAATTCACTTAATGTTAATGATACATTAATAATTTTTCAAATTCGTTATATATATTATATCAAAAATGGATTGTTCATTATATCCTGATATAAAATAAATTTCAAAATTATTATTCGCTTGACACAAAAAAGTTTCAGAAATTGTCACAATATTTGATAAATTTTATAAAACTCTCACTTTATTAGATAACGTTATTAAATGTACTACTAACATTTATGACTCTTAAAAAATACTCTCTTTATTTTAATTTATTTTTTTAATTTAAATTTGATATAAAATTTTGAAAACAAATAAGAATGATATTTAAACTAAATATACGTATAATATATTTAAAAAAATTAATTGTATAATCTTACACACGTCATATAAAATATAAAATTTAGAAGTTGTCAAATAGAAAAATAGTTTTCTTTTTCAAAATAAATTAATACGGAGAGAATTGTAATTAAAAAGGAAACCCATGTAGATGTACACTTGTCCATCTAGCTACTTTAATTACTATACGTTATACATACACTTCAATTGTATAAGTTTATATATATATATATATATATATATATATATATATATATATATATATATATATATATATATATATATATATGTATATTTAATATATATGTATGTATATTTAATATTAAATATATACTACCTATATAATGTAAGATATATTTTATAAACTAGACGTACTAAAGTTGGGAATTTGTCTTATGTATGGAATAATTAATTTAAAATTGAACAAAATCTCAATCTCAATCTCAATCTCAAATTTAACTATCTCATATTTTTTTTCCCTTCTCTAATTATTTCAAAAATTCCCCTTATTTTTTTTTTCTCATTACAACTCATCTAGATTTTTATCATCCAATTTGCAGAATTTAATTCTTATTCTGCGAGCTTAGATATAAAATTTTTAACGGAACAATTAAAACAATATAACAACAATAATGACAAAAAAGAAGAAGAAGATAAAAGCCATCAAGCACTATGAGTTGAATTTTGGCATATATATAACAATAAATTTTAGCATATAAATTATGTAAAAATATTTTACTCCCTTTGTTTCAGAATATACATTTCAAAATTCACTCTTTCAATTTCTAAACCTTCACGGTGGTCAGGACAGTTACAACACGATCCAAATTAATAAACCTCAAATTATTAGAGATCTCATGAAGCAAACTTAAAAACCAACATAAGGTGTTCGAAGAATATTGGATTGTGTTGAAGATGAAGAAGAATAATTATCATTAGAGATGATTGCATCTACACATACTGCCACGAACTCTATCGCCATTTTTACGATCTCCATGCATATCTCTAATTTCTGAATCATCATTATATCGATAATAATAATAATGATAAAATCTTTAAATTTCTTTTATTTAGTCTCCGCGTATTTCTCTATGGTATAATAAAATTTAAGAAGGATTTTCTCTTTATGTTATATATATAGTTACAATAAACGCCCCCCCCCCCCCCGGGGTTATGGAAAATTTAAATATGGCCTTTGAAACTACCCAAGGGACTATTATTATTTTGTTTGTTTGTGTGCGTCTGTATTTCTCTCTCAAACATTACCACACGAGTCGACAAGTTTGAAAGAAACATGAAAGGGGATGTATTCTCCATGAAAATGCTATTTTATTTAAATTTATTTTATAAATAATGATAATAATATTATATTTAGAAATAATTAACTTTATTCTTTCAATTTTACTATTCATAAGAAATTTTTATAACCATACATATATTATCATATGTTTAATATGACATATAATGTAAAGCTTATACATCAAGTAAATGCTTAGGGGGTTGTCATATGTGCGGATTGATTTGGAATTGGACATATTAAAATGAAGTAAAATATAAATGAAATTGAGTCGTCATGAGCTGCTTAAATTTATTTTGGGCTCAAATGGACTAATAATCGAATTGAGTCATGATCCGCCTAATTTAACTCACTTAGAGTGTGTTTGGTATGAAGGAAAACATTTTCTGGAAAATATTTTCCAATTTTCCCATGTTTGGTTGGGACAAAAGTTTTGGAAAATATTTTCCAAATCAACTCATTTTCCTCAAAATTAAGGAAAATAACTTCCCTTCAAAAATTAAGGAAAACATTTTCCAAAACTTTCCTCCAATTTCAAATTACATTCTTTTTAGAGAAAAACATCGATTTTAAAAAAAATATTTTCAATTTAAAAATTTTATTTTTTCACCCGATCCCTGACCCCCCCCCCCAATCGGCCAGCCCTCCCCAACCCCACCCCTTCCCCAAAAAAATAATTTTGCTTTTTAAAAATATTTTCAACTTTAAAATTTTATTTTTAAACTCCTAAGCCCCCCCCTCCCCCGGCCAGCCCCCAACCCCCCAAAAAAGTTAATTTTGTTTTTTAAAAATACTATTAACTTCAAATTTTTATTTTTTCACTCCTACCTCCCCCCCTCCCCCCACCCCCACCCCAAAAAATAATAATTTTGATTTTAAAAAATATTTTCAATTTCATAAATTATTTTTTACTTTAGTAAAAATAAAAGATGTCTCTCAAAAACGTTTTCATTCATAAATCAAACACTAAAAATCATTTCCGAAAAATATTTTCTACTCATCAACCAAACATTAGAAAATAAGTCCAAAGTCTATTTGTTTTCCATGGAAAACATGAAAAACATTTTCCTCCATACCAAACACACCCTTAATCTCAATTTTAACATATTGTTATTGACTTTTATAGCCATAACCTGACTTTCAACTCAAGAAAAAACGCTATAAATGGATAAATAAATCCTAGAAGATATAAAATAGACAATACTTCAGAAGTTTAATTTGAGACATACATTACACAAATATAAATAAAAAATTGAGATAAAGGTCAAAAACACACCTAAACTATACTTTTTTTTTAGTTCCATACCTTAACTATTGAAAGTTTGAGTTTCATACCTAAACTATCACTTTTTAGTTTGAAAAACACACCTCTCTCTTTTATACCACTCTCATCATGGTATGTGTAATACACACTCTCTCTTTTATTTTAAAGAATTTTCACATCACACTCCACATGGACAAAATATTCAACCTTGACAAAAAATAACTAAACTATTAGTATTAGTTAAATTAAAAATTAAAAAACTATTATAAAAAAATAATATTTTCTTATAAAATAAAATGTAAAATATTTTTCTTACCCCACACCATTTTTAAAGTTTTTTATTTTGTTTGAAATTCTTTTATAAAAGTATTTCATTTTTTACTTCATCTCCTCCCCCTCCTCAAATACTAATTTGGATATTATTTTATTTTCTTAAAAATATAATTCTACCATCCCACTTAACCCTCCGCTTTCAATTTTTTTCCAGTGTTTAGATATACATATCGAAAATAGTTTTACTTGCCGCCACAAGACTTTTTATATTTTTTAGTTGTTTATGTTATATTTGATACACTAGTAGAATTTTTTTTCTAAAAATATATGTACGTGCATATCTAACACAAAATAAGAAAAACGTAAAAAATAAAAATTAGGAGCGAAAAATTTAATAGCATCGGATAGATTTTTTTAAATAAAATAATATCAATTTCTATCAGGAGGGGGGGGGGGGGGGGGGGAGGATGGAATATGAAATATGAAATTTTAAAAAATATTTCATAAATAATTTTTTTATAAAAAAAAGGATGGGGTTGTCGCGAGGGAGGGGGGTACGTGAGGAGGTAGTGGAGTAAGATAAGAAAAATAATTTATTTTTTTATTTGGATAGTAATTTTTAATTTTTAATTAATATTAATTTTTTATTATTTAATTTTTTTATCTAGATAAAATATTTTATCTACGTGGAATGTCATGTGTCAAAAACATTTCATATAAAAGAGAGAGTGCATTACACACACCACTGAGGTGTGTTTCTCAAACTAAAAAGTGATAGTTTAGGTATGAAACTCACATTTTCAATAGTTAGGTATGAAATTCAAAAAAAGTGAATAGTTTAGGTGTTTTTGACACTTATCTCTAAAAAATTTGAAAATGGGTTGAAATTAAAGATTCTTTTAAAATGAGTTAAAGTTTAAATGTGTTGAGATTGACCGAATTCAAATTATCCTGAGTCAAACCAATAAAATTCTGGACGGATTGGACAGAATGTTACCTATATTTGAGCTCATTTTGATACTTTTTTTTTTCTATTTGTTTTACTCTTCTTAGGAGCTCCCAACCCTTTTGCTCCCTTGTTGACTCAAACTTGTAACCTTTGGGTGGAAGTGAGGGGTGCTTACCATCCGAGCAACTCCCTCTTGTCAGCTCATTTTAATACCTCAATAAATGCTATGGTAAACTTTTTCTTCGAAATATATTATTTAAAAATACAAAATAATTCTATATCGATTTAAAGAGATAAAGTATATGACATACATAAGTTAGAATAGAGAGTATTATATTAGAAAGAGTCACCATGTGTTGTAGGAAAGTTAGTCACACTATATGTTTTTTCGTTCAAATTAAATGATACAACTCTATCTAACTACATACACATAAAAGAATAGAAAATATAGAATGTTTCAAAGTAGGAAAGTTAGTCACACCATATGTTTTTTCGTTCAAATTTAATTATACAACTCTATCTAACTACATACACATAAAAGAAGAGAAAATATAGAATGTTTATTTTGAAATCGAAACCACGTACAAATAAAACGATTTTATATTTGAACTTTTTGGACTGAAAATTGAAATGGTCCGCGTTAGGCTTTATATTTAATTTTGCATGATTATTAAAAAATAGTTTAGTAGTGTATCATTGCACCTTCCTCTATTTTAAATTAATTGATTGATAGTTGATATTTGATATGATGAATATGTTTTTCAAACACGTTATGCGATTGGTATGATCAAAACAATATTTAATTATGTTTGGCTGCAAAAAAAATAATCTATTATCTCTAAGATTTCATTAGGTTTGGTTGCCGAAAAAAATACCATCTCTAAGATTTCCTCTTTTATAAATGATCTAAGAATTTCAAAAATATAGTTAAGAAATATTTTTACCTTTCATTATTTTTTTCTTATTTATATGTCAGAAGAGTGATAGTTCAAAGTAATAATTGTTAAAACAGATTAGATCATTACAACATGTAGTATATATAGCCAACAAATACAATGACTAGTAAGAAGTTTTTTTTAAATTATTTTAAAAAAAAAAAAGTAAAACACTTTTATAGCTACACAAGATTTATCTTTTTCATTTTTTTTGTAACATAATCAATAAAAAATTATTATTTTTGTGATTCTTCATTCATCCATAGATAGAATATTACGTTCTCATATGAAGTCAAAATGTGAACTAAACAGGAACAAAAAGGATCCACTAAAGAAGATCCTTCTCCTTTCCTTTTCTCACAAGAAAGGTAAAATCCGGACAAAATCTAAAGAGGATGAATAAGAAAAAAAAAAGAAGGTGAAAATGTTAAAAAAGGAAAGAGAATATTATGTAGTTAACAAATAAAATGAATATTATTTAGTTGACAAATAAAATTAGTAGCTCATTTTCATTCTTCCCCTCTTCCTTTATTTAGGGATACAAAAATCCAGAAAGAATAATAGTAATAACAACCTAAAAGTAAACTAGATCTAGAAACTCAAAAAAAATGTATATGTTGGAACAAAAAATTCGTATATAAAATTGAAGAACTTTAAAACTATATCCAATTAATTTTTATAGTATAGTAACTTATCTGGATCTTTATTCTCCAAATTGTATTCAATTATACTGCAAATAATAATAACAACAAATTGAAGAACACGAAGAAGAAGCTAGTAATTAAGCAACATGATTTGAATTTCTTTGACTACGCTACAAATTACAAAACATAAACAAGAATTCTTCAATTTATAAAAAGAAAAAATTTCATAACTAGCTCAACTATGATGGAGATCTCAAAAGCTACCAAAACTCCATATACAAACAAATACTTCGAAATGAAGAATTCATCACCAACTATTACGTCTCGATCCCAAACAAAATTGAATGGACTATGTGATTAATCCATATATTAACTCAAAACCCAACATAGGGTGTTGGAACAATATTGGAGTGTGATGTTGTTGATGAAGAATTATCTTTAGAGACAATTGTATCTACAAACACTGCTACAATTTCTATAGCCATTTTTATCATCTCGACGCATATCTCTAATTTTTGAATCATCGTATCGAATGTTTAGCTAAATATGACCTTTGGAATAACCCAAGGGACGCAAAAGAAATATTTAATTAATAATATAGTAGATTTTGTTTCTCTCTCAAATAAAATATAATAGTGCAAGGATATTTTTTGTGATTAAGACACATTTGCTAGTATTGTTGGCAAACTTATCCATTTATTAATTGCATGGTTATTAAAGTAAGAAACTTATAGACCAATGTTGCTTTTGCATTTATATGAGACAAGTGGCCTTTATTTATTTATTTATTTATTTATTTATGTTTATTGGGTTTAGCCGTACCCACGTTAACGTTGGCATATTTTATTTTATTTTATTTTATTTTATTAAATTAAATTAAATTAAATTAATAAGCTTAATTTATATAAATCCGCAAAATATTTTAAAGTGACAGAAAGTAAATTGCAATCACACAAAAAAATATATATGAAGAAACAAGAATAATTTATTGTTAATTAGATACGGGTATAATATTATTCCTCTTTTGATTCTTCTCTCTCGTAAGATTTCTATGTGACTCGTATTTCTCGAACTAGGATAATTCAGACCTTCTTGAGATTTATTTATTTATCCATAGATTTTTATAAATGTTTTATAAATTTGTGGAATATTCAAGATGTCTCTTTAAAGGATTATATTACACCCTTGATGTAAAGATGGACTAAGGTTTAGGGTAGTATATCCACTAAGATTTCTAACTGAAATATAACGTGTCTGGTAGAGCCATACAAAATTCTGATTTCTACAATATCTATAAACCGATATTAAAAATAAATTACATTGATGATCATGTCTCATTTAAGATTATAAACCTCAATTTTTAATGAAGAGTTACCTATAGGCTATAAATATCTTTTATGGAAAATGGAATTACGTTCATTACTATACTGCAACAAATAAAGGAATTTGTGGCAATTATATAAATGTATTATGTTATATTTAAAGTCAATAATAAATATAAATATTTATAATCGAAATTTTATGTAAATATCAGTAAATATTGCAAAAATTTTATACGATCTCATTTTGCTACTTATTGTTGTTATAATATTAAAAAAATCTATTGCTACTAAATATTTCGCTTACCCTTAATATAGTACTAGATAGAATATTCTATTAGTTGTGTTTGCTTAGAAGAATAATTCCTACCAAATCTTGAAGTTTAATTTTAATATGCTTCTTGCCATTTAAATACTCCCAAGAGGACAAATGTTTGAACAAAAAAGGTCCGCGTTAGGCAATATATATTGCATGTATTAGTGTGTCTTAATTGCAATGATCCATCTTGTATATTAATTGATCTATATATTTTAACAAATCATTTTATATTAAGATTTTCTTCATTTTATATGTTGATTATATTTAGCAAGATAACGCGTGATCTACGTGTAAATGTATATTTCTTTCTTAAGGAATTCCCACCTTAGTTAAGTTGCCTATTATCTATTTTGTCCCATATTTATGTGACATTGATTAATTATAGTATGTAGTTTAAAAAGATAGAAACACTTTTGAAATTTAAATTTAAGAAAAGTCTTAAATATTTAAGTAGATATATATAAATCATCTTATTATATGGATGCCATAATTAGTTTATAAGTTAATTACTTGGATACATGCTAGTTTGCAATATTATGAATCTTATCAGAATTTGGTGCGTCCAAATATATATATCTCGGGATACATGGGTCAAAATAGGGTGTAATTTGTTCTAGATACAATGTATCCAAATGGATTCACACGTGTCTAATACATAGATAAATCTCCATCGCCTCCCTCTCATCTTGCTCGCCACTAGGGTGGCGTATCCGTCGGTTCGGTTTTGGAATTTATCGATTTTACTTATCGGTTATCGGTTTGTAATAAATAATCATGCTAAACCGTTATGGATCCGTTAAGATATCGGCATATCAGTATTAATTTATCGATTAGTGATCGTTATCGATTCGGTTATCGAGTTATCAGTTAACAGTTCACACAATTTTCATTGAGAATTACTAATGGACTAATCACTAATTAACATCATGTAGTAGGCGATAGTCACTGATGAACTTTTTCCTGTTAGTGTATTGCTACATAAAACACTTAGGGGTCGTTTGGTAGAAAAATAAATAATGCAGGGATTGGTAGTGCAGAGTTTATTTTTTATTAAGTGTCTAGGAGGAATCAATCCAATTGAGGAGGAATCAATGAGAGGAAATCAATTTAAAATCCTGGATTTTCGAATTGAGAGAGATCAAGAATTCTCACCATTTCTTAGATTCATGGACCCAATTCAATTCAGTGGGATCCTTCAGGTTCATTACTTCTAACCTCATCTTGTGTTTGGATTAAAATTCTACAAAAAAATTCTTTTCAATTATACCCTTGCATTATTATAAGATTTTCTATTTTATGTAATCGATCAAGGTATATAATTGCCGGACAATATTTTATTTTTATGACCTTCTAACTAATTAGGAGAACAACAATTTTGTTGTCATGTTTGCTATTTCATCACTTAAATTATTTGAGGGTAAACAATTGTTATCTTAATAAATTAATCACTGAAAAACGTTAGTTTTCAATTTAAAATAGATAGATCATCTACTTTAAAATCGAAAAGACGGTAAAATAATAAAATCGAATAAATCATCTATATTTACATATAAAAATTGCAAGGTGTAGCTTTAACATGTATGCAATTTATAAATTGTTCAAAATACAAACAATTTGCAACCACATATAAACCAACAAATAATATGATCAATTATGATCACAAACGTCATGTGGTTATATATTTGTCTTTTCAATTAGTAAATGTGAAACAACTCACATTTTAAATATTGTATTGATATGTATTGCATTTATTTATGGAAACTTTCACATATGACCACTTAAAAATAATTAATTACTCTCCATAGCTATAGTTTGATAATTACAAATTTGTAACTACATGTTATATGGAGGAGAGAGGAGAGAGAGACTGGGAGAGAGAGAGGGAATAGAATGGGAGAAAGGTGAATTGTATATGTATATTGGTTATGTAATTGTATATTATACATATGTAGTTGTATATATGGCAAGAGAGAATGGGAGAGGGAGGAGAGAGGTGAGCGAGATTGAGAGAGTAAGGAGAGAGGCGAGTGAGAGAGGGAAGAGAGTGGGAGAGAGGTGAATTGTATATGTATATTATATATATGTATTTGTATATTGGCAAGTGAGATTGGGAGAGGGATGAGAGAGGCGAGCGAGATTCAGAGAGGGAGGAGAGAGGCGAGCGAGAAAGGGGAGAGTGTGGAAGAGAGCTGAATTATATATGTATATATGTTAAATAATTGTATATTATACATATGTATTTGTATATCATGGCGAATTATACATATACAAACAAGACTAATTATACAAACTCGAAGTCAACTCACGTAATTAATGTATAATGTTAGTCGCGAGTGATAATTATAGCAAACTATAACTATGATGAGTAATTAAATAATATAAGTTTGCTTTGTTGCGTAATTTTCCCTTTATTTATTGACAAATAACTCTCTCTAAATAGTAAAACTTGTAAGCTAATTTATTTAAATAAATTTACTAGTACATAAAACATAATCAAGAAAATAAATAAAATGATTTGAGGGATAGTTTTGTCTTTACATAGATAATTTCATGGTATTAAATTCAGTGTATTACTAATATCACCACATGGAAGGTATTAGTAATACCTCCTATAATACCATGTAGGGTGTATAACTAATCCATGAAAAAGACATGAACTATTTCTCCTAATACCTCCTACCAAATGACCCTTAATAAAACTCCATATTAACCTAGATAGAGATGTCAACATTGCCCAAACTGACCAACTAAAAAGGATTCCTCATAACAACCAAATCAATTTCGATATGAACTCTAATTAAAGAGAAACCATTACAATACTACTAACGAAAACCATTAATGATCATGAGACCATTACTAATAAAAACCATTTTAATGCACATTGTAGTATTGCAATATTGCAGACATATCTCACTGACTCACTCACTGTAATGAGAAGATAAAAACAAAGACTTAAAGTAAGAGTACCAACCATCTGAACCTCAATTTAGACACTTAGAGAATAATATCAATATAACTTACCGACGTGGAAGCAATGCCAGTGAATCAATGACTGATGTCACAGCTTTGGAATATTATTTGTGAATTTGAGTGTCAACTATAAAGTTACTATAAAGAGTCAGAAGACTGAAGTGTAAACCCTAAAGACTAAAAGTCACTATAAATACTGAAGTGTAAACCCTAAAGGCTAAAAATCACCGTAAAGACTGAAGTGTAAACCCTAAATGCTAAAAGTCACTGTAAAGACTGAAGTGTAAACCCTAAATGCTAAAAGTCACTGTAAAGACTGAAGTGTAGTTTAGGCTAAAAGTGTCTAAGACCTTATTAAGTAATATAAATGTAATTAATTAAACTTCTTATCGAGTTATCCGGGCATCCTTTTAGAATATGGTCAAACCGAGACCCTACTACAAAAAAAATGTGAATTACATGAGAATTTTCCTGGAGATTAGTATGAAAATTCGCAGGGAACTTTCCTGTGAATTTTTATACTAATTCTCATTTAATTCACACTTTCTTGTACTGCGAACCGATAAATTGATAAGAAGTTTAAAGTAAATCGAGACCCAAACTGTTAAGCCATTAACTCGAACATTGACCCAACAACTAAATTATCAATTTGGATTATCAGTTTAAGTTCAGTTTTGAAACGCCCTACTCACCTGTAACAACCCTAAAAATGAATAAGATAAATGCTTAAAGTGTCAAGAATGCTTGCGATTAGATCAAGGTTCACACGGATTGATACGCGTAGAACCAGACCTCAGAACCCTTACTACGGCCAAGACAACTAACTTGGGGAGTTAATTGAGCTTGGAAAGGTTGGAACCAACCATGTGAGCTCTCGAAAACGAAGATTTATTCGAAGGAGTCTTTACCAGAATTAAAAAGAAGAAATCTTGAGTTTTGAGGGTCTAGGGGTAAAATGGTCTTTTTCAGGCCAAGAGTAATATTGTAATTACCCTAAAGAATTAATTAATTAATTAATTAATTAAATTAAAGAATCAATCCGGGTTGGGTCGACCCGAAACGATCCATCTCGCAAAGGGGCACTCTACCCGAGTTCGAACCCCATTGGAAGCATCAAATTAATGATTTAATTGTTGATTAAAATCTAATTTTTTTCAAGGGCATAATGATCATTTCACTAAGCTAATTAAATCAGGTTTTTATTTAAATTAATAAGGAGTCCTAGTTTGACTAATTCCCAAACTAAAACTCCTATTATTTGACTACTCTCTCACGATCTCTCTCTCACGTTTCATCATTCTCTCTCACGTTGGTTTCTTCCAAAAACAACAAATAACTGAAAATACATCAAGAGTTCTTCACACTTGAAGAACTCACATGAAATTTTAAGAAAAACAAAGTAACCAAAAACGTCAAGGCAAAGAGAGGTTGTCCGTCGAGTGGTGTGTACGTTGAGGAGGCTTGGACTGATTTTGGAGAGGGTTTTGGGCAGCAAATTCACGTTTGAACAAGCAAATTAAGGTATGGGTTTCTTCTCTCTTGGTCCCTTTCTCAAGAGACCCCTTACGATTCAAGATATTCACTCCAAAACTAGGGTTGTTTCCCCATTGCATGTCCTTGTCACTAGCTCCCAATGATTTCGTAGGTTGGGTTTGTTTGCTGAATTTAGGTATGTGTTATGTTTTTATGTTAAATGTGAATATGTTTACGTGCGTGAAATCACGAAAATGACAACCAATGTGTGATCGAAAAAAATAATGTGTGTGTGTGCACGTTGGCAGTGAGTTTAGCCACTGTTTTGGAGACGTGTAAGGCATGTTATTTCTTGTATTTTTATGTGCTAAAGTTGTGCAAAATGTGATGTTCATATGGGGTGTGAAGTTATTGGTTTTGAGAGAAAAACTCTTGATTAAGTAACTACTAAACTACACCTAACTATACACTAAATGCTTGGTGAAATGCCATAAGGAACTAACATGAAAAGGTTGATGAAAGGAAGCTAAAGTTGGGATTAAATTTCCAGATTTGTGTACTCTAGTTTCGGTCAACAATGAGGTTAAAAATCTGGTTTTTTAAAATGAAAATAAAATAAGTGAGGTCAATGGGAATTGAACTTAAGACCTCACATGTTAAGGAGGCTAAAAACGTGAAGGGGGTTAAGGGGAATCGAACCCGCTTGGCTGCTGTAAATTCACGAGAAAGGAAAAAGAAAATGGGGCTGGGGGGAATCGAACTCGCGTCACTGAAGGAGAAAGAGGAGAAAAATAAAATAAACAAATAAATGGGAGGCGTGGGATTCGAACCCACGACCTCCAAGCTGCGAAGGAGAGAAGGGAAATTAAAGAAAAAGAAAGTGTGAGGCGTGGGAATCGAACCCACGACCTCAGGGATAGAAAGGGGAGGAGCGAAAATAATTAAGAAATAAAGTGAGGTTGTGGTGGCTCGATCCCACAACCTCACTGCCAAACGTTTAGCCTAGCGAAAACTAAATAAAAAAAATATAGGAGGTTGTGGGGGTTCGAACCCACCACCTCACAGCCTCTAGCGAAATTAAATTAAAATAAGGGGGCTGTGGGGGTTTGAACCCACAACCTCCCTAGTCCAGCGAAATAAATAACAAAAATAAAAGAGGCTGTGGGGGTTTGATCCCACAACCTCTTAGTTTAGGCGAAATTGGGCATTGGAATATCAATTAAAAATAAATAGGGGTTGTGGGGGTTCGACCCCACAACCCTTCGGCCAATTTAAGAGGAAAACTAAGTAGAAAATTAATGATACGATGTTAATGTTGGGATTTAATCTAGAGTTCTAATGTTATGAATATTAAAAATAAAATCAACGAAAAATGTAAATGATATCCAAGTGATTCAAACTTGGGTTTCCTTGCCCAAACTTCCGTATTGATACATAAGTCATACGTGAACAAAATATCCAAGAATAATTCCACCTAACTAGATCGAAATCAAGATATTGGCATATATACAAGATACATAAGTCTTGTGCTACATAATCTTAGGAATGTATGAATCACTTAACGAATTATGAATGAAGCCTCATGGCTTGTGTGTATAGACTCATAAGTCTAGCATACGTTTAAAAGTAAGTAAACCTAAGATGTATGTACTGAATGATGAAATGAACAATGAAATGATGAAACCCTAGAAGGGTTAAGTAAGGGTATGAAACACACCAATGGCCAAGTATATTGGCATGTGATGAAATGAACATTCACGTAAAATGGGGTGAGTAATTATGAAGAGTAAATGTGCTAATGATAATGAATGTGGTGACAACATGATATGAGGCTAATGCAAATGATGAGAGCAATCTCAAATGAGCCTAAGTAAATGTTACCAAAACGTACTCACCTATGAGAGTGTAAGATAAGGAAGAGACCAGTCTCTATGAACACTCTAATGAAAGTATTGAGATTAACACACTTAATACTAATGATGAGATGAGAAATTATCTAATGAGCTATGATGTCCTCATACTAGAAGCCAACTTCCATGACGTATGAGTTGAATGTAATGGAACTTTATACTGAGCACCGATAGGCTAGCTATGAGCGGTGATGCCTTCTTTTGGGAAGGACGGAGGTTCACGTAACTCTCATGAGATGAGACTGTCCAGCTTGTCGGGTATGGGTCTTCTTATATCTCCTAGTCTTCGAACCTATACTGCCAATATAGGGATCTGGCGGGGTTAAATTCCCATGTACGCTAGCATGTTTTTGGGTCACGTTGGCCGGTGATTTCACCTTTTTTTGGTGTGGGGGAGACACTGGATTTCATGATGCTCACATGATCTATGTCGGTTAAAGTTAAAGTTCCCAATGAATGAATGAGGCCAGCCTCAAATGAAGCACATAATGAAATGAATGATACCAAAGGTGTTAGGATAGGATAATCAAGAGGTGAGCTAGACTCAGGAAATGATACTAGGTTATTCTTGATCATTGCACAGCAAACCCGATGAGAGTCTTAAACTACACCCTAGGTATAGCTGGTGTTCACACTGGCTTATGAACGAAAAGAAATGAAGTACGTATGAATGAAAGAAGCAGACTCTGTGTTTGCTAATGAAGACTCCCTAGTTGAGGTCCCATATGTTGAGCCCTCATTTTGGAAAGTCTTAATGTCAAGTCCATGATTCCAAGGTCTCATGGCATATGAATGAATGACATGAAAGAAGCTATGTGTTATATGTTATGTGCTATGATATGTGTTATGTGTAAGATGTTATGTGCTGTGTGCAATATGATATTTATGATGATGCATGTTACTCTCATGGCATGACTTCCCTAATCCAAATTTGGGAAGCTCATTGACTTTCCTAATCCAAATTTGGAAAGCTCACTGACTTTCCTAATCCAAATTCGGAAGGTTCACTAACTTTCCTAATCTCAAATTGGCAAGTCCACTGACTTGACTTCCCATAATCATGTTGTTAGGAAAGAGATATCTTTTCTCATGCATGTCCTTGGTGTGTGCTTGCATATACCCATACTTAGTACAAGTGTGTACTAACCCTATACAATTCTACTATTTTAGGTGTAGGCACAGGTGGACGATAGAGTTACAGGATCATTGTTGCAGTTATCCGGACATGCAGCATTCATCCGGAGTTGGTAGGTCCTCATGCTTTCGAGGATGCTACTGTTTTATATTCTAGCTTAGTTTTAGAGTTGAGCTAGTGGAGCATGTTCCACTAGAGTTTCTTTCCTGTTTTTATTCAGACTTTGTATTGGTGCCATTTTGGCAATTATACTCTTAATACTTATTGAACTATTTCTTTCAGTTGCTTATCTCTTAATGTTAGATGGTTGATGGTGAACAATTATGTAATGATGAGAATGTTTTTATAAGTATGTTAAGAAACAAAAAGTTTCAAAATTTCCGCTAAAATTAACCTATGTGAAGTAAGAATAACGTAAGTAGGCTTGTCTGCGACCTCTAAGAGGTCAACAACGTCGGTCTCGTCTGGGGTCTAGATTCCGGTCGTGACATTACCCCTCTTCTATCTCGCTCACATATACATGTGAATCACACCAAATACATAAACAAATCTCGTTCATTTCCCTCATGTTCTTGGTCACTTCTCTCTCTATTGTATTGTATCTGTGATAACAAAAAACATATATCTAGAGAAGTGATTTGAAATTTGGTATTTATTATTAATTAGTGAAATAAAATATAATTATAGCTTAGAAACCAATATAATGCACCAAAATTGGGTCCATGGGCTCAAGAACTTTTCCGAAGTATTATATCCTCGTTAAGGCTCAAAGGTAGGCATGGAGATATTCAAAAAGTATTAAAGTTGTATAAGATATTTAAAAAGTGTTGAAGTTGTATAAACCGTATATCTTATGTAAACCTATATCAAAATGAATCCATTCGAAAGTAGCTTAGAGTAATGGTAAAGTTATCTTTGTTTGACTTATAGGTCATGAGTTTAAGTCGTGAAAACAATCACGACTATGCGATTGCATTTGGGTAAGCTTCCTCGACCCTACGTAAATAGAAAATACTTTGTACACTAAGCTTCCCTTTTTTTTTAAAAATAAATTCATCAAGAGGATCGAACAATAACAACAACAAATCGAAGAACACAAGATGTCTAACGCAATATGTGTTGAATTTCGTTAACTTAACAAGAAATTGTCTTATATCGTTTACAACGGAGATCTCAAGGACTACCAAAACTTAATCTCCCTAATATATACCAACTATTGCATCTAAAAACAATGAAGAAAAAATAAAATAAATCAACAACTATGTCTCGATCCTAAACAAAATTGGAAAATTGGATGGACTATGTGACTAATCCATATGTAATTAACTTAAAACCCAACATAGGGCGTTGGAAGATCAATATTGGATTGTGTTGATGATGAAGAAGAATACTTATTATCTTTAGAGACAATAGTGCCCACTGCATCTACAAACACGGCCACAATCTCTATTGCCAGTTTCACCATCTCGATGCATATCTCTAACTTCTGAATCGCCATAATCAATAATAATAACCACAAAGCTAATTCGAATGATAAAATCTCTCAATTTTTCTTACAAGTCTCTTAACTCGTGTATTTTCTTTGATATAATTATCAAGGAGATCTCTCTTTGTATATATAGTTAGAGAAACTCTTCCATGGTCATAGAAATAAAGAAGCTTTAGTTAATTAAATGGGCCTTTGAAACACCCCAAAGGACACAACAAAAAGGGAAACAGTAGTCTTTGTTTTGTGTCTCAAATTATAATAATTCAAAGGTGGGTCACTGGGTTTGAATAATTGAATTGTTTCAACTTGTTGATTGTGACACTTTGGTTGGTATTTTATTTGTTGGCAAGCTTATCCATCTATTGCATGGCCATTAAAATAAGCCAATGTGGCATTTGCCATATTACATGACAAGTGGCATTTTTTAATTGAATGTAGCCATAAGCACATCAATGTTAATCGAGTAGCGTTGTGATAGAGTGGTAGGTACTAATTCATCCTTAATTAAGAGGTCGCGGGTTTGAATTCCTTGGATATGAAGTCGCCTTTGAAGGGAGTACTTTACCCCTTCAATATGGAACTTTTAGGTGCGAATTCAAATTTAGTAGGACTCTAATATGAATACCGAATATCGATTGGGAAACAAAAAAGATATATTAGCCTTTAGAAAATAGAATTCAATTTTGTATATATATATATATATATATATATATATATATTGGCAGTATAAAACTATTTTATATCATAAAGTTATTTTTTATTTTTATTAAGAATTGTACTTTTCATGAAGAGTTATTTATATATAAAACTTTTGAGTTATTTGATAGTCATAATTTTCCTATACTTCAATCTGTACTATTATGTTTACCTCTTTTAAATAACAAAAATGCTTTAAATTTGTGTTTTAGGGTAAATGAAATTGCATTACTAGTTATATTCCATTTGTTGAGTTTGCTTAGAACAATTATTACTACCTAATTAAGTTTTATTTTATAATATGCATTGGCAATTTATTATTTCTTCTCCATTTAAAATAGTGAAAAAAAATATCCTTTTTTTAAAGTGCTTTTATGAAAAAAGAATAGGTGAATGTTAGTCGATATACGTCCAATAATTGCTAATCAGTTATCGAATCAATGGATATTTTATATCAGCCTACCCAAAAGAACAAATGTTTTGAACCAAAAAAAGGTTCGCGTTAGGCAATATATATTGATGTATTAGTGTGTCGTATTGCACTCATCCATCTTTTATATTTTTATATATTATCTATTTATTTTAATAAATTATTTTATATTAAGATTTTCTTGATTTAATTATATGTTAGATTGTATTTGGCAAGATAATGCGTGTCTACGTGTCAATTTCTATTTTTTCGTAAAGAATTCCACTTCAATTAAGTTACTTATCTCGTTTTAAATCTATGTGACATTGATTAATTAAAAAGTCCTAAATTAAAAAGAGCGAATTTTTTTTTAAAATTTATGATTTAAAATAAGTCTTAAACATTTATATGAGTATAAATCATATTATTATGCATAAAATCAAATTGTTTCTCTACATAACAATATGATATTTTTTTCGATAAACTAAAAAAATTAAGTTCCATATGTATTGGGACAGAAATAACATTTATCCTTTATCATTTAAATGTTCAAAAACAGTACAATGCACCTAAATTGGGTCCATATGTAACGCTCCAAAAACTTTTGGCCAAGTATTATGTCCTCGTTGGGGCTTAAAGTTAAGCATAGTCATATTCAAAAAGTGTTTTTTTAATTAATCTTTTCTATCGTTTTAATTTTATCGGATATTATCGAAGGGACATATATTCAAAAAAATGTTGAAGGGGTATAAACCCTGAATCTCATGTTAAAGAGGTATGATTAATTTTACAGGAGGGAAGAGGTAACCCGAAAAATCTAGAAAATATTAAGGGAATAAATCACCTTAATTTCAATGTCTAGGGAAATCCCTATGTAAACATTAAAATTTTATGAAATTCTATAAAAACATGTTTAAGAGAATTCATATATTAAGACTTCTAAATATAAAGAACTTACTACTTATTAATTCTATGTTACATGTACCTAGATAATGACATATTTTCATGAACAAACAAATAGAAATCTTTTTTTTTTGTTTGTATCAAAATGAATCCATTTAAGGGGAGCTTGGAGCAAAGGTAAAGATAGCTCATAGGTTCAAACCGTGAAAACAATCATCAGTGTGCATCCTTTTGCATTAGGGTAGATTATCTACATCACACTCCTTATAGTACATCGCTTCCCAAATCCTTTGTGAACGCGAAATATATTATATGCTAGGCTTTCTTTTTTTAAGAAATTAATCCATCAAATATCTTTTATCAACATGTTTATTGTCAAAATAATATTCAACTCTACAAGAAAACTTACATAAAGAAAATTTAGCTCAATAATTAGGAGAACAACAACAACAACATATCGAAGAACTCAACAAGAAGTCAATAACACAATATCTGTTGAATTTCATTAACTTAACAAGAAATTATCTTATATCGTTTACAATGGACATCTCAACGACTACCAAAACTTAATCTCCCATATACCAACTATTGCATCCAAAAACAATTAAGTTAAAAAGTTAAAAAATCAACAATAACTACGTCTCTATCCCAAAACAAAATTGAACTATGTGATTAATCCATATGTTAGAAACCAACATAGGGTGTTGGGAGATCAATACTGGATTGTGTTGATGATGATGAAGAATACTTATTATCTTTAGAGACAATAGTGCCCACTGCATCTACAAACACGGCTACAATCTCTATTGCAATTTTCACCATCTCAATGCATATCTCGAACTTTTGAATCGCCATAACCAATAATAATAACCACAAAGCTAATTCGAATGATAAAATCTCTCAATTTATTTTACTAAGTCTCTTAGCACGTGTATTCTTTGATATAATTATCAAGAAGATCTCTCTCTTTGTATATATAGTTAGAGAAATTCCTCCCTGGTCAATCATAATAAAGAAGCTTTAGTTAATTAAATGTGGCCTTTGAAACACCCCAAGGGACACAAAAAAGGGAAAACAATAGTCCTTGTTTTGTGTCTCAAATAATAATAATTCAAAGGTGGGTTTGAATTGTTTCAACTTGTTGAATGAGACACTTTGGTTGGTGTTATATTTGTTGGCAAGCTTATCCATTTATAATTGCATGGCCATTAAATAAGCCAATGTGGCATTTGCCATGACACAAGACACATGAACTTCTTTCATTGCATTGTGGTCACAACATAATGTCATTGCATTTAAAGCTGCTAATTTTTTAGAGACATTTATATGGAATTATGTTACGAATATCTACATTCATTATGTCTCTAATTATTTCTTTACTTTTTCTTTTTTTTTAGTTGTTTTTAATTAATTGTCCATTTTAATAAAATCAAATTTTTTTTACTTATTATATCTTTAATTAATTACATTGATAAAGGTAGAACTTCTTGAAGATCTTAAGTTTTAAATTTATCCACTTTATAACTAATAGGGATAAAATGATAAACTCACTATGTCAATAATTATTTTCTTAATAGGTATGTCAATTTAAAAATGGACAAGTAATCAGGGATCAGAGAATATTTATTATATGAAAAAATTGTATATAATAGCAAACTATTAATTCAAATTAAATATTATAACTATAGTTTGATTAAATTGTACCCATAGCAAACTTGTCGCTATTTCGTCTCTCTCTTGGTGAATCTCGCTCGCCTCTCTCGCTTTTATACAAAAACGCAAATGTATAAAATGTGTTTCTGTTTGTATAAAGGGAGAGAAAATTGTATATATACATGTATTTTCATTCCCCTCTCTCCCCTCTCCCAAATCTCGCTCGTCACTCTCTCAGATCTTGTTCTCTCACTCGTCTTTCTCACTTTATACAAACACAAATGCATACATTATGTTTGTGTTTGTATAAAGCGAGAGAAAATTATATATACAAATACAAATGCATATATTTTCGTCTTATACACTTATGATTATACAAATACGATCTTTCCATGCCCAATTTTCTTTTCTCTTTCTCTCTTTCTTGCTTTATAAAAACACAAATTATACAATTGATCCTTTGTATATGTACAACAAAGCAGATTATACAACTGTTTTCTTTTGTATATGTATACCAAAGCAAATTATACACCTGCTTTCTTTTGTATATGTAGAGCGAAATTATACAATTATTTTTTTCGTATATGTATAACGAAATATACATATTTATGTTTGCTATGTAGCGCAATTATGCAAATTATAGCTATAACTTACAAATAATTTTTATGTTTGCTATATGTGAAATTTATTGCCACTAAATACAATTACCGCCAAATCTTATTTGTTGTAATGAATTGTAACATTAACCTTTGAAAATAGAATTTAATTTATATATATTGATGATAGTGTAAAAGTATTTTATATCATCATGTTATTTTTTATTTTTAGTATTAAAATTGTATTTTTGTTTAATGAAGGGTCATATATGTAGAACCAAAGCTAGCAGCATATGTGAAGATCGAAGAAGTTGGACAACAAATCATAATGAAAAATAGTATTGTTGTAGGATTAATGAAAAGAGAGAGTTGAGAAAGACTACCACTGGACATTATTTAGATGAGTGTTGGTTGTTCATCTTGTATTCCTAAGATATTTAGAACAAAATTTTAAAGAACTTGATAAGACACAACAAAGTTTAGGAATATTTTCACAACTAGAAAGTTAAAACTAGTAGAGAAAATATAATCATAAACGGATTAGAAAAAATATACGAAATATTTTTCTTAAAGAAGAATTATTGTCAATCCTTGTTTAAAGAATCTTTCTGATTCCAACAAACTTTGCAGAACCACGAAGTTATCAAAGTTTAATGAATTAGTGAAGAACAAAAGAACAAAAATTAATTCACGAATTTAAAATATGTAACACATACCAGAATCTGGAAAAACAGAAAGAAGATCAAGTCCACCGAATGCACAGCGTCCCCTTAAGGAAATTATTCCCCTCTAGTATCCGAGGTTTGATTTGAAATTTGTCCTCACAGGATAGAATGATCTCAATCACCAGTGTATTGATACCCAAGACGCTGGTGTCAATGAGCCACTCAACGGCAATAAAGTACACTTAGAATATTAGATTTAGTAGTAGAAGAAGTCCAGAAATTCTATCTCTAAAATGAGAGGAAATCCCTCAATTTATAGAAAACAAAGGGTAGTGCGAAAAACTTCTTATTGTGCCTTACCAAAAAGATCATAAACCTTTGGAAAAGTCATAATCTTTCGGAAAGGTCGTCACATTTCATAAAAGTCACAACTTTTCATAAAAGTCGCAAATTTTCATAAATGTGATAACCTTCGTAAAAGTCGCAACTCTTTATAAAAGTCGCAACTCTTCATTTTCTATTCACACCTTTTAAAACCCAACAATCCCCCGCATGAATGGGGAATGACTCCAAGACAAAGAAACGAACAAGTATGTGTACTTTTCAAGCAAGAATTAATTGCATCTCGATAAGTAGGTTTCCTCTTGGACTTTTCGTAGTGAACATATGTCGGATATACTCGGTCAATCGGTAGATGCGATATCTTTGAGCCGTCGAGCTTTGGTGTATACCTAGACAATCATATGTCACACAATTAACCCTTTACCGTTTATGGTTCTTACGCCTGTGTTCGTTTCAGCCATGAACACCTCCTGATTTCATGAATGTATAGAGAGATGGGCTTTTGACAATCATCTTCTTCGAAGCGGCTTACACTTCATTCTCACATACGTGATTTCTAACCGTGTTATGTCTTAGATACACTATTTGATCAACTCTGCCTAACTTAGCAAATCATTAAAATTATTTAGATTTATTAACTCATTAACAAGCCTTAATGTTGTATCCTTGTTCCTGAGCATTCTCTTCATTATGAGAATGAATTGAGTTGGTTGGCAATGCCGAACCGTCATTCACAACTTTGTTTTTCTCCTTAAATCTAGTTCTTGGGATCTCTAGTCTTGCTAGATAAAGTTACCGCCATGATGACTTGTCCTAAGCCGTAAATACATTTCCGTAGATGATCTTTCAACTTTCTCTCTAGTTAGGCCTTTTTGTAAGTGGATCCTACACTATCCTTTGACTTTACAAAGTCAATTCTGATAATTTCACTAGAGAGTAGTTTTCTAACGATATCATGTCTATGTTCTATATGAAGAGACTTTTCGTTATACATCATGCGTCATGCCCTATCTATTGTATCTTGAATATCAAAGTGTATGCATACTTATGCCAATGATTTGGGCCAAAAAAGAATTTTTATCAAGAAATTCTGGAGTCTTTCAACTTATTCATCGATCTTATCTAGAGCACCTAGCTCAAAGATCATTGTAGAGCTAGAGATACATGTCTCTTTTGAAATATTTCCAAGAGACTGCTCATTTACCAAGAGTAAATACATATCCACTAGTAGATTTTACTTCATTTGTCCAGTGATCCAATTTGTTTCACTATATCCTTTCAATACTGCTGGATATTGTTATAATGCAAGACATAGTTTTAAGTATTTCTCAAATACTCAAAAACACTTTTTATTGTCATCTAATGAGTTTTATTGAGATCACTTGTGAACCGGCTCAATTTATTAATAACAAATGCTATATATGATCGCGCACACTTCATGATATACATTATACTTCTCAATTCTCTAGAATAATCCAATTGTGAGTCACTTTCACTTTCAATCTTTTGAAATACAAAGCTCACATTTATTGCAGACTTGACAATATTGAAATCCAACTATTGAACTAGTCAAGTACCTTTTCAATGCAATAAGACCGTGAAAATGCTAAACATTACGGAGTTCTAATGATTCTTATACCTAAGATCGCATCAGCAACTCCAAGATATTTCATTCCAAACTTGCTTTCTAGCATACGTTTAGTAGCATTTATGCCATTAGTGTCTCTATTGATGATCAACATATCACCAATGTATAAACAAACAATGACCTTGTGATTTTAATGTGAACACATTAACCACCTCCATCATTCTTAAATCCATTTGCCAACATGGTTTGATCAAATTTCTTATGTCATTGTTTAGGTGCTTGTTTTAGTCCATAATGTGACTTAACAAGTTCGCACACTTTCTTTTATTTATCAGGAACCATAAAACTCTTGGGCTGTTCCATATAAATTTCTTCCTCCAATTCTCCATTTAAGAGAAATGTTTTCACATTCATTTGATAAATTTAGAGGTCATATTACACAACTAATAATATTAGCATTCGAATGGCTGTAATTCTAGTTACTGACGAGCATATATATCAACAAGATCAAAATCTTGTTTTTATCCAAAGCCTTTGATACAAAGTCTTGCTCTATATTTGTCAACAATTTCATTGACTTTCATTTTCCTTTTGAGGATTCACTTTGAACCCAAAAGTTTATTTCTTGGAGGAAGATCAACCAACTTCCAATAGGATTGCTCAAGATTGAACCAATCTCACAATTGACACCATCTGTCCAAAAGGATGAGACTATATAAGACACAAGAAATGTTACAAAATTATATTCGAAGGAAGTATATGTCCCTTGAAATTTACTGCGCCTCTAAATATCTTATTAAATACATTATCCTATTGTTATTTCCAAGGTCGTTTAGACATTTCACTAGACCACTCAAGTCTAATTTTACAGTCCACAGTCTTAGGTCCTATTTCAATCCTTTTACGAATAGGAACTTGGACTTTGGATAGACACCCCCACACTTCAAAATATTTCAAGTTGAATTTCCTTCCTTTCCGTTTCTCATGTGAAATAGATTGTGTCCTGAACAAACAAAATTACTTTCTTTTCAGACAAAACTTTTTTGTTGTTCCCTTTTACAGTAATGATAGTTCCTCCACACAAGTTTTGTGGTAAACCCGAACTTATAAATAATGCATCCATCATTTCTTTCAACTTTCGATTTTTCATTAGATTAAGGTGAATGGGCAGCAGTTTGATGGATAATTCCACTTTCCAATCATATTTCTGCACAAGAAAATTATACTCTCCATTCTTATCACTTCTTATCTTTTTTCCAACTGATTTTCAACTACGATATTATATTGTCTAGAAATTTCTATTGCTTCATCCTTACCATTCAACAAATAGACATAGTCATTTCTAGTGCAATTGTCAATGAAAGTTATGAGATACTTTTTTCCACCACGAAATGGTGTTGACTTTATATCACAAATGTCAATGTAAATCAACTCTAAGGGATTAAAATTCTTTTCAAAAGAGTTATAAGAATGCTCAACATACCTAGATTCCACACAAACATGACATTTTTATTTATTGCATTCAAAGTCAGACAAACTTCTAAGTTGATCAGTTTTCCTTACAAGGTTTTGTAATTGACATGCCCCAAGTGTTCATGTCACAAACTTTGACTCAAACAAGTAACAACAAATAAAAATATTGAGTTCGAGAAGCTCTTCGAGGTAGTTTTTTTCTCACTAATATTTTGTTCCTATTTCTTATAATTTTGTGTGACACAAACATTTTTTAGAGTCATCACCTTATCAAATGTTCTTTTCAAAAGGACATATTCATAACTTTTCAATTTGATTGTTATAGAACTACCCATGAACAAAGTTTCATCGAGTCCAATAAAGACAATATAGTGTAAATATTTCTTTTACAAAACATAACAAATGACTATTCACCAATATTTATGTCTATGCAAATACTTTTATAACAACCGACATTTTTTTTCATGAAAAATCACAACGTTTTAAGTGACACATTTTTCATAAAAGAACACAATTATTTTTAACAAGTATATATATAATTTGATAGTTTCATACTAGTCACACCATATACTAGTAATAGAGAAACTCAACAACCACAATACCGAATATACTCTAAGTATTTTGCGGGTCTAACATAATACAAAAGTATCACTGAATTTCATATCTTTGCTCTAAAATTAAATTAGACACCAAGTATAATTTTATCTTTATCATAAGCAAAAAATCCCAACATTTTAAATGTAAAATATTTTTCAAGTATATGAAAATAGTTTTTCCACATTTTTCCAGATTATCAAAATGTCATTGGCAGTATGAAGTCTATTTTGAAAATATTATTCTACAACACAATGTCAAAGTTCATTCCATAGAGGCAAAAAATCACAAACTCTAAGTCACTGGTATTTTTCCTCTATCACAAATAGATATATCACTTAGTATTTAGAATATTAACAATAAGGACAAAAGATTTGTACAATTTATTTCTATATAACATTGAAGTTTATAGAAAATCAAAAGTACAACACTGACTTATAATGTGAAGTTTTCATATTCTTCAAACCAATTTCATAGTTCAATTTATCCGGAGTAGAGAACAATAAAAGATTTTTAGTCTACACAACACTCAGACAATCAAATTCACAAAGAGTACAAAATTACAAAAGTTTTTTTCTCAAAACAAAATAAAAGATATTCTTAGCTTATCTCATAGAAATATTTTTCTTTTCAAATAGTCTTCCAACTATAAAATTTTGACATACTATATTATCAAAAAAAAAAATTGCATATCTCATTCTGCAAATTAGTGACTTTTAAACGCAACATATTTACCAACGAAAATTTATTCAAAAAAATATACGATTTGGAGAACTTTTTTCAAAGACACACATGAATTGTTAATCTTTAGAAACTATTTTTCTCCTTAGATAATTAATAAGAATGTTACCTGGTGTATTCTTTAACCGAAATACCACCAATATTTTTGGTACATTCTCACTTCGACCATGTTAAACAAAACAAAGAATTATGGAGAAGTAATGCATTTATCTTCTTCTTCCATCATCAGATTCTCAATCAGTAGAATACAAGAAATACCAACAATATATTAATTTCCTTAAGATTGTTGTTCATCTTGTATTCCTAAGATACTTAGTACAAAACTTTGAAAAACTTGATAAGACACAACAAAGTTTAAGAACATTTTCACAACTAGAAAATTAAAACTAGTAGAGAAACTATAATCATAAACAAATTAGAAAAAATATACGAAATATTTTTCTTAAAGAAGAATTATTGTCAATATGTGTTTAAAGAATCTTACTGATTCCAACAAACTTTGCAGAAACACGAAATTACCAAAGTTTAATGAACTAGTGAAGAACACAAGAACAAATATTAATTCACAAATTTAAATTCTGTAACACATACCAGAATCTGGAAAAACAGAAAGAAGATCAAGCTCACCGAATGCACAATTTCTCCTTAAGGAAATTATTCCCCTCTAGTATCCGAGGTTTGATTTGAAATATGTCCTCACAGGATAGAATTATCTCAATCACCAATGTATTGATACCCAAAACGCTGGTGTCAACGAGCCACTCAACGACAGTAAATTACACTTAGAATATTAGATTTAGTAGTAGAAGAAGTCCAGAAATTCTATCTCTAAAATGAGAGGAAATTCCTCAATTTGTAGAAAACAAAGTGTAGTGCGAAAAGGTTCTTATTGTGCCTTACCGAAAAGGTCACAAACCTTTGAAAAAGTCATTATCTTTCGGAAAGGTCATCACCTTTCCGAAAAGTCGCAATTTTTAGTAAAAGTCAACCTTTCGTAAAAGTCGCAGCTCTTCATTTTCCATTCACACCTTTCAAAATCCAACATTGATTTATAATCATTTTAATATTAATATTTTGTATATTAAATGCTTTTAGTTGTTGTTGTTGTCAAGTGCTAACCATTAGTGTGTTTTTAGTTTACTACCGTTGAGTATCATAATTGGTGCATTACTATTAGAATTAGTGCATATATGTTACTGTATTTTTTTTTTGCAGCATTGGCACCATCATTTAGCTGTTAGTTGCCTTCACTTCTCCCCTCATTCAATCTCCATTATCTCACTCTTTATTCTCAATTATTCTTTGTAACCTATGTAACTCCTAAGATAATTAACTTCACTATTTACTATCCTATTATCTTCCTCTTCATTGCTAGGAAGACTTCTTCTAGTATAAATAGTGGTGGTCTTCATTTGGTTTATTACACACAATACACAAGAGAAAATATAGAGTGATAAAGTTTTTCAAAAAGAGAGTTCTTATTAGTTGAAGAGAGGTGTTCTTTTTGTGGAGCTTTGACTCAACTCATGTCTAGAGTTGTTGAGTTATCTTTTGTGAATAGGTTGTTGTATCCTGGAGGGGACAAGTCAAAGAGTACTGTTGACACCCAATTTTGACCCTCCCCAGTAGGAATTAATTCATGAGCTTCTTAAATTCTCAAACAAATTAAAATAATTAGTTTTTAAATTTAAGAAAAAATATAAAGTTTGCGTTATTTTGAATATTTTTTGCCATTTCTTATAGTTTTTAGATAATATATATATCTTACACAATTATGTATATAATTAGTATATTTTATGATTATTCAAAAACCATCTCAAAAATATTTTAAATTTAGTAAGTTTAGGTTATATTTTTGAATCACTAAGTTTACGATTAAATTAATTATTTTATTTTTTGTTAAGATTAAGAAGGTCGTTAATTAATTAATATTAATTTGTCTTATTTAAGGTTTAGCCAAATTTATTAATATAACACAATTTGGCTATTTAAATTTAATCCATCTTAGACTTCCAACTTAACTCAACTTTGAGAAATATTTGGGCCAAGATCCAATTCAATTTTTAACAGCCCATTCCATATTTCCCAGCCCATTCTTCACAATTACCTTCAGTAGCCCATTCTTTTCAAATTCCCTTACAATTTCCTAGGCCCAATTCTTTCCTCCAAATTACTGCAGCCCAATACAATTCCCATCCCGCTAATTCTCAACTACACTTTTGGGAGGTTTTGAATTTTGAATTTTGAAATTTGAAATTTTGAATTTTGAATTTTGAATTTTGAATTTTGAATTTTGAATTTTGAATTTTTGAATTTTTGAATTTTTAAATTTTGCATTTTGCATTTTGAATTTTGTTTTGAATTTTGAATTTTGAAATTCAAATTCATCCCAAAATCCATTCTTTTTGCCCCCCTAAAAAAAAAAGTAATTTTTTGAATTTGAATTTTAAATTTTGAAATTTGAATTCATCCCAATCCATTCCATTTCCCCCCTAAATCTACCATAAAAATTTGCTATAAATACCTTCTCTTTTCTTCTTCTTTCTCATTCATGATTTCAAAAAATATAGAAGAATTAAAAGAATTCAAGGAAGAGGGAAGAATTCATGATTCAATTCAAGAATTCAAGAATTCAATTCAATTCATTTCAACATTTAATATTCAATATTCAATACTAAATATTCAAAATTCAATATTCATTATTCATTATTCATGATATATTTTTCTTTGATATAAAAAAAATTTGAACATTCATAGTAGTTCAAGCAAAAAAAAAAAAGAATACATAGATTAAACACATTCAAGTCGTATTCGGGTCGAAGATATCAATTGAAATTCTCGATCGTCGTTCGAATCCGAATTGTTAGGTGAAGTCGCTGCATCCCCTGCTCGTACTATCCCGGAATCGCTGCACTCAGAAAGGTAAATATCACTTCTTCTTGCATCATTTACTTCTCAAGATGTAGGTCTTTATTATTTGAAGGTTGTAAGATCTTTAATTTTTTTTTTTTGAGTTATATATTTCGGCTTAACTCGAATCTCTTAAAATATTATTTTTATTTACTCATAAATTATGTTGTGTTTAAGATGTGCCTTATTTCATCACTTTATGGCTAATTCATTTCTATTTTATTGCGTGTGAAACTCTCCTCGAGTCCTCACGGGCTTTAATCCATCTCTTTGCGGTTTCTCATCGAGCCATAAAGGCTCCGAAATATCTTTCTTGAGTCGGCCAGCCCCTCCAATTGGTGTACAGATCGAAAGCAGTAAAGTCATTGCTGGAAATTAATTTTCCAGTCCTCAAAAGTGAAGAACAGATCAATATACCGGTTGTATTCACTGATATACAGTCAAAATATACGTCGTACAAATCTTGGAAATTGCAGGAGTGCATATTTTTGATAAAAATACAGGTCAAAATTGATATACAGGGACGATGCAGGAAAAACGTCTGAAATGCTGCTCGTATACAGCGATATACATAAAATATATACGCTGGTTTTTTCAAAGGGAAATAGGCCCAAAGCCTTAACAATTTTCAGCAGTGTATTTGTTGAAATTGGGCCCAGATCCATTTTGGGTCACTTTAGATTTAGGACAGGTCATAAAATTTGGGCTCAAGGCCCAACTTTAATATTTTCCTCCTTTACTCTTATTGATATTATTTTGCCTAGCTATGTGTATCCTATTGTTTTAATTTAATTAAATTCCCAAAGTTGTCATTTCTCTTATATTTTAAAATATATACATATATAATAAGTAAAATATTTTTTTCCACAAGTTATTTAGCTATAGTCAATATTTGGTTTCATTAACCCCTTTATGTCCCTCCCCCTTTTTTAATAATATCCTTCTTTTGTATTTCCTAAAATAAATAAATAAATAAAATATACATATAATTAGAAAATAATAGTAAATAAATAAATAAATAATTTGAATTTACTTATTTAGTCAATAAAAAAATATTTTAAATAGTCTTTTTAGTCAAATCGCCGATCAACCGCGAGTTAGCGGGCATTCCGAGGGCCTAACACCTTCTCGGAATGTACATTGAACTTCGAACACTTTTCAATAGATTTTTGTCTGTTTTTAAATTTTTTGAAAAATAATTTAAGTTTTCTTGATTTTTTCTAAAAAATCAAGTGGCGACTCTGTTAATTTGGAAAGTCGATTTCTCTTAAATAATAAGATTAATTGATTTTCCGAAACTTAGTCATTTTTCTTAAAATATATATATATATATATATATATATATATATATATATATATATATATATATATATATATATATATATTATTTTTTTAATAAAACAGAAATGGTGACTCTGCTGGGGATTAATTAAGTTCTAACCAAAAAGATTTGACTATTTTGACTAATTGTTATTATTAAATTGCTTATATGCGATTAATTTGTTTAAATTATAAACTGGCATTGCATTCATGGCATCCTCCAATATGTATGTAGAGTATATTAAAGGACGGTTTGCGAAACCGCAGCCGGACTTTTTTATACTCACCTTCTTCCGGAATTAGCGGCAATTTATTGGTTCATCATGCGTCCAATGGTTGTCGCGAATTCCAGCCCAAATTGTCCATTTGGGTTCCCAGTCTTTTCAAAACCCACTCCTAGTTAAACTAAGATAGAGCAAAATAAAATCTCGAATTTAGGAGCATTTGAACAAGGACGACCCAATACCCAAGGAGTGTTGGGCCCATTAGATAGACCACCTTAAGTCCAAAAGGGCTTACGGCCTGAACGGGCGATCATATTTATTTGTTTAAATTTGAAGGATGTATACATCATCTGAAGAAATCATTGTCCTCGGGATTGGGAGTACATTATAACTTATTCTAGTCAAAGAAAGATCTCACAAGTTACTAGTCTAAGACGTGGAAACACGGAGAGGAGAAGAAATGAAGAGGGAAGGACCTTCTATGGAAGCATAGTTCAGAATTGTACCCCTGCGTGGGACTGATTATTTTGTATCCCGTTTTCCCCAATTATGTATCCCCATTTAAGTTTTATTCATAAATTTGTATAAATTTGGATTTTGGGACAATGGGATGTTTCAAATGACATATACATCCTTCAAATCGTTAGGCCTACCCTTGGCATAAAAGGGTCACATATCTGTTTAGAACGCGCAATAACTGTTTATGTGTTATAATTGTTTGTATGATTATGTTGCTTCATTTGGAGATATTTTAGCTTACTCATTCTCGAAAAATATTTTTTAGAACTCCTTAAGCATAAATATCAAATCACTATCGAAAGTACGTCCAAATACTCTACGAGTCTTTAGTCTCCCAATAAATTCGAACTTTATTTTTCAAAAAGTACTCTCTCATATAAAAAAAAAGATTCAAGAATGGGTCGAGTTACGTAGGACCTGAATTCTCTTTTATGAGATACGTAGGCAGCCTTCCAAGGTTCGGTCCCCATTTTGAGAAAATTTTATCTTTCCCAACACTTATAAAGAAAGTAGAGTTACATTTCAATAAAAAATCAGAAGTACGACAATTTACTTTGTCCCGACTCAAATCGACATTTCTGACTCATTAGTCCTAAAATAATATAGACAAATTTCTGTCTATTTAGTCATCTTTCTATATACGTGGGCTAATTTATCTTCAAATGAAACAACTCTTATGTGTTTACAATCATGTATGTGAGATTTTGTATTAACTATCATCGACACAGACTAACACATCTTGCCTTTGAGTTGTTTTTCTTTGTCAGGTATCTTGAACTGATCTGTGTTGATTAAGCTGGCAGATCATCCTTACTACACCAGATCAAAAGGTCCCGCAGATTCCTTCCCTGGGCAAAATTCTAACAAAGGAAAGACGATTATGGGAGATAATAGCGAGGAAGTAGGTCTTACTGACGTTGTGGTGGCTCAACCCACTATAGCGGACCAGAACGAATTGATTTTGCAATTGATGCAGCAAATTGCAAAAATGAGAATGGAAATGGAAAGGAGACAGGATCTGCCTCCTCCGGGTTTTGCTGCTAATGTTGCAGAGAGAAGGCCTCCTATCTACTTCCCGTCCTCGAACATGGATCCATCTCAAGGCGTGCCGCTCGCTCAGAATCCCCCCGCTATAGATCCAATTACCCAAAACCCGCAATATGCTCCAGCCTCTTACCAAACTCCACCACCTTCTCAGAATAACCACCTCCAAATGCCCTCTCATCCTCAAAATACCCAACATCAATCCGCTCCACCATCGCAAAATCAAAATCAAAATCCAAATCAAAACGCTTTTAATCCCCAAACATCCCACCACCACTTAAATCAAAATACTAATCCTCAGACTTATCCACAAAATTACTAAACCGCTCAAAACGCTCAGAGTCCTTTCATAGCTCCACCCTTACCCAAAAGAAACACTTCCCAAATCCCCGTCCCTGCTGAGCACGACGTGCACGGTTCTGAGTTGGACCACTACGAGGAACAGGAAAGAGAGTGGAGGGTGAAAGAGGAAGCAAAGATAGACATAAAAGAGGAAATCAAAAAAGCCATGAAGGAGCTGCAATGCGTCCCTGATGCCGTCGGCCTAAGTTTTGAAGATTTATGTATTCATCCAAATCTGGACCTTCCAGAAGGGTTCAAAATCCCGAAATTTGATACTTTTGGAGGAGTGGGGAACCCTATGGCTTATCTGAGAGCCTACTGTGACCAACTTGTTGGAGTTGGTAGGGATGAAGCTCTGTTGATACGGCTTTTCAGCCGAAGCCTGTGCGGAGAAGCTCTTGAATAGTTCACCTCGCATGAAACCCGGCAATGGCCCAGCTGGAATGCTCTGGCAAAGGACTTCATCGAGCGATTCGTTTAAAATATAGAAATCGTTCCTGATCGTTACTCTTTGGAGAAAATGAAGCAGAAATCAACCGAAAGCTATAGAGAATTCGCTTACAGGTGGAGAAAAGAAGCGGCGAGGGTGAGGCCACCCATGTTTGAAAAAGAAATCGTCGAGGTGTTCGTGCGAGTGCAAGAACCAGAGTATTATGACAGAATTATATTACTCGTCGGGGCAAAGTTTGTCGAGATAGTCAAGATTGGGAGACTATCGAGGACGGTTTAAAATCAGGGAAGATAGCCCGTGTAGCCGCATCGCCCGGATCTTCAGGGTTGTTGAAAAAGAAGAGAGAAGACGTGGCTGCTGTTTCATATGAGGGCGAGAAAAACCCAAAAAGATCTTCGTACTCCTGTTTCCAAGGTCGTTCTCGACCTTCTCAATCCTTCTCCAGTATTCCAAAATCCTCCCCCAATATACCAAAATCCTCCTCAAGTATATCAAAATCCTCCTCTAGTCTACCAAAGTTCACCTCCAATTTACCAAAATCCATCTCACACATACCAAAGCCATCCTCCACTTTACCAAGTTCTGTCTCCTCACTACCAATGCATTGCTCCCAACTGTGCCAATGTGCAGTCGAGCTACCAAGCACCCCCTCTTGCATATCAAGTCCAAGCTCCACCAAATCAAAATCCCCACCCGAATTGCCAAGCTCCATTGCCAAACTACCAAGCCAATTCATATCCCAGAGGTCAAGCTCCACGTCCGAACAACCGAGGTTATCAACAGATGCCTCCCCCACAAGGAAGCTATGATCCACCTCAACCTTGGTTCGAGAAAAAACCTGCAAGGAATTTCACCGCGCTCGCGGAAAGTCGAACAAAGTTGTACGAGCGACTAGCTGCGGCCGGATATATCCATCCTGTGGGGTCTAAGCCCGTGGATATCAATTCGAAATTCTATAGGCCAGATCAGAGATGTGCTTATCATTCCAACAGTGTTGGGCATGATACTGAGGATTGTATCAACCTCAAGCACAAAATTCAGGATTTGATTGACCAAGAGGTAGTCTCTCTCCAACCAGCGGCATCAAATGTCAACACCAACCCATTGTCAAATCGTGGAGGCCGCAATGTCAATATGATCGAGACAAACGATGACTGGCGTGGAACGAAAATGATTACTCCAATCGTTTATGATGACTTGGAAAAGGCTGTAGCTTCTTTGAGCATCAAAGAGAAGAAAGAGTTCGTTATTTTGACACCCGCAAAGGCTGTTGCTTTGGTGCCATCAAAAACTCTCATCAAGCCTAAGTTCGTTATTGAAACTGCTGCCGCTCAAGGCATGAACAGATCCGGAAGGTGTTACACTCCTGATGAGCTGGCTCTCGGAGGTCAAAAGAAGGACCAGGCTAAAAGTCCAATAAGCGAAGGAGAAGCGGAGGAGTTTTGGAGGAGAATGCAGCCGAAGGATTATTCTATCGTCAAACATTTGGAGAAGACTCCTGCCCAGATTTCTGTTTGGGCCCTGTTGATGAGTTCTCAATCACATAGGCAAGCTCTAATGAAATCACTCGATGATACATATGTGCCCGCGGGCACAAGCAGCGATAATGTGGCCGCCATGATTTACCAGGTTATTCGAGGACATCGCATTAACTTCTGTGACGACGAGTTGCCCTTTGAGGGTAAGTCTCATAACAAGGTGCTGCATATCACTGCTGTTTGTCGTGAAAAGGTTATCAATCGAGTCTTAGTAGATGATGGATCTGGTCTTAACATTTGCCCATTGTCGACGTTAAGGCAGTTGAAGTTTGACTTGGGGAAACTTGAGCAAAATCAAGTAAACGTGAGAGCCTTTGATGGGGTCCAAAGAGACACTTTGGGAGCGGTAAATCTGGTTATCCAAATGGGTCCGGCCGAGTTTAGTACGCAGTTTTAAGTCTTAGATATCGATACCAGCTACAACCTTCTTTTGGGAAGGCCTTTCATTCATATGGCTGGAGCTGTGCCTTCTACTTTGCATCAGATGATGAAGCTCGTTTGGAGAAGCGAAGAGTTGGTTATTCATGGTGAAGGGAGTCACTCTAGTAGACAGGCGCCTATTATCGATGAAGTGTCTCGAGGTACAGATTTCTACACGGGGGAGCTGGTGAATGCCACCGGTGAAGACTTGGCCCCACAGCCTTCTATGCCCGCCGTGTACATGATGATAGCCACTGTGATGCTGCAAAATGGTTTTGAACCAGGATTTGGATTGGGAAGAAATTCCCAAGGAATTATTGATCCTGTTCCGGTCCCCGTCAAAGGAGCTAGATATGGTTTGGGGTACATCCCCACAGATGATGATTTGAAGCTGAAGAAGAAGAATGATCAAGCATTGGCTAAACCAATCCCTTATTTATATCAATCATTTCCAGTCCGAGAGTATGCTGAACAAGACAACCTTGGGGAAGGAATCTGTGGCCTTTTCAAGGAGATCGACGTTGTTATTGAGAAAGAGGTAGAGCTAGCTGGTATCCGTAATGCTGAGCCTAGAGAGGTGCTGCAGAACTGGACCTCCACGCCAATCCTGATTCCCCGAACTTCTTGGTAGAAGGGCATCATTTCATGCATATTTAAATCGGTGGTAGTCCGGAAGAGGCCCGAGACCCACCATTTTGCATTTTATTAATTGCTTGCATTTTAAAATTCACTCGTGATGTTTGAAGAAGGCAACATGGCCCTTTGCCATAGCCAAAGTTTGCATTATTTCTTATTTTGACTGAAAGCCTTTTTATTAAAATTTACTTATTTACTTATTTTTCATATTTTTACTTTTCTACTTTGTCTATTTTCAGTAATATAAGTTTTAAACCTGCCTATGTCATGTCATGTCATGAGCTGAACGAACAAAGTGAGGCAGGTGATGACGAGGTTGATAAATACGAAGAGGAAAATGAGGTACCGGAATATGTTGTTGATGAATTTCTGCAGTTTGAAAATCAGCATAAACCGAATTTAGAGGAAACTGAAATTATAAATCTGGGAGACCAGGAGTGTGTCAAAGAGGCCAAAATCAGCGTTCATTTGAATGAAACTCAGAGGAGGGATCTAATTAATTTGCTCACTAAATACATTGATGTGTTCGTCTGGGAAGTCAGCGACATGCTAGGGCTGAGTACCAATGTTGTGTCTCACAAGTTGCCGATTAATCCAGAGTTTAGTCCGGTGAAGCAGAAAACTCGGAAATTTAAGCCTGAGCTGAGTTTAAAGATTAAAGAAGAGATCACCAAGCAGATCGAGTCTCGATTGGTAAAAGTGACACAATACCCGACTTGGTTGGCAAATATTGTTTCGGTCGCCAAAAAAGATGGGAAAATCAGAATCTGTGTCGACTACAGAGATCTTAACAAAGCTAGCCCTAAGGATAACTTTCCATTGCCGAACATTCATATTCTAATCGATAATTGTGCTAAGCATGAAATGCAGTCATTCGTGGATTGTTACGCAGGTTATCATCAGATTCTAATGGACGAAGAAGATGCAAAAAAACAGCTTTTATTACACCTTGGGGTGTATATCATTACAGAGTGATGCCATTCGGCCTCAAGAATGCTGGTGCTACCTATATGAGGGCTATGACGACCATATTTCATGACATGATTCATAAGGAGATTGAGGTATATGTGGATGACGTCATAATCAAGTCCCGCGAGAGTTCGGACCACTTGACACATCTAAAGAAGTTCTTTGATCGTTTGCGTCGTTACAACTTGAAGTTAAATCCCGCCAAATGCGCTTTTGGAGTTCCAGCCGGAAAGTTGTTGGGATTTTATAGTCAGCAGAAGGGGTATTGAGCTCGATCCTTCTAAGATCAAAGCAATTCAAGAGTTACCTCCACCGAAGACGAGAAAAGAGGTGATGAGTTTCTTAGGGAGGCTGAACTACATCAGTCGATTCATAGCTCAATCAACCGTAGTGTGTGAGCCTATCTTCAAGATGTTGAAGAAAGATACTCCGACAAAGTGGACTGAAGAGTGTCAGACTGCTTTTGATGCTATCAAAAACTATTTATCCAATCCACTGGTGCTAGTTCCTCCGCGAGAAGGGAGTCCTTTGTTATTGTATTTGTCCGTCTCAGATAGTGCATTCGGATGCGTGCTCGGTCAACACGACGAGACAGGAAAGAAGGAAAGGGCTATCTATTACATAAGCAAGAAGTTACGCCATACGAGTCTCGTTACACTCTGTTGGAGAGAACATGTTGTGCTTTGACTTGGCTTGCCCAGAAGTTGAGACATTATTTGTCTTCGTATACTACATATCTCATTTCTAGAATGGACCCGCTGAAGTATATCTTCCAGAAGGCGATGCCGACCGGAAAGTTAGCTAAATGGAAAATGTTGTTGAGTGAATTTGACATTGTGTATGTGACTCAGAAGGCGATAAAGGGCTGATATCTTGCAGAAAATCCAGTTGATGAAGAGTATGAGCCGCTCAAGACTTATTTTCATGATGAAGAGGTATCCTTTGTGGGTGAAGATATTTCTGAAATATATCCTGGCTGGAGATTATTCTTTGATGGAGCAGCAAATCACCAAGGTAAAGGTATCGGAGCAGTCTTAGTGTCCGAATCTGGTCAACACTATCCCATGGCAGCTAAGCTCCGATTTAATTGCACGAACAACATGGCCGAGTATGAAGCTTGTATCCTCGGTTTAAAAATGACCATTGACATGAGTGTCCACGAGTTATTGGTTATTGGAGATTCAGATTTGTTGATTCACCAGGTTCAAGGAGAGTGGGCCGTGAAGAATCCAAAGATTATACCCTACGTGCATTATGTACAGAAGTTATGCAAGAGATTTCGTAAGATCGAATTCAGACATACTCCTAGAATACAGAATGAGTTGGCCGATGCTCTCGCCACCATTGCATCAATGCTCAAACATCCAGATACTGATTATATTGATCCTCTGGATATAGAGTTGAAAGAATATACAATCCATTGTTCCCATGTTGAAGCAGAACCAGACGGTTTGCCATGGTATTTTGATATAAAGAAATATTTGGAGTCCGGAAGTTATCCTGAAGATGCAACATCCAACCAAAAGAAGTCGATACGCCGTGTGGCTCTCAATTTCTTTCTAAGTGGAGAAGTCCTTTATAGGAGGACTCCAGATTTGGGTCTTCTCAGATGTGTCAATGCTGTTGAAGCTGCAAAGCTTATTGAACAGATATATGCTGGACTTTGTGGTACGCACATGAATGGGCTCACTTTGGCGAGGAAAGTCATTCGAGTAGGATATTTCTGGATGACTATGGAGAATGATTGTTGCAAGTTTGTGCAGACATGTCATAAATGTCAAGTGCACGGTGACCTGATTCGAGTGCCGCCTCACGAACTCAATGCTATGAGTTCACCTTGGCCATTTGTAGCTTGGGGCATGGATGTCATAGGTCCGATAGAGCCAGCCGCTTCTAATGGTCACAGATTTATTTTGGTTGCCATTGACTACTTCACCAAGTGGGTGGAAGCAGCTTCTTACAAGTCGGTAACCACGAATGTTGTAGCTGATTTTATTCGCAACAATCTGATATGTAGATTTGGAGTGCCAGAATCCATCATTACTGACAATGGCGCAAATCTCAATAGTCACTTGATGAGAGATATATGTGAGCAGTTTAAGATTATTCACCGAAACTCAACCGCTTAGCGTCCTCAAATGAATGAAGCTGTAGAGGCTGCCAATAAGAATATCAAGAAGATTCTGAGAAAAATGATTGACAATCACCGAGGTTGGCACGAGATGTTGGCATATGCTTTATTGGGTTATCGAACGACTGTCAGAACGTCGACTGGAGCTACTCCATACTTGTTAGTATATGGAACAGAAGCAGTCATACCCGCCGAAGTTGAAATACCATCTTTGAGAATTATCCAAGAAGCTGAGTTGAGTAATGCTGAATGGGTTAGCAAGAGAATTGATCAGCTAACTTTGATCGATGAGAAGAGAATAGTTGCCGTTTGTCATGGCCAACTATATCGACAGAGAATGATTCGTGCTTTCCACAAGAGAGTAAGAGCCAAAATTTTTGAAATCGGTCAGTTGGTACTTAAGCGCATTTTCCTCATCAAGACGAGTACAAAGGAAAATTCGCACCAAATTGGCAAGGACCCTACATGGTCCGCAAAGTATTATCTGGAGGTGCTTTGGTCTTGTAAGAGATGGATGGCACCACGTGGCCAAAACCGATCAACTCAGACGCTGTCAAGAGATACTACGTGTGAAGTTTCAGTTTGTATTTCTGTCATTTCCTTGTAATTATTTTATATTGCTTGTAGTTACTTTATTTAAATTTTATCCCTCTTGTGATGAACTACGTCTGACCTGAATTCTCAAGAATGAGATACGTAGGCGGCCTATGTCGTCCTCGGTCACCCCATTTATCCCTTTTAATATTTCTTTGTATTGAACTACGTTCGACCTGGATTCTCAAGAATGAGATACGTAGGCGGCCTATGTCGGCCTCGGTCGGTTTTCTTTGTAATTCCTTATTTTTTTGCTAACCTTTGAGGGGAACTACGTTTGACCTGATTCCTACCTCAACGGGATACGTAGGCGCCACAAGGATTCGGTCATATTTCCCGTAAGATTTCTATTTTACAGTAGAAACTGGGATAAATTTTTGAGAGGGTCTCAAAATCCCTAAGAAGGAGATTTATCCCCAGCGAGTCAAGGTGGAGATACTTCAAGATTTGCAACTGGGATAAAATTTTCGAGAAGATCTCGAAAATTCCATGATTTACTTACCGACAGTCGAAGATAAGCCGATACAGTTAACCGGGACAGAAATTTTGAGGATAGCCTCAAAGTTTCAACATGGTTTATCGACGGTCTGGAGTGACTTTGAATACTCCCCAGCGAATAATCAGATAGACCTCCGAGCATTAGACTTAAAGAAGTTCGCTAAGCCTGACGTGACATGACACTTGGCATTGACTGCTTCTTCTCAAAAATACTATTTCTCAAAGTTTATTTTCTCTTAAGTTTTCCCTTCGTGTTTCATTGGTTTTGGTATCAAGAGTTGGGAGATCAGGAAAATCAATCGGAGATAGCAGGACATGAAGTAGACAACTGAACAAATCGACACAGATCAGTTCGTTTTAAAAACTAACAATTTTTCTGTGGACGCAGGTTTATAGCTTTGCTCTGAAATCAGAAAATTCCTCTGATGGTGAATATGGAGAAGTCAAGGGAGGAGAAAAGCTCTCCAGAATTTAGCGATGATGCAAGAATTATTGCTTATACCAGAGACGTGGGGATATGAATGGTTTATTTCGGTCAATATCCAACAACATAAAGTCTATAAGGAACGTCCGGCTAGATTCGAGGGTGAATCAAGCAAAAATCTCAAAAAAAAAGGAGTTTACGTTTTCCGTAAAGAACGTCATCTGCATCCTAATGTCAGATATGATATTATACACTACCCGGAGGGGTCATTTTATTTTATTTCCGATCAGGACGATACACTACCTAGAGGGTCATTTTACTATATTGTCAGTCGAGACGATATGATTATCCAGAGGGCACCCAGAAGATCACTATGTTGCTCGATTGAAGCAATGTCTTCACTTGGTACCAAATATGACATCAAAAGTTAATATTCATACATCGCGAGAAGATTTCATACCTCGCAGAAATTTATGCATCGCAAGAAGATTTCATACCTTGCGGAATTTATGCATTGTGGGAAGATATTCATGCCCCGTAGAAGATCATGCATCGAGAGTCAATATTCATGCATCGCGAGTTAATATTCATACATCGCGAGAAGATTTCATACCTCGCAGAAAGTTATGCATCGCAAGAAGATTTCATACCTTGCGGAATTTATGCATTGCGGGAAGATATTCATGCCCCGCAGAAGATCATGCATCGAGAGTCAATATTCATGCATCGCAGAAGATCATGCATCGCGAGTCAATATTCATGCATCGCGAGTCAATATTTATGCATCACAAGTTAATCGCGAGAAGATATTCATGCCTCGCAGAAAATTATACATCGCGAGAAGATTTCATACCTCACAGAAATATATGCATCGCAAGAAGATTTCATACCTTGTGGAATTTATGCATTGCGGGAAGATATTCATGCCCTGCAGAAGATCATGCATCGAGAGTCAATATTCATGCAATCCGGAAGATCATGCATTGCGAGTCAATATTCATGCATCGCGGAAGATCATGCGTCGCGAGTTAATATTTATGCATCACAAGTTAATCGCAAGAAGATATTCATGCCTCGCGGAAAGTTATACATCGCAAGAAGATTTCATACCTTGCGGAATTTATGCATCGCAAGAAGATTTCATACCTTGCAGAATTCATGCATCGCGGAAGATCATGCATCGCGAGTCAATATTCATGCATCACGGAAGATTATGCATCGAGAGTCAATATTCATGCATCGCAGAAGATCATGCATCGCGAGTTAATATTTATGCATCACAAGTTAATCGTGACAAGATATTCATGCCTCGCAGAAAATTATACATCGCGAGGAGATTTCATACCTCGCTGAAATTTATGCATCGCAAGAAGATTTCATACCTTGCGGAATTTATGCATTGCGGGAAGATATCCATGCCCCGCAGAAGATCATGCATCGAGAGTCAATATTCATGCATCGCGAGTCAATATTCATGCATTGCGAAAGATCATGCATCGCGAGTTAATATTCATACATCGCGAGAAGATATTCATGCCTCGCAGAAAATTTATGCATCACGGGAAGATACCCATGCCCCGCAAGGAATCATGCATTGCCAGAAAGGGAATCGGGCATCTGAAGAAAATATTCACCCATCGGCATCAACTACATTATTTTATTTTCATAAAAGTAAACATCAAGAAGAACATCAAAGACGACATCAAGATAAATATCAGCACACTGCATCTGTTTTTATTTATTTCAACATCAAATGAAGAATACATTGAAGATTGCATTACATACATAAGACATAAGCTTTATTTGCTTTACGTCAAACCGATCGAGTTGACGTCAAATGTCGAGGAGAACAATTAAGTGTCGACATGGTAAAAGACACTGTCTCCCTTTTTAATTGAGTTTTCATGCTGACGTGTTTTATCTCAGTCTTTATTGAGAGCATCCGAAAGGATGAATTCTCCAAAAACAAACCACAGGTGCGGACGACATCAAAAAAGATGCAGCACAACGTGGAACTTTTTCTTAGCAGCGGACTGGGATATAGTCCAAAGTGGAGTGTCAAACTCTTAGGACGCGAGCAGAGGAGCGACTTCCACCACAATCAAACCACACCCCTATCAAAAGGCATGTGGGGTTTTCTTTAATTTTTGTCAATTTCGGTCTCGCATCCAGAAATTTTGGTCTACCGAAAGCAAGTTTCCAATCTGAGTGACAATGCGTCGAGAGCTGTGGAAATTATGTCCATGTGAGTTCTTAATTATGGGTGTGAAGTGCACCACATTCATGGCTAAGAGGTTACAAGCCTCCTTTTCATACTCGTTTAATTTTGTCACTTGTCCAGAACCAAAGGTTATTTAACATAATAGATTCCCTTTTCATTCGATTGAGTCGAACTACAAACAGCCTGATTCCTATGGTTTAAGGATATGTAGGCGGGCTCGATGTTGAAAAATCGGCTGTATTCTAACCTTCCCTCTTAAATCTTATTCCCAAGCATCCCGATTCCTTCATAACTCGGTATCGAGATGACTTTTGATTTCTTTCAAAATCGTGCGTTAAATCTAGCGTATCGAACTACAAGTGGCCTGAATTTTCATATAGCCTGAGATATGTAGGAAACCCATTTTCAGGGCTCGGTCATAATTCCTAAAGTCCGTACCAAATCCCTTGCTTGAAAGATGGATATGTCGTCGGTCAAAATTGGCTTAGTCAATTTCATTTTCCTCAAATTTCATGCATTTATCCAAGTAAAATGAGGGACAGTTGTTGACACCCAATTTTGACCCTCCCCAGTAGGAATTAATTCATGAGGTTTTTAAATTCTCAAACAAATTAAAATAATTAGTTTTTAAATTTAAGAAAAAATATAAAGTTTGCGTTATTTTGAATATTTTTTGCCATTTCTTATAGTTTTTAGATAATATATATATCTTACATAATTATGTATATAATTAGTATATTTTATGATTATTCAAAAACCATCTCAAAAAAATTTTAAATTTAGTAAGTTTAGGTTATATTTTTGAATCACTAAGTTTACGATTAAGTTAATTATTTTATTTTTTGTTAAGATTAAGAAGCTCGTTAATTAATTAATATTAATTTGTCTTATTTAAGGTTTAGCCAAATTTATTAATATAACACAATTGGCTATTTCTTAAATTTAATCCATCTTAGACTTCCAACTTAACTCAACTTTGAGAAATATTTGGGCCAAGATCCAATTCAATTTTTAACAGCCCATTCCATATTTCCCAGCCCATTCTTCACAATTACCTTCAGCAGCCCATTCTTTTCAAATTCCCTTACAATTTCCTAGGCCCAATTCTTTCCTCCAAATTACTGCAGCCCAATACAATTCCCATCCCGCTAATTCTGAACTACACTTTTGGGAGGTTTTGAATTTTGAGTTTTGAAATTTGAAATTTTGAATTTTGAATTTTGAATTTTGAATTTTTGAAATTTTGAATTTTTGAATTTTGAATTTTGAATTTTTGAATTTTTGAATTTTGAATTTTGAATTTTGTTTTGAATTTTGAATTTTGACTCTGGTTATCAAATGATTGAACAACCGGGAGCAATTTACTTACGATACTTAGAATTTTGAATTTTTGAATTTTGAAATTTGAAATTTTGGTTTTTGAATTTTGAAATTCAAATTAATCCCAAAACCCATTCTTTTTGCCCCCCTAAAAAAAAGTAATTTTTTGAATTTGAATTTTGAATTTTGAAATTCAAATTCATCCCAATCCATTCCATTTTCCCTCTAAATCTACCATAAAAATTTCCTATAAATACCTTCTCTTTTCTTCTTCTTTCTCATTCATGATTTGAAAAAAAAATAGAAGAATTAAAAGAATTCAAGGAAGAGGGAAGAATTCATGATTCAATTCAAGAATTCAAGATTTCAATTCAATTCATTTCAACATTTAATATTCAATACTAAATACTAAATATTCAATATTCAATATTCATTATTCATGATATATTTTTCTTTGATATAAAAAAAAAAATTTGAACATTCATAGTAGTTCAAGCAAAAAAAAAAAGAAAAATAATACATAGATTAAACACATTCAAGTCGTATTCGGGTCGAAGATATCACTTGAAATTCTCGATCGTCGTTCGAATCCGAATTGTAAGGTCAAGTCGCTGCATCCCCTGCTCGTACTATCCCGCAATTGCTGAACTCAGAAAGGTAAATATCACTTCTTCTTGCATCATTTACTTCTCAAGATGTAGGTCTTTATTATTTGAAGGTTGTAAGATCTTTAATTTATTTTTTTTTTAATTATATATTTCGGCTTAACTCGAATCTCTTAAAATATTATTTTTATTTACTCATAAATTATGTTGTGTTTAAGATGTGCCTTATTTCATCACTTTATGGCTAATTCATTTCTATTTTATTGCATGTGAAACTTTCCTCGAGTCCTCACGGACTTTAAAATCCATCTCTTTGCGGTTTCTCATCGAGCCATAAAGGCTCCGAAATATCTTCCTTGAATCGGCCAGCCCCTCCAATTGGTGTACAGATCGAAAGCAGTAAAGTCATTGCTGGAAATTAATTTTCCAGTCCTCAAAAGTTGAAGAACAGGTCGATATACCGGTTGTATACACTGATATACAGTCAAAATATACGTCGTACAAATCTTGGAAATTGCAGGAGTGTATATTTTTGATAAAAATACAGGTCAAAATTGATATACAGGGACGATGCAGGAAAAACGTCCGAAATGCTGCTCGTATACAGCGATATACATAAAATATATACGCTGGGTTTTTTAAAGGGAAATAGGCCCAAAGCCTTAACAATTTTCAGCCGTGTATTTGTTGAAATTGAGCCCAGATCCATTTTGGGTCACTTTAAATTTAGGACAGGTCATAAAATTTGGGCTCAAGGCCCAACTTTAATATTTTCCTCCTTTACTCTTATTGATATTATTTTGCCTAGCTATGTTTATCCTATTGTTTTAATTTAATTAAATTCCAAAGTTGTCATTTCTCTTATATTTTAAAATATATACATATATAATAAGTAAAATATTTTTTTTCACAAGTTATTTAGCTATAGTCAATATTTGGTTTCATTAACCCCTTTATGTCCCTCCCCCTTTTTTAATGATATCCTTCTTTTGTTTTTTCCTAAAATAAATAAATAAATAAATAAAATATACATATAATTAGAAAATAATAGTAAATAAATAAATAAATAATTTGAATTTACTTATTTAGTCAATAAAAAAAATATTTTAAATATGTCTTTTTAGTCAAATCGCCGGTCAACCGCGAGTTAGCGGGCATTCCGAGGGCCTAACACCTTCTCGGAATGTACATTGAACTTCAAACCCTTTTCAATAGATTTTTATCTGTTTTTAAATCTTTTGAAAAATAATTTAAGTTTTCTTGATGTTTTCTAAAAAATCAAGTGGCGACTCTGTTAATTTGGAAAGTCGATTTCTCTTAAATCATAAGATTAATTGATTTTTCGAAACTTAGTCATTTTTCTTAAAATATATATATATATATATATATATATATATATATATATATTATTTTTTTAATAAAACAAGTACTATTGTTGGACCAGTGAATACGTTTGCTACAGTGGGCTTGAATCTCCTTACAGAGAGCGAGATATTCGCGCCTCAGCCTGAAGAGATTTTTGTTTCTTCATTTCATTTTCAGTTGTAATATTGTATTTTTATTATCTTGTATGTGTTTCACTAATAAGTTTAAGTAGATTCAAACATGACTACAATTGAAAAAACCGCGGATGTCAAGATGGGAGACCTTAACAAGCCATTTCGGTTCAATGGTAATCATTTCAAGAGATGGAAGGGTAAAGTACTTTTCTACTTAGGTCTTCTCAGTATTTCTTATGTGTTGATTGAGAAGAATCCTAATAAAGTTGACATCACTTCTAAGAATGATGATGAAACTATTTCTCATCTAGAAAAAGTGGAAAAGTACGATGGTGATTTCTATAAGTGTCAGTATTATATTCTTAATTGTCTATCTGATAATTTTTGTGATTATTATGATAGAACTTACTCTAGTGCAAAGAAAATTTTGAAAGCATTGCAGAGTAAGTATGATATCGAAGAGGCGGAAGCGAAAAAATATGCGACTAGTAGATTTTTTTGTTTCCAAATGATGGACAATAAATTGATGGTAGACTAAGCTCAAGACTTTATCATGATTGCTGGAGAGCTTAGATCCGAAGAGGTTAAAATTGGAGATAACCTTATTGTTTGTGGCATAGTAGATAAACTTTCACTTTCTTGGAAGAAATTTCAAAAAACTATGCGCCACAAACAAAAGGAAAGCTCTCTTGAAACATTGGTAATGAAAATCCGCATAGAAGAAGAAGCAATGGGCCAAGATGCACTTTTACAAACAGAAGATAACAACATCACAACGAAGGTAAATTTAATTGCTTCGAATAATGCTACTCCTGAAACTCACAAAAATATTTCTTTGAAGCCTAAGAAGAAAAAATTCAAGAAAAATAATGGTAGACCTTCCAAGAAAAATAATGGTGAAAATCACCAAGCACAAAATCAGTAAGTTCAAGAAAAGGGACCATGCTTTGTTTGAGGCAAGAGTAGGCATATTGCTCGATTTTGTAGATTTCTTAAACATGGTCCTAACCCTCAGGCAAACGTTATCGAAGAACATTTTGTGGCGGTGATTACCGACATAAACATAGTTAAGAATGTTGATTGATAGTGGGTTGATTCTGGTGCAAACCGTCATGTCTGTTCTGACAAAGACTGGTTGAAATAATATATTCATTTAGAGGAGACCAAAACCATCATACTTGGTGATGCTCACACTACTCAAGTGATTGGGAAGGGAGATGTCGAATTGTGTTTTACTTCCGAAAGGGTATTAACGTTGAAAGATGTACTTTATACTCCTTCCATGAGAAAAAATTGAGTTTTCTTCTTAATAAAGTGGGCTTTAAACAGATTATTGAATCTGATCAATATATAATTGTGAAGAAGGGAATTTTTGTGGGGAAGGGATATGCATGTGATGGGATGTTTAAGTTGAATGCTGAGATAAATAAAATTTCTACTTTTGTTTATAAGTACTCTTTTACCAATTTTTGGCATGCTCCTTTGTGTCATATTAATGATCGTTATGTTGGAATCATGATTAGTTTAGGATTAATCCTAATGGTTAAAAAGAATTTCAAAAAGTGTGAGACATGTATTAAAGCTAAAATCATTAAAAAGGTCATTTTCAAGTTGAAAGAAAACTTATCTGTTAGAATCAGTTCATACTGATATTTGTGAACTTGGTGGAATTTTAACTCGTGGAGGTAATAGATATTTTATCACTTTCATTGATGATTTTTCTAAGTTTACATATGTTTACTTAATAGAAAATAAAAGTGATGCTTTTAAAAATTTCAAAACTTATCTCCATGAAGTTGAAAATAAGTTTGGTAGAAAAATAAAAAGAATTAGAAGTGATAGAGGTCGTGAATATAAGTTAAATGAGTTTAATTCTTTTGTTATATCATTGGGAATAATTCATGAAACTACTCCTTCTTACTCTCCTTCATCTAATGGAGTAGCAGAAAGGAAAAATAAAACTTTGATTGAATTGACTATGTCATGCTTACTAAGTCACATACACTTTTAAATTTTTGGGGTGAAGCTATTTTAACTTCTTGTTATGTGTTGAATCGTGTGCCTCATAAAAAGTCTAAATTGACACATTTTAAATTGTGGAAAGGTTACAAGTCAAATTTGAGATATTTAAGAGTTTGGGATCCTTTGTGAGGCTAATGAATCCCAAGATTACAAAGCTGGGTAAAAATGTTACTACTTGTGTTTTTCTTGGTTATGTTTCAAATAGTAAATCCTATAGATTTTTTAATCTTGAAGATAATATTGTGATAGAATCGGGCGATGCTATTTTTCATGAAAATAAATTTCCTTTTGATTCTAAAAAAGTGGGGGTCAAAGTATTGAACAAGATATTTTGTCACTACCTAGTTCTTCTACTTCTACTTTGAAAATTAAAGAAGTTAATGATTTTGAGTTAAGAAGAAGTAACAAAGTTAGAGTAGAAAAAGATTTTGGTCCTGATTTTTAGTGTTTGATCTCTAACTTTGAAAGTAGTATTATCTTCACATGATTCTATTTTTTGGAAAGAGGTTGTAAATGATGAAATGAATCACTAATTTCTAATCAAACTTGAACACTAATTGATTTACCACCGGATTATAAAACTATTGGTTGCAAATGAGTCTTAAGAAAAAAAAGTTGAAACCTGATGGATCTATTGATAATATAAGGCTAGGCTAGTTGCAAAAGTTTTTATCCAACTAGAAGACGTATAATTTTTTGATACTTTTTCTCCGGTAACAAGAATTACATTCATAAGACTTTTAGTTGCTATGGTTGCAATTTTTGATTTGCGAATCCATCAAATGAATGTAAAATTGCTTTTTAAATGGAAACCTAAATGAGAAAATTTATATGGAACGACCTGACTTTTGTTGAAGCAAACCAAGAAAACAAAGTGTGTAAACTTACTAAATCCCTATATTGCTTGAAACATGCACCAAAGCAATGACATAAAAAGTTTGATTCCTGCATGATTGAAAATGGTTTTAAACAAATGAGTGTGATAAGTGCATATATCATAAGTCTTGGAATAGTTCACATGTGATTATTTGTTTGTATGTTGATGATTTGTTGATCTTTGGTCTAACATGAATATTATCGATGAAACTAAAAATATTCTTAGAAACCATTTTGATATGAAAGATCTTGGTGAGACAAATTTTATTCTTGGAATAAAATGAACAAGAACATGTGAGGGAATTTTCCTTGACCAGTCACATTATGTTGAGACAATTTTGAAAAAATATAATTTTCTTGATTGCAAGCATGTTGCTACTCCTTTTGATTCAAGTGTTCACTTATTTCCTGTTGAAAGTGAAAATGATGTAATAAATCAAAAGGAATATGATAGCATAATCGGAAGTTTGAGATATGTGACTGATTGCACTAGGTCTGATATTGCATATGCAATAGGAGTACTTGACATGTTTACAAGCAAACCAGGCAATGAACATTGGCATGCTGTAGCAAGAGTTATGAGATATATAACTGGAACAAAAAATCTAATTTGTTCTATAAAAAATATTATGTTGTACTTGAAGGTTTTTGTGATGCAGATTGGAACACTTTATCAGGTGATTCCTGTTCTATCACTCGTTATGTCTTTACATTACGTGATGGTATTGTTTGTTGGAGATCAAAAAAATAAACTATAATTGCTAACTCTACCATATGAAGGCTGAACTAATTGTTTTACCTTCATCTAGTGAGGAAGCGAATTGGTTAAGAGATTTATTATTTCAAATACCTTATTTTGAAAAACCAATTCCACCTATATTAGTTCACTGTGATATCACCACTGTAATTGATAGAGTTCAAAACCGTTATTACAACGGTAAATCCAGACCTATAAGAAAGAAACACAGTAATGTAAGATCGTATTTGACAAATGGTACCATTAATGTTGATTATGTCAAATCTTGATAATCTTGCAGATCCTCTTACTAAGGCCTTAACGAGAGAAAAAATATGGAGCACAGCAAGAGGGATGAGATTGAAGCCTACAAATCCTTGTGTCATATATGAGGAAACCCAACCCGGGAACTAGAGATCCTATAACCTGGTTCAAAGGGAAAAACTAACCATATGATGACTTGTTGTGAAAAATGCACTATCTTTTTGTTTCCCTCCCTATGATGTGAGTGCATTATTTCCTGTAGTTTGTGAAGGTTGAGTTGATAAAACTCTTAATGAATATCTGTAGCATGTATGGGTGGAGTGTGTTAAATTTACAGGAGCACTCTCGACGGATTTCACCTATGTGATGTGTGGAGGTAGGTCGCTTCCTATGAGGATTAGGCTTATTCTCAAATGCACTCATGAAACCGGGTAACACATGGACATAACGTGATGACTTTAAAGCTCATGTCAACACCTTGATTATTATGTGGGAGCAGTGATATTTTATTTCCCTTAAGCAGTCATAGTTCAAGTCCGAGACCACTACGACTCTAGAGTAAATTACTGTTTCACTAAGTGGAGGTTCAATGCAGAGCACACCTTTATTATACATAGTAGTCTTCCTTCAGCTGATACACTCTCTTATCTAATATTAAAATGAGTGGGGGATTGTTGGTTTGTAAGCATTTTAATATTAATATTTTGTTTATTAATTTACTTTAAGTTGTCGTTGCTGCCAAGTGTCAACCATTAGTGTCTTTTTTTTGTTTACTGTCGTTGAGTATCATAATTGGTGCATTACTATTAGAATTAGTGCATATATGCTACTGAATGTTTTTTGGCAGCATTGGCAACATCATTTAGCCGTTAGTGGCCTTCACTTCACCCCATTCAATCTCCATTATCTCACTCTTTATTCTCATTTATTCTTTGCAAACTATGTAACTCCTAAGGCCATTATCTTCACTATTTATTATCACATTATCTTTCTATTCATTGCTAGGAAGACTTCTTCTGGTATAAATAGTGGTGGTCTTCATTTGGTTTATTACACACAATCACGAGAGAAAATATAGAGTGATAAAGTTTGTCAAAAAGAGAGTTTTTATTAGTTGAAAAGAGGTGTTATTTTGACTCAACTCTTGTCCACAGTTGTTGAGTGATCTTTTGTGTATAGGTTGTTGTATCCTGGAGGGGACAAGTCAAAGAGGACTACTGTTGGACCAGTGAAAACATTTGATGCAGTAGACTTGAATCTCCTTAAAGAGAGCGAGATATCAGCGCCTCAACTTGAAAAGATTCTTGTTTCTTCATTTTATTTTCAATTGTAATCTTGTATTTTTGTTATCTTGTAAGTATTTCACTAACAATGAGTATTTTATAAATTGCTACTATTTGGTAAATAAAATAAAGTTATGAATATTCTATAAATTGTGACTTGGTAAATAAAATAAATTTACTTACCAAAAAGGAAAAGTTTTGAGCTATGCCGTAAGAATTTTCTTATATGTCAATGTATACCATTAAGTTAAACTCTTTTAAATAACTAAAAATTCTTTAAATTTGCGTTTTAGGGTAAATAAAATTGCAGTTAGTGGAATATTCAACTAGTTGAGTTTGATTAGAAGAATTATTCCTACCTAATCTTATGTTTTATAATCTGCGTTTTGCCATTTATTATTTCTTTTATTTTAATGTGTTTGTATTCATTTGATTAAATACGAAATTAAAAAAAAAAAAGAAGACTTTTAAATTTTATATGATTTTATAAAAAAAATACGCGTAAAGAGGCATTGACAAACGTTTAGAACGAAAAAGGTCCGCGTTAGACAATCATAATATATATATTTTTAATAATATTAATCTTTTTTTATTTGGTATGTTGATTGTATTGACACACACTTAAAAGGTGTACGTGACCTACGTGTTTATACTTTTTTCTTCAACAATACCCATAAAACTAATAACTAATCAATCATATTTTTCTTGTTGATCTTTAATTTAAATGTTTAAAATAGTATAATGCACCAAAATGAAAGGAAATAAAATTTCTCAAGAATGATTTCATAGAAGAAATTTATAAATCTTTAATAACTCTAAAATTGTTAAATCTCTCTGCATTAAGGCTTCCTTATTTATAATACTAACAAATTAAATTAAATTAGGATTAGAAAACTTTCTTAACACAAAAATTTTAATTAGACACAAATAAATAAATACCAAAAACAACAAATTCTAAACTATTAAGAGATCTTAGTTATTTCCTACAAAAACTAAGTTTATATTGTCGATTTTAATAATTTCTATGTCTACTTGTACACGTTTCTATAGATTTTCATTAGAAAGAAGAAGCAGTAATTTCATGGATATATAGGCATCTAATGTTTAGTTTATTAGTGGTAATTTCATGGTCAAAAGCTTGGTGCTTCGAATATAACCGATTAGTAATCGAACGATAAGATGAAATATTATTTTCACGAAAACTTGTAATTAATTAACTAACTAAACCAAACAATTGCTAATTATATAGAAAAAGAAAAAGAAAAGACAATTGGACTATAATAATTAATACTTGTCATTTTATAAAATCAATGTACATATTATCATATTCTTTCTATTATATCCTTGATAGAGTACTAATTAGTCTTGAAAATATATGCTTTGACCAACCTAGAAAAACTAATTAATTAATATTTGATTAATTACTCTCTGCTTTCATTATCCTATAACGTCTAACGATCTTGAGAATAAACTCAAAAATTTAAATGGTCATCCAAATGCATTATAATATTTGAAATTTAGCATATTCATCATTTATTGAAAAGTTGACTTAAGAAAACATTAAAGAATAAATTACGTATATACACACCATTTTTTCAAAAAAAAAAAAGTATATTAATAGTAGTTATTATTTGATAATAATTAATATAATATTTGTAATTTTTTCATAATTTGAGTTGTTTATGGACTCTAACAACTAGTCAATCATTGAAACTAATTAGGATTCTCGTATTATTATTTAATTTTTCAATTATCTCATAATAATATTAGTTTCAATTTCACCAAAATTTCATACAATAAATTCTTATTTATCGTGATACATTTATACACACACTTTATTTCAGCTTACATACATCCTTCATTCACAACCTTATTGTATAAAATACATTATTATCAACTACAAAATGATACATTATGTAAGTTATAAAAATATTTCAAGGCAAACAATACAATGCTTATCAATTTATATGAGATATATAATAGTAATGTATCATGCACTAATTTTTTTAGATATGATACGTAAATTTGAATTTATACTAAATGTATCAATTACATAGCAATTACTACACTGTAATGTATCGACTACAAATCTAACATCTTACAGGCAATAATTATTTATTTAATGTATCTAGTATAAATTATCATTTTGAACGAGACACATAAATAGTAATGTATCATGCACTACTTTTTTAGATATGATACGTAAATTTAAATTTATATTAAATCTATCAATAACATAGCAACTACCACACAATAATCTATCGATCTCAAATCTAACATCTTAAGAACAATAATTATTTATTTAATGTACCTAGTATAAATACAATGCTTATCAATTTAAACAAGATACATAAATAGTAAAAAGCTAAGTAACAAATATACTCATGATGTACTCTTCTCAATTTTTTTAACAATTTTGAATCAAAATTGAAAGAATATTCAATAAGCTAGAGAAGAATTTTGAATCTTTAAATTTTCAACAATTTTGAATCAAAATTGAAAGGATCTTCGTTGAACTGAGAGAAGAAAGAATCTTGAATATCAAAATTTTTGATAATCTTGAATCAAAATTGAAAGGATCTTCGATGAACTTGAAGATTCAAAAGGATATTGTTTGTCCAACAACAATTTCATCACTTTTATATCCTTCATAACTCACTTCGCTGACCTAAAATTTTGACAAAAGTTTTTGAATCAAATTTAAAAGATTTATCGTTGAACGGGGGAGCAATTTAAAATTTTGAATTTCTTCATTCTATTAGGATTTTCCTCTGTATGATTGAAAATAAGAAGAAACATAAGTGTAGTTTATGAGATTTAATTAGTTTTCAGATTTTATTTCTTTTTTTACGCAACAGAAAAGGAATAAGATGTTGTAATTAGAAAAAAAAGTAGGGATAAGATGTAATTTATTATTTACTCTATGAGATTTATGTAACTTATACAACATTAAATAAGGATAGAAGGGTAAAGTTACTTAATTTCTTAATGCAAGTGCAATCTTAAAAGGTGACATATAAAAAAGGAACGAAGGGAGTATTAAACTTTTCTAATAGCATAATACATAAATATAACCTTAACTTGGCTTCAACAGACAACTATGCCTCTAAAATTTTGAGTGTGCACAAGTATAACACTTACACTTACATAGAATTGAACAACTAGACACACGTGTCCTACATGGCATAATACACGTAGGACGCTACGTAGAACACAAAATTGCCATGTAGGGTGTCATGTAGGACAAATGTGTCTTATACAATTTTATACAAGGTTAAAGTGTCTACTTGTGCACATCCAAAGTTAACAGTCATAGTTTTCAGCTGACGTCAAGTTAAGAGTAATATTTATGTATTATACCTAGGGGTGTGCATTCAGTTTTTTGGTTTGGTTTTGCACTATTCGATTTGAATTTTTCGATTTTTGGTTTTGTAAAAGTGTAATCCAATCCGATCCAAAATAAATTTGACTTGGTTTTCCGCAATTCAGTTATGTCAATACTTAATAGCAAGCCAAAGTAATAATATTGAATCCCTTAAATATATTTTCTAATATAAATCATAAGAAAAACTTAAAACATACGCCCTCTGTCCCTATTTACTTGTCCATATTTCCTTTTATATCTGTCCCTATTTATTTGTCCATTTTAACAAATGAAAAGAAAAGACAACAATTTTTTTTCTAATATGACCTTATTTAATTCTAGAAAATTTCTAGTATTACTAAGTTGTAATGTATGTTTTTTGGAATCAGAAAATACATTTATTATACTTGGAGAGTTGAATAGAATAATCTTTTAAGTTAAGGGTAAAATTGTAACTAACCTATGATAATCGTTGGCCCCTTAATATGTGTGCCACTTCTAAAGTGGACAACTAAATAGGGGTAAAATTGTAACTAAACTATGATAATCGTTGGTCCCTTAATATGTGTGTCACTTCTAAAGTGGACAACTAAATAGGGACAGAGGGAGCAATACTTAAAAGTATACCTATAATAGAGGTTTAAGCATAAAATATAAACGTAATCATCCTCAAAACCAATAACCAAAAAGGGACAATAGTGGTTAACTTCAAAACCAAATAAAAAAATCAAACAAAATAATTTATTAATCCAAAGCTAATCCAAAAAATCAAAAAAACAATCCAAATTATTCGATTTAACTAGAATAATGCACGCCCCGAATTATACCTTTTCTAATTATGAAATCCTCAATCCGTGCCATCTCCCCACACGTCTTTAAAATCTGCAAATACAAGAAACAACTGCTCAACTTCCTCCTCCTCATCTCTCAACTTATCAACAGCCCTCTTGTAACAATTTCTTGCCCTCTTTTCCTCCCCATTCTTCATCTCAAATTTTACAAACCCAATCCAACTACTAACTTTCGGATGACACTTTACGAATCTCTCGAAAACTTCTCTTGCCTTCTCTGTTTCATTATACCTCAACTCAAACTCAATGTAGAACAGCCAACTTTTCTGGTCCGGCGTCCACGTCATCCACCTTTCAAATACCTGTCTTGCACCAGCTACATTGTTGAGCATCATCTCTTCCATATGAATATATTTGTACCATAACTGATCGATCTTAGGGCAAAACGTAACAGCTAGATCCCATACATTAAGAGCATGATCAATAAAGTTATTTTTCATCTCCATGTCACCATACATCAACCACATTGTATAGTCACTGTAATCATTTGAAAGTGCACGAGTCCAGATAGAACGTGCACGTTCAAATTCGTTTTGTGATTCTTCCCATTTAGCATATTCGATCCACACATTGTTATTCTTCCAGGGGTTATGGCTAATTAACCACTCAAATTCCCTTCGCTTTTCTAAAGCCATTTTTAAGTGAATTGATGGTTGAATGGTTAGAGAAGATGCAAGCATGACCTAGAAAAGGCTTTTATATAACATCACATAGGAAGTTATTTCCTATTAGGTTAAGGTAACCTTTTTCTATTTATTTATTTTTTCTATTAGGTTAAGGTAATAATTTGAACTAATAATAATAATTATTATTAATTAATCCGTTATTTTATAATATACTATTTGGACATGATACTTTATTTATTTGATTAATTTCTGGACCCTAGTTATGAGATGTGAACCAATCTAGACGAATTCTTTAGTTTAATTGAGTTATTAATCGACGGGGTTATGTTAATTTATTATTAGGCTATTTTTGAGTTTGTTTTCTCATTTATTCTAGTTAATCTAAAACACGTATATATATATATATATATATATATATCTATGAAGTTAGAAATATAACAAGAATATACATTAGAATAATGATTAGGCAAGGCATTTTGCTATGTACGTATATCTGTATCCTAATTGTCTCAATGTCCAAGGTGCCTTCTCTTTAAGAGTTAATGGCCACTTCATGCGTTTTAAACATGACTGATTTTGGAAGACAGAGAGCAAACTCTCCGACAACATAGGTTGTAGTAGTGGTACTGTTTCACCCTTAAACTAGAGGTTTCGGGTTCAACCCCTAGGTATGAAAAAAATCTTGTTGGAAGTGTCACCCCCAATAGACCCTACAGTGCATGATCCAGATTTAGTTTGGGACCCAATGTGGGTTCCGGACGAGAAAACAAAGGAAGAGCAAACTCTCTGGTTGCACAAGTCTGAAAGGATGAAGCTATAAAAAGTTAACTATGTTATTTACACCGTAGGATAAAAACAAAAATGAAAAAACTACCAACAAGCTGAATATTTGCATCAAGAAATTCAAGCAGCAGACATTGAAGTTGAGACGATCACGTAGGAGAAATACTGAATCCCATCCTGAATCTTGCCAATGGCTGTGCTATGATCTGCACGAAGATTCCCAGAATACACATTGGCCTTTTCCTGGATGGATTTATGAGAATCTTGTGAGCCAGAGGAAGCACCTTTGGTTGCTGCTAATTATGCTTCAGTTACATCTGATATGCCTGCAAAAGCATAAAGTTCATCATGGATTGTCCGGCTTATTTAAGACCAAACAACTCGATAGAAGTTCATCATGGATTCTCCGACTTATTAAGACCAAAGAACTCGATAGGCAAATGTTTTCAATAACAACAAATAATGATCTGCCTATACCCTCTCAACTTAAATACCAGTCTTGTTTCTTTAAAGGTCATTCATAGCACAGACAAACATATGTGATAAAGAGGGGCAAACTACACGTTCTCTCCAAACTTGATAACCTTATTTTTTAAACATTATTCAGACTAGGTTTTTCGATTTAAGCATAACTAGACATCATACAACTGACAATATATGTAACTGTAAGCATGTTTATATACAGACACACAAGCGCACCTTGACTAGAATTGACAACAAATATATATAGCAGTTTAGAATAGAACGCTGAATCTGTATATCATCGATCTACTCTGCACTGAATCACGATTAGAGTCTGGCCAAATAAAGGGAAGAAATCCAATCAGCTTCTTCTTGATACGAAACAAAAAGAATGTCATTATAAGGCCCAAATGCAACCTGTGTGGAGCAAGCCTGATATGTTGATACAAAGAATTTTGATGAAGTTTATTTTGCAGATATGGTGTATGTTACTCAACCTGTTCGGAGTGGCGTGGGTAATGCCAGGAAACTTAAAGGACAAAATGGCCAGCTGATGGGCGGAGTGCCAGAGGAGCTGAAGAAGAGATGGAAGAATATCCCATTGTGAATATTTTGGACACTCTAGGTGTACAGAAATGGTAGGTGTTTCGAGGATAATCTTTTACTTTTACATTCTATAAAGTTTAAATGTCTTCAGAACTTGTTATTTGGTGAAACGGTTTAATAGATCCTTATACTTGTATGACTTTGTATTTTGGACCCTTTTATTCAATCCTTTGCCATGTGAACCTCCAACCCCATTGAAACATATTATTTTAAACCTTTTTTTCAATAATACAATGGTAAAATTAAATTAAACTCCCTAAATTTTATTTGAGGAATCATTTTCTCTTTCTTCCAATATTTTCCCCAATTTCTCTCTTTTCTCTTCTCTTCTCTCATTCCAACAATCTCACCAGAAATCTGCAGCACCGTTAAGTCATTGACTGCCACCGCAGCATGGTCGTGGAGCTACCACTCAAAGATGAAGACTATGCGCCACATTCTATTTGGAAAAAGCAGTATACAGCCACGGCCTAGTCTTGATGGCCCCAAATTGCTGGGACACTTTCTCCAAAACCATTTAACGCCCACTGCACCGCTTCGAAAACATTAACAACGACGATACAAGTACATACTGTTAGGTTGGGATGAGGGATATGTTCCTGTCATGTGAAGATTTACAGAAAATGGACCGATTGATATTGTTCTGCTCCGGTGATGTTGAGTAGGTTGGAGGATACGGGGTTACTTGTTGATGAGTAAGATCGATAAGTTCAATTTGTATTTGTGGAGACTCTTTCGTAAAATGATGAGCTCTTTGAAGAAGATGAAAGGAAACACGCAATAACCAAAACAAAATGGGGAAAAAATTGGCAAAAAGATTTAAAGAGTAGAAAAGCCAAAAAGAATAAAGCTTCTTTTTGTTCAACAATGTTGAATGTATAAATGGGGAAGAAGATGACTCTTGATCAGGTCAAACTTTGTCATTTGTTGTCTTTTTTCAAGGCCTCACGCACATAAAATATGTGTATCACACGCTTTTTCAACAAAAATGCCACATAGGATGACATGTCAAAAAGGGATTTTGAAATACCAAATTTCAACGGGTTCAGGGGTTCAGTTGGCAAAGTATTAAGTAAAAGGGTCTAAAATATAAACTCATACAAGTAAAGGATCCATCAGACCATTTCAACTTGTTATTTTGGTATAGAAGGAAGCACTAGAAGGAACAAAATATTTGCTGGAATTTTTGGGCTACTTCCACATGTAAAGTCCATGATTCCTCAAATTCACTTATTTAACTATTTGGACATACTTCTGTAAATCCCCGCCACTTTTTAATATTTATTATGACTACTTGCGGAAGTAATGAAATAATTAAGTGGCCTCCAGGTGTATACAATGAGGATGGTGACAAAAAAATAGAGAATGTCACAAGAAAACAAAAGTTGGAAGTCCCAAGGATTGGAGCATGGTTGGACGTTTCAAGTCCCCCAGGGAGTCCAAATTTCCACGGTAACACAAGGGGAAGCACTGAAGTCCTCCCTCTTGCACACTCTCAGTGTCCAAGCATGGAGGGAGAAATAAGGAGGGGATGTGACACGTCCGTAGCAGTCTAACATGCCAGGGAGAAATGAGGGGAGACAGTAACCTCCTCTCCATTTCGCACCCTTAAAATTTTGGGAGAAGAGCGTGCACGGGATGTGTTCAGTGCACTGTCCGGAGGAAATTTTGATTAGGTAGGCTTGCACAGTTGGACCCGAAGCTTCCAACTCTAGAATGAAACTATAACAGAAGAACTGAGAGATACTTGATGGGATTTTGAGTTGGGGCTTTTCTCTCCAAGAAGAATCATAACATCGAGTCAGGAAAGAACAAAGTTGCTCCACTACAAAGTAGAGGCTTGTGGTAATGGTGGACCAAAAGAACAGCTCCAAGGCCTGAATGCCTAGGTTGCAGGGGTAATAGTTGTTGTTGATGAGTTCCACCAACAGTGAATAACCTTTTCTTCTCTGCCTCGACCTACTCCTTGTTGGGAAAACGCGGATAAACACAAAAATATATATGATAAAAGTAATGGAAATAAAATGGGAAAATAACAACACCAAAAATTTTACGTGGAAACTCTTCTAAATAAGGGAAAAATCACGGGCCAAGAGGAGCAACTGATATCACTATAGTAAAGAATTTTACACTGTGTAATCACGAATAGAATACACAAAGTGACTACTACACACTCAAAAGGAACAACACTCTTTTGGTTTCCACCTTACTAAAATATCGGTCACACCCTATTTTTCTTCATAGACTATTTTCTTGTATAGTCTATGGAATACCTCACTTTGCTCTCAAAATGGTTTTTTCTCTCTAACTTGGTGTGTTCTACAAATGAGCAAGAATACTCTATTTATAGAAGGAGAAAACCATGCCTATGTCACTAATGACATAGATAAATATAGCAAAGTCAAAAAAGGGTTGCAAATCTTACTAATTTGCCAACTACCAAATCTTTATTTTCAACTCTTATCACTATTCATTTTTAACAATTACTTGTATCAATTGAATAGCAAACGTTGACCAAAAAAATGGGATGGACTCAACCCCCCCCCCCCCCCCCCCGGTCCCATTCACTGGAAGGAGGTATCTTCATTTTCTTTAGAGAGAGCTCATACCTACAAGTTATTTGCATAACTCGAACTTGTCTTTCGGTATCGTCTTGGTCAGCATATCTGCAGGATTTTCACTTGTGTGGATCTTTTTGACGTGAAATAATTCACTCTCCACTTCCTCACGAATCCAATGATATATGACATCGATGTGTTTTGTTCTTGCATGGTACATGGAGTTCTTGCTCAAGTCTATTGCACTCTGGCTGTCACAATAGATAATGTACTCCATCTGATGCAAACCAAGCTCTTGAAGAATTCGCTTTAGCCATATCATCTCCTTGCCCGCTTCAGTAGCCGCAATATACTCAGCTTCAGTAGCTGAAATATACTCAGCTTCAGTTGTAGATAGTGCAACACACTTCTGCAACTTTGACTGCCATGATATAGCTCCCCGTGAAAAAGTAAACAAATATCCAGTAGTGGATTTTCTGTTATCAAGGTCACCTGCCATATCAGAATCTGTATAGCCTTTCAAGATTGGATTTGATGCTCCAAAACACAAGCATTCATCTGAGCTTCCTCTAAAATACATGAGTATCCACTTCACAGCTTCCCAATGCTCTTTTCCTAGATTGTCGAGAAATCTGTTGACAACACCAACTGCGTGAGCAATGTCAGGTCTAGTGCATACCATTGCATACATTAGACTTCCGACGACGGAGGAATATGGAACTTTGGTCATGCTCTCTTTTTCCTCCCTAGCTGTAGGACACATCTTCTTGCTCAACTTCATATGACCAGCAAGAGGTGTACTAACAGGCTTAGCATTCTTCATATTGAAGCGCTCCAGTACACGTTCAATGTACTTCTTCTGGACAAATAAATGTTCCTTTCATCTCTGAGATGAGTAATTCTCATGCCCAAAATTTGTTTGGCATGACTCAAGTCTTTCATAGCAAAAAACTTACGCAACTCTTTCTTCAACTCGTCAATCTTGGAAGTATTCTTGCCCACAATAAACATATCATCCACATACAACAAAAGGATGATAAAATCACTGTGAAAATTTTTGTACAAATACGCAATGATCTGAAGAAGTTTTTTTATAGCCTTGCTCCCCCATAACAGATTCAAACTTCTTGTACCACTGTCTGGGAGCTTGTTTTAGGCCATATAGACTCTTTCTGAGTTTGCACACAAAATTTTCTTTACCATCTACTTTGAAGCCCTCAGGTTGTTCCATATAAATCTCTTCTTCTAGGTCACCGTGAAGGAAAGCCGTCTTCACATCCATCTGCTCAATCTCTAAATTAAGACTAGCAGCCAAACCTAGAACTGTGCGAATCGAGGACATTTTCACAACAGGAGAAAATATTTCGTCAAAGTCAATACCCTTCCTTTGACCAAATTCCTTAACAACCAATCAAGCTTTGTACCTGGGCTTCAAGTTGTGTTCTACAACTTTAACTTTGAAGACCCACTTGTTCTTCAAAGCTCTCATGCCCTTAGGTAATTTTACCAACTCATAAGTGTTGGTTCTCATGCAGAGACTTCATCTCATCTTGCATGGCTTCAATCCATTGATCCTTGTGCTCATCTTCCATGGCCTCCTCATAACATTCAGGTTCTCCCCTGTAGTGAGTAACACATACTCATTGGGTGAATAACGAGAGGAAGGAAACCGCTGTCTTGTGGACCTCCGAAGCGGAATATTTGATTCGTCCACAACTTCATGAGCAATAAGATCATCAATAACAATATCATTGTTATTATCAACATCAACATGTTGATTCGATACATGATTCTGGGCGTCACCATGATTATCAAGCCCAACAACATCATGCACACTTGTGCGAGGAACTTCATCATAATGAACTATACCATCAAAACTTGAAGATTCTACCTTCTCCGCTTTGTCAATATCTTCAATTGTTTGATTCTTCATGAAAATAATATCACGGCTTCTCACAAGTTTCTTTTCAATTGGATCATATAGCCTGTAACCGAATTCATCAAGGCCATATCCAATAAAGATGCACTGCCTTGTCTTGGCATCTAACTTTGACCTCTCATCTTTTGACACATGTACAAAAGCTTTGCAACCAAATACTCTCAAATGGTCATAGGAAACATCCTTCCCATACCAAACACTATTTGGTACATCACTTTGCAAAGCAACAACAGGAGATAGATTAATAACATAAGCAGCGGTCAATAAAGCCTCACCCCAAAATGAGTTCGGTAACTTTGCTTCAGAAAGCAAATATCTAACTCTCCATCAAGGTCCTGTTCATCCTCTCAGCCAAACCATTAAGCTGATGAGTCTTGGGAGGAGTCTTCGGGTGTCTAATACCTTGATACTTGCAGTATTCGTCAAATGGTCCACAATATTCACCACCATTATCAGTACGAATACATTTTTTCTTTCCAGTTTCTCTTTCAACTGAAGCCTGAAACTGCTTGAAGACACCTAACACTTGGTCTTTAGTCTTCAAGACATAGACCTAAAGTTTTCTCGAGCAATCATCAATGAAAGTGACAAAGTACAGTGCACCACCCAATGTCTTTGTCTTCATTGGACCACATAAATCAGAGTGCACCAACTCAAGCAACTCTGTCTTTCTCGAATGAGGGTAGGACTTAAAGGAAATTCTATTGTATTTACCAGCCAAGCAGTGCTCACACTTTTCTAATTTAGCACTGTTGAAATTTGACAAAAAATTCTTCTTGGCTAGAACATTAAGTCCTTTCTCGCTGATGTGGCTAAGCCTTTTGTGCCATAATATTGAAGAGCTATCCCTCTCAACCGCATTCACCATATCAACACAAGCAGAGGCCGTAGTTCAGTATAGACCACAACGTTTGTTACCACGAGCCACAACCAAGGAGCCTTTAATAAGCTTCCATTTTCCATCACCGTTGGTACTAACATACCCTTCATCATCTAAAACACCAATAGAAATCAGGTGCAGACGAACATCAGGAGCATGTTTCACATTGTTCAAAACTAGTTTAGTTTCAACACTAGTTTCCAAACGAATTATACCAGTACCAACCACCCTAGAAACAGCAAGACAAGACATCACATACTTTACTTTTAACACATAATACAAGTCATTCTAGAAACACTTCTAAAACAACTTAACATCTTCAAGTATATCTTATATATCATCATAATATCATTAATATACTCCACATAGACTCATAAAGTCAAGTAGCAATAACCAAGACTTAACCTAACACTACACTCATAATGTCAAGTCAAAGTGTAACATGATCACTTAAGGCAACATAACTACAACAATACATACATGCCAAGTGCACATGTCATAAAAAGTAGACAAGATGTATGTGTTATATCTGATAGGGCAAAAGGAATCTTGACTAGTTTGCAGGAGTTGCGGCGATTTCAAGAGCCTCGAGCCTTCCATCGATTTTGCATAAGACATCTGAAGAGCAACTTTCAATCTAAATTTTCAAACAAGTATCTCAGCAGATTGATGTGGAGGGCTGCTTCAGCCCATCAAGTAAGGAAGTTTGAGTCCTTGATGTGGCAAATTAAAGAAGAAAATGTCGAAGCACATGAATACCTCATGGAAATTCCCTTTGACAAATACTGTTAGCCATGATAATGGGAAAAGATGGGGCGTGTTGACAACAAATCTTTCAGAGTCGTTCAATGAAGTGTTGAAAAAAGCACGAGGTTTGCCTGTCACTGCTATGGTTAGACTTTCATTGGAGCAAACTATTGAACGGTATACCCGTAGGTCTCAAATAGCGCACCAACTTGCAGAACAAAATGAATTATGGACTGGGAGGTTCAAAATAAAGTAGGAGAAGAATTATGAAAGTTCAAAAAGGCACTTTGTTTTTTATTGGAATATATCCACAGGGGTATACAAGGTTAGATCTATACAGGTTGATGGTAGTGGTGGTAATCCTCATTGTGTTTCACTGAATGAAAGAAAATGTGATTGTGGAAAATGGGTTAATTTACACTTCCCATGTTCACATGTCATGAAGGTAACTGATAGAATGGGAGGGTTAGCTAGAAATTTTGTTAGCGAGCATTTCACAATAGAGAATTATGTTGCAACATAGTCTGGATCATTCTCACCAGTTGGTCATGAGGCATATTGGCCATCTCCAAGTTTTACAATGAGAAGTAATGAATTCTATCGTCGTCCTAATCGGCCAAGGACAACTAGAATACCTAATGAAATGGATCGTAGTTCTACGGTATATGAGCGAACTTGTGGATTGTGCAAGCAGACGGGACATGAACGTCGATGTCCCAATCGTAATTAAATTTAAGTGAATAGTTGTGGATCTATGTCTAATTGTGTTAATTTTCTTTCAGTTATCTATTATAATGTGAATTTTTTTGGATTTTCAGATTTCTCAAATTCCAAATTTCCAATTGTGTTAATTTGCTTTCAATTGTTAGTGCATAAAATTATCTAATACTTAAAATTAGAACTGTAGAGGGAAAAACTAACATAAACTTCACAATTCAAATTTAACTACCATCTCCTTAATTTGGGTTATTGAAAGGATTTTCCCTGTTTCAGATTTTGAATTTTACGTATTGATACAATTGGACAGTTATAACAAACTATAGTTATATATCATAAATAAAATGTTAGTTCCTCTTGTGCGATGAAAATAGGTTGCAACAATAAAGCATACCAAAAATTCATTGGACAAAACTGGAAAGGAAGCTTCCTCCAGAGAAACATCAGTAAGTATCCTTCTTTTCTAGTGAATACCCAAAAGCACAAATTTACAAAACCTGGTCCTATCAAAATCTAAATCTTGATTTTAAAGTAATCCTGGTCAAAATGATGCAATCTCATATATCTATCTTCACCACCACTTGCGAAACTGCAAAAATCAAACAGGGAGGGAGTTTACACGACACCGAAATGGAAGAACAATTAATTTGGACAACAAATCAGCTTTTTAAACATATTCAAATTGAAAAATGATCAACATTACTGGAATCTGTTATTCATTGTGATAAAAAAAACTCTCAAATTGTTCATAATGAAATTTGTTTCTAGCATAAAATTACAAATTTCAGATTTCTTTATGCCTTAAATAACTCTGGAATGATACAAAATTTTCCCTTTACTGTAATGTTGGAGTAGTCTAACCCCCTCTCATATCAAGTTGATGATCCCAAAAACAATTGAACTAACTCACTTTCAACAATTGTTAATAAAGAACGACTTCATCTTTGTCACTAGTTTAAACAAAATAAAAAATATGTAAAATGGAGTAAAGTTGTAGAAACAACTGGTCACTGCTCCAATGCAGAAGGATAAAAACATGAAGAACATTAAGCTTACTTGTAAGTCTTCGCCTCGTGAATTATCCTTTGCTCTTTTTTTTTTGTTATCACAGGTTCTTTGTTACCTACTGTTTTTTTCCTTTACGCCATGCTGGTTAAGATGGTGACTTCCTGGCAAGTAAGAATAATTTTTCAATTATTCAACCAAAAAAAAGCGATTTTGTCAAGGAAATAATGTAAAGATTTCAAAATACCAGTCCCACAAAGCTTAGGAAAAATTGTACGCTTCTTCTTCACTGTCGGTTCACCACCTCCACTTGCATTTTCGAAATCATTACCATCCAATTCATCATTAGCATCATCCAAATCATTACCTTCTTTATCGATGTTGGAGTCCTCTAAGTTATTCATGGCATCGGGGGTTTCCATGGGCATTGACACAGGAGACGAGGTAAAATTTGGAACATTTTCAAAATGTTGAGGCTGATAACTACCAAAGACATTATCAAGTGACGAAAGACTTGGATCCCTTGATATTTATGGCGTCATATATGGGAAATCCTCCGTATTTATTGGTTGATATGTCATACCTGATGCTCCAGGAATGACTTCTTGAGTGTGGCCCCTCGAAGTGGAACCAATATCACACGTTGCTTCAGTAATCCTATCAGCCTCGTGCACATATGTCAAACATCTTTCTCCTTCATTCCGTACCATTGCTCGAAACATGTAAAAATCCTCCATTGATGGTTGATCACCGAGTGATTTTGCTTTATCAACCATCAAATGAATACAACGCACCTGTGTAGCGTACATAATTTATTAAACATATGTTTGAATATTTTATTCTAATTGTCAAACTTCTGCACAAAAAATTAGTTAGATTCGAAGTCATCCTGAAATACAAAACAGAGAATTAGTTGAGAATATTCTATGAAAGTTGCCAGACAAATGTTTAACAGAAGCTAATAGTTACCATTGGCTCATATGCTGTTGAGTTTGGCACATAACCTTGTTGTTGTTGAGGACGCAAAGCAGGATTACCAATAACTAGACGAGTAATGCGTCTGAACCAAATGAGGTAAGGGTCATCATATCGAAGTGGTTCACGATTGATTGGTGCATCACAAATATATTGAAGTCGTTGGTTCCAAAGAGGCAGCCATTGTACATGCTCCAACTCCCAATCGGTATTTGGTCGTCCTCGACGATCATGGTGAAAATGTGTCGAGTCAAATGGAAATGGAGTTGGTATCATTTGTTTCAATCCAAATTGCCTCATAACTCAATCAGGCAAGTGAACCTCGACGACATCCCAACAATAAATTGGAACTCTAGCACGCCATATATCTCGTCCAATGTGATAATATTCGGGAAGACTCTCAATTAACTCATCAGAATATGGTTCCCAAATAAACTAGACGAAAAGAAAATTCAAATGAGTTTCAACTACAATATACATGATTAATAAAATAACGCTAATATTATATTGTACCTGATCATCTGTCATGGAATCAAGTGCATCCCTAAACACTTTCAATACATGCTTACTAGTGTCGGTCCAACTAAAATGTGTGAACCATCTAGTAGCGTATGGACCCCTAGGTAAACTAGCTGGAAGAATATTTCGAATGTCCCTTTGTGCTATCACCTGGGGTCTGAGCACAGTAACTCTCTCCCATGCCCAAATCTAAACATAATATATATAAAATTAGCTAACTAAACAACAAGAATATTAATGAATAATCTATGTAGTTATTAAGTATACCTGAAGTAGTGGTAGAAATCCCGCTATCTCATTTTGGTTACTTTGTGAGGCCTTACAGAGAAAACGATACAAGGACGCTAAGGTCGCACTACCCCAACTATAAGACCCAATTGCATTGACGTCCTCAAGCATAGGAAGGTACATAAGCTTTAAAAACTGCCAGATATATCAGCCATCATCATACCAGCAATCATCCAAAACATGTAACACCTAGCCTTTTGATTGATCATACCTTGTGTTGTCATGTCCGACAATAATGATTGTCCTAACATGTGCGCATTAAGTGCAGAGACCTTAAGACTATTACGGTTGAAGTCTTGAGCCTGTGGGATAAAACCTAATAACCTTTGACAAATATCTTGCCAATTTACAACAGTCTTCGCTGTCTCATTACCAAGTACAGGATTACCATTCACGGGTAAGTCATACAATACCTCTACATCTTGCAATGTGATAGTTGTCTCACCTGTCCTAAAGTGAAATGTATGCGTCTCAGGACGCTCAACTAGTGAAGTGATAAAACTACGATCAATCATAGGCCGATGAGACCTATAAACACCGTACAATCCATATAATTGAATCACTTCTAATACTCGAGGAGGGATGGTATGTTTCTTTACAAGGCTTCAAAATTTACCATCACACCTCCTTGTATTTAATATCATATTAACACTTCCATCCCATATATCCCGTGATCTATGGGTGAGTTGTTCAGTTAATACTGATGATTCAAGTGGACCGGGATCCAGTTGGTATGCATTGTTACCCGTCATACTACTACCTATGAAATTCTACATATGAAAATAAATATGATAGGCTGATGTTAACCTAAAAAAATGGAAGAGGCAAAAAAGAAAGACTGAAAAACGCAATACTTTAGGTGCACTTTTGATAATTAACTCATTTTAATACTACAACCTTTTACTTTCTGGTTGCAATTTAGGCATTCATTTCACAATTTTTAGGAAATAATGTGTACTTTTTCTATAATAAAAACAAGTAAATTTTATTTCCAATGATCTGCCTTATATGGACCTTTTGATTCCATTATATTCTAAACCAAATCCACATTTATTCTAAGAAATTGTCTTTGACATAACTTCCTCCATATGGTTTTAAGTTTACCTTCTCTTCTTTCTATAAATGTTCAAGCATTGGAGTACCTCACCTACATTTCGATACATATTAGAGGTCCAAGTTGGACAAGATCAAACTATCTCAGGCGTTCTCTCTTTTTTATTTTAATCAAGTAAAATGAGGTGCGCTCATTAATCTACATTTGTGGGATGCTGATAAAAACAGTAGCTGCGCAAAAATATCAGCTCCTGTACATGATTTGTTTGACGACTTGATCTCTAAATATAATCAAGTGGCTAATAAAATAAATGAATTAAGAGTAAGTAGATTTCTGTGTATAGACCAACAGAAAGGTCACTAAAAATCTGCAACTACTTAATATTTACTAGAAAAATCAATTTTGATACTTGAGTACATTTAGGTAGTTAAAGAAGGTTTTGATTCTACAAATAGTGTTATATAAATGGGATAAAAAAAATACCAAACTCTGGCTCCTCTCTGTTGAACCAAAGAGTCGACTAGTAGTTGTTGAAAAAACAGTTTGATATTCCAAGCTATACGATATTGTCCGTCCTCTGCTAAGAATATAAAATCACAAAGAAAGATGATCCATCACTATACTAAAAAAGTAAAATCATAAAAATAGAAAATCATTGCATTGCTAAATACAAAAAAATCACCTGCAATCAAAAGAATGATTGATCCACCACTATTCTAAGCCCTCTAGTAACAAGAAGAATCGAAAAACGGAGTTGTGAGGGATGAAAATTTCTGAAAGGCTGGTACCATAAGGGTTTTACAGCTTGAGGTAAATGGAATCGAAATTGGGGTATAAATAATTAAGGCAATTAAAACGGCACAGTTTATTTGAATGGGTTGAAAATATTTTGACATGGGCCTAGGTTACGTATTTTTCCTAAAACGTTATTCAGGATAACGTTTATTCATTTAACGTTTCCACTTCCGTTAAAATTTTAAAATAAAATTACCCTAAAACGTTACTCAGAAATACGTTTATACTAGTTTTGTAAAAAAAAAAAAAACATATTATTTTGGTGAATTGATTTAAATAATGCTTAGTTTGATAAAAAAATTCAATAAAAATATGATATAACACTTGAAACAATGATTTATAATGGTATTATATAACCATCATGTCGATTGAGACATGTAAGTCATATGTTGCTACATGTCTAGCTTATATGTTGCAGCTTGTGTAAGTTATATATTGCAACATCTGTCAATTCTGTTGCTATTGAAATAACCTTTTTTGTTGCTACATATGACTATAATTTGTTTCAATAGTCAATTGTTGCAACAATAACAATCTGTTGGAAACGCGAATGCAAATTATTGAAAAAATTGCAGGTGCCCAAATGATGATGAATGATTTCAAAGAACTATTAATTTTACATATCAAAACAATGGTGTGTGACCCTAATCATTTATGAAGTAATTTCAATTGAGAGCAATCAAAATCTAATCCATAGATTAAATTAGTTAAATCTGATTCAAGAAGAAGAAAAGAAGAAAGCTCAAGGACTAGCAACCAAGACCAATAATGTACGAAAAGAAGAAGAAAAAGATAAAGAGAACGAGAAGAAAGACAAGCAAGCAAGCAAGAACGACGAAGAAGAAAAAGAGGAAGAAAAAAAATATGACGAGAGGTGGGGGAAAATATTTTATTTCCCCTTTTGATACAGCTTGCTGGTGGCTTCCCCAATTTTAATTCCCACCAAAATTGGTTAAATTAGGTTTTAGTCAATTTACCCTTTTACCCTTCATTTAATTCAATGGACCAAACTGTCAACTTATAAACTTGAGGATAACTCCAATACTTAAGACTTATGTCACCACCCATTTATTTTTAAACCTTATTGTCACTTTTTTTTTAAAAGTCCCTCTTGTTTAAGTATTAAATTGATAAAAATGAATAATTTTAAAAAAATGGTTTTAATTTATGTTCTCTTCTTCTTCTTTTTCTTTTAAGTTTTTCCCGAATTATTTCTACTTCTGTTCCTAATTATCTATACGATTTTGAATTGACATATCTATTAAAAAATAAATAATTGATATAGTAAGTTTATTATTTTAGTTCTATTAATTAAAAGTAAATAGATTAAAAACTTAATATTTTCAAAAAGTTCTACCTTTTTCCAAATAATAGGTAAAACAAATTTATTCTTTCTTGAATTCTCAAAATGGACAAGTAATTACGGATAACTAAAAAAGAAAATGTGGATAAATAATAAAGCACAAATGCAGTATTTATATAAGGCAAAAATAGTACTCTCTCCGTTCACTATTGTTTGTCATGATTTCTATTTTTAGAGTCAAACTATAAAAATTTTGACTAACATTTTAAGATGTATTTTTTTATTATATTAATATGCAAAAAATTGCAATTTATAGTACTTTTCATATAGTTTTAGAATATCTAATTTTTTTGTTTAAAATATCAAATTAATATAATCTAATTTAACTTTAAAAATTAGTCAAATTGATTTTTAAAAAGCGCAATATGACAAATAAAAATGGACCGAGGGAATAAAAAATATATTTGAGACACGTGATAAAATAAATATGTCATAGTCAAATGTCGTAGGAAATGAATTTACTTCCTTTGGAAAATAAGATCGGATAGGGATATAGCATCTAAGATAGATGAGATTAGTAATCAAAAGATTTGCTCCAAAAATAACGCCAAATATTATTTTTTTTATAATTAAATTTTGTTAATTCAATATATTAAGAGGGAAATGATTCTCCATCATTACATCCCGATGATAATTCACTCCTATAAAATGAGTTTGACCAAGGGTCCTATTCTAAGATTTACAACTGGTTCAGACGTTTACTGCATCATAATTCTTGTTTATTTTTTCTGTCAATTTTTTGCTATTTTTCAAAGCAAAAGCTACTCCAAAATCATCATCATCAAATATTCCTCTGGGATCAGACTTTATTTACTCATGTTCTTATTTATATGTAGTTACTTTGATTCATACGATCATTATTTCGGTCAATTCAATCCGCATGTTCTCTAAATTACATTACTATACCTATTTTGGAGTTAACAGTTTGACGTGACCGTGGGGGGGTAAGGACAATTGTGATTTTATATTGATTCTGATTGTTCATTGCTAAATATTTTGCATTTGTGAAGCTGAAGAATCAACTGATTAAATGGCTCATCAGAAATAATGGAAGAGACCAATGTCAACAACGACCCGCTCTTGCATTATCCCAAAGATCGCCAAGTTTAGGGAACCCAGAAGAGACCTCTGCTCAAACAATGATACATAATCGATAAAATTATTTGATTTTTCATCATGAACAACCTCCATTTATCCAGACTCCAGAGTACTAGAGGTTTGTTTGAAGGATCCTCAAGAGACTACAAAATAATAGGAACAACACTGAGGGATCAATGGTCACAACTCACAACCAGAAAACTGTGCAAAGTTAACTTAGAGGTTAGCCTAGCAAATGCCATTATCCTATCAGCTTCTTTCAACCATTGTCGGTGGCTCTATATATACCGGTGAATATTCAGGTTGTACAAAGACCAAGAAGCTCACCAGAGATAAAATGAAAACACCTCTTGATTTCTTAGACGTTTTGTTTGTTGGCTAAAAGGAGTAAAGGGAAAACTGGTTCTTGACCTTTGGATGCAATTATCTTACCTTACCAAAATTACTAAAGGAATCACATCTAGTGTAAGGTTTGGCCTGGACTTATTTACCACAAGTAATAATACTAAGCATCTCTATTTCTAGATCGAATTGAATCTCTATTTCTCTTCTCTTTACCTCCCTATCGAAGTTGTAAAATTCCCTCTAAAGTTGGTTCTCACCAAACAAAGACAACTATAACCAACCAAATTCCTTGTCTATGATCTTCTATGTCAATCCTAATGGATCAACCTGCCACAGTACATATCACTTTTGCTATCATATTTGTGTTTGCACATAAATTCAGCGTACTGTTCCATTACTCCTTGCTTGATCATATACCCTGATGACTTAACGAAGTCGACCTAACATAAAAAGCTGAGCAGAGACTAAAATATTATATAAGGAAATGGTAACATGAGACAAATAAGTTTAGCAACCATCAAAGCATAACAGAAATCCTGTCACAAATCCTCGTCAACCAGTATTAACCTGTAAACCAATTTAAATCACCCCCAAATATAAACTTCAAAAAGAAAAAAATAATTTTTATCCAAACTCTAACTAAATGGCACAATCAACTAGAGTTCAGCTAACTGATTGCTCATGATTCCCGTAGCCATTGAAGGATGCCCCATGAGCTGCTCCAGCACCATACATGGAATCTTGGCTCTGCGATGCACCATACCCATAACCACCATAATTCTGCCTTCCATAATAACCCCCATTCCATTGACTACCAGAGTCGGTTCTAAACTGCAAAAACAGAGCAAGTCTAAGTTTGTATTATATAGCAAATATTTCATAAGCTTCACTGGGTTGTCTGTTTGGTTGGAAAGAAGAATGTTCTCTACAGGCTACAGCAAATGATTACTGGGAATCATTTTCTCACTTATTTCACAGTATGCATTGAGCAGTTCCGCTAAATACTTTCTTGCGTTTAATTGGTTAGTACTCTCTATCGCAATTCATGTGATGCAGCATTCAACTTTTGACTGTATCAAAAACAATTATACCTTTTTATATTTAAAAAATAATAATTTCTTCTCAGTTTGACACCTACTTCAGAACCAACCTTTTCTAAGTACGACAAATCTTATTCTACTCTCAATTAGATCATCTATATGTCATGGACCTAGAGTTTCGCTAAGACTCCGTGCGGCACTTGACAACTTACTCACGAATCTTTCACGATCTTGTAAGCTCAAGTAAGCCTTTCACACTAAGGATCGTTAAGAGAAATGCTAAGGAAGACTTAGAAAGAGAGAGATTTGGAGGAAGAAGAAGTCTTTACTACTTCTTTGTTGGATTGTTGGATTACAAATGAAATGCCCCTCTATTTATACAACTCCCTAAGGGCCTGTGTGTAAATAAAAATAACTCTACAAGTTCCTAATTATTTACACATTAGTCCATGTTCTAGAGAATTCCACATTCTCTAGAACATGCCTCCAACGGCTAGAACCTTCTAGAGTTCCCTACACAACTCTAGAACGGTCCGCTCCTCCAAACGGCCTCAAGCCTTTTAGAATTCTCCGCACAATTCTAGAACGGCTGCCGCGCCTTCTAGAGAATTCTACGGAATTCTCTAGCCTTCTCCGGGGCTCTAGAGCGTTCTGGCAAACCTCTAGACCCTTCTGGCCCGTATCCGGACGTGAAATCAGCTGGCGTTGTGGCGGGACGTCACAATCTCCCCCACCTATGATGCGACGACCCCGACGCATCCTTGCTCCTTCGGCATCCGAGTCTCGTCGTGCGATCTTCAATCCACGTACTCGGTCAATACCCTCGAGCAGCTCCCTCAGCTGTTGCCCGATCTTCCTCGGCCCGAACTCACGAACTTCCTCCTTTCTCGGAGGCAAGCGCCTCAGCGGCTTCTCCTGCATCACGACAGCGTTCCCTCGCGGAACCTTCTTCATGCACAGCAGCATGGACTTCTCAGCACCATTATCTTCTCTCGAACTTGCAATGGCTGCTGCTGATTGCCTCCCTATCTCCTTGTAGACCCTCTCGAGCTTCATGGCCGTCAGTCTGACCTGTCCCTCCGTCTGTGATGCCTTCACCATGGGAACCATACATGTTCCTCCTTGCTCCAAGACCACGAGTCTCTGGAGGAAAGGATCGATCACGGCATGGCACTGCCGAAAGAACTCCTGCCCAAGAATGATGTCAAAGAGATCCACGGGAGCGACAACGAAGTCTGTCTTCCCCTGCCACTTGCCTAACGTGATGCTTACTCCCTGCGCTTCTCCACACGCGGGAGTCGATGGTGCATTGACCGTCCTGAGTTGGGCGTTGCTTGGTCTACAACGCAACCCCAACCTCGTTGCTGCCGTCGTGGTCATTATATTGACCTCTGCACCTGTGTCGACCATCGCACGAGCATGTCCTCCATTGATCGTGATGTCGACGTACTGCGCGCCGCATGCCTTCAGCTTCGCATGCCTGGGTTCTGCATGCCTCTGCTCCTCTTGCCTCAGCTTCTCTTGCCTTGGCCTTGCATGCTTCGGCGGCCTCTGTGGTTGCCTGGTGATAGCTCCGCATAGCCCTATCAGTCCCAACTGCTTGGTCTCCTCGACCTGACCTTGCTCCTGTGCTTCCTTAGCCTTCCGCTCTCGCAGGATAGCACCAAGGCTCTTCAGTTCAGGGCACTCCTTATAGCCGTGCGGCCCACCGCAAATGTAGCAACCATCTCCCTTGGCAACCCTCGGCTTTCTCTCCGTGTTGCCCTGGCGACCAGACTTCCTACCGTTGGACCTACAGGTATCATGCCTCTGAGGCCGTTGCTCCTCGCATTGCCTCCTGGATTGTGGCCGTTGCTCCTCGCATTCGCCATGATCTTCCCCACCATTATCATGACTACCTCTGTCGTCCCCTCTGGCACTATAAGGCTTCTCCTGCCTGAAGTCTGTCAATGCTTCGGCCTGCGTGATGGCGTCATCAATAGTCCCGACCTGACGCTGTTCCAACTCCGTCCTGGCCCAATTTTGCAGCCCATCCATGAAGTGGAACAACATGTCCTCATCCGTGAGGTTGGGAATCTGAAGCGTAAGGGTAGTAAACTCCTGCACATATGCACGTATGCTACCCGTCTGCTTCAACTCCCTAAACTTGCGCTTCGCCTCGTAGATGACGTTGTTGGGGAAGAACGCCCTCCTGAACTCCTCGCGGAATTGCTCCCACGTGTTGATGGTGCACGTCCCCTTCCTGATGTCGGACTCTTTACGCCTCCACCATAGCATGGCCATCTCCGTAAGATACAACACAGCGGTGTTTATCTTACCTTCGTCGCTCTTCACCCGACTACACTTGAAATAATTTTCCAAGTGCCACAGGAAATTCTCCACCTCCTGCGCGTCACGGACGCCTCTGAACATAGGTGGCTTGGGAGCCTCGACGCTGGCCTCCCTTTCCCGGTCGAACGACGGTGATCCGCCAACCCTCGCACCTTCCTTGAGTGCTGCTATCTCGGCCTTCATGGTTTCAATCGCGCTCAACGCATCCATGAGCCGACGCTCCAAGGAACTGATGACCTCCTTCATCTCACACTCCGCTCGCTGACGCCACTCCAACTCCTTTCGGATGGCTTCGGTTTCCCCGAGAGTGAAATCTTCAAGGGTCTTGAACTTGTCGTCTGCCACGTTCAAGCGCCGGCCTAAGATCTCTACGGCCTTCCTCGCCGTTTTCACCCTTACGACCCATTCCTCTCCGGCAGTAATGTCTATGGGCTCCTCACCCATCTCATCGTCACTGGCTTCGGCGGTCGAAGGTGGCTGAGATGTTAGCACCTCGCTTGGCTCTGGCAGCATCTCTTCATTTCCCTTCTGCTGTCTCTTCCTCTTTCGGTTCTTCTTACTAACATCCCGGTGGACGTTGGCAGTGCTAGCGATGTTCATGTCTCCTTCGGAAGCCATTCTCTTATCCTGCTCTGATACCACTTTGTCATGGACCTAGAGTTTCGCTAAGACTCCGTGCGGCACTTGACAACTTACTCACGAATCTTTCACGATCTTGTAAGCTCAAGTAAGCCTTTCACACTAAGGATCGTTAAGAGAAATGCTAAGGAAGACTTAGAAAGAGAGAGATTTGGAGGAAGAAGAAGTCTTTACTACTTCTTTGTTGGATTGTTGGATTACAAATGAAATGCCCCTCTATTTAACTCCCTAAGGGCCTGTGTGTAAATAAAAATAACTCTACAAGTTCCTAATTATTTACACATTAGTCCATGTTCTAGAGAATTCCACATTCTCTAGAACATGCCTCCAACGGCTAGAACCTTCTAGAGTTCCCTACACAACTCTAGAACGGTCCGCTCCTCCAAACGGCCTCAAGCCTTCTAGAATTCTCCGCACAATTCTAGAACGGCTGCCGCGCCTTCTAGAGAATTCTACGGAATTCTCTAGCCTTCTCCGGGGCTCTAGAGCGTTCTGGCAAACCTCTAGACCCTTCTGGCCCGTATCCGGACGTGAAATCAGCTGGCGTTGTGGCGGGACGTCACATATAGCTACACAAATATGCATAGTTTATTTTGGACCCCACGTTTCAAAAGTCTTTCTTTCTAAAATTGTGCCCAATCAAAGTGTATCGCAGAAATTAAGTGAGAGACTGTATATAACCGAGTCAACTGTGGTAAACCAAAGGTTTTGTAGCATTTCATAATATTAAGATTGTATTTTTCATTCTTAGAAAAAAAAGGATAGCCTAGAGCAATAGAAGGAAACTAAAAATAAAGATGGAGAAGTTAAAAGAATGAAGAGGCACGACATGTGTGGAGGTTCTCAGTCTAGTGGTATAGGGTGTGACTGATTTTATATCTAGGCCTCTTGATAATGGAGTCATTCTCCATCTTTCTAGCATGCTTGCAACTATCTATTTGCATAAGTAACTCTAGTGACTCCTACTTGTGCCCTTGAAAATCGACCCAAAAAATTTTCCCTCTCTTGTTCTGTCGCACAAAATACTTAGTCTAAAGAAATGTTTTCAAAAGTTAAGTGGAAAATCACTTCCCAGGACCCAAGGAAAATCATTTCAAGCTATAAACTAGATCTGAAATCCAATATAGGTCAACTACTAAAAAAGTGCATAAACCATGTCACTCTTGAGCTCTAAATGTTTCAATTACTTCACAGTGGAGAAATCCAAGAGTAATATACTAATATAAGTCGGTCGTTATTTTTTATTTTTTCTGCATTATCAACAGAGGAATACTCCAGCAGTTGTCCAGTAATACTTACAAAACAAAGACCACAGAACTGTAAAAACTAGCCTTCTATAATCTTATAAGTCGGTAGTTATTCTACATCACATCCTCCAGATGAGATTACGTAAAAGAAAGCATCCAATGTAGTCAATAAGGAAAGGTAAGACACCAAATAAATTCTAAATTCATTTCGTTACACCATTAAAAAATTGATTTATCAATGGACAGCTTACTATGAAAAAAAAAAAAAACATATTCAGTTTGGTACATACCTGCTTGTTTGCTGGATTGCGACCCCAGGAAAGACGAACTGTCTGAGCTCCAATAACTGTTCCATTCAATTTTTCTATTGCGTCCTCTGCTGCACTCCTATGGAACATAACAGGCGAGTAGGTTACGCAACATCAACACTACGTCCATCCAGTGATGACGACAGAAAATACCTCAAGGGTGTTCAAGATTTAATATATACATATACAAAGTAATATTTGACCTATATACACAAGTATAATTTTCTAGCGAAGGGTGTTCAACTGACCATCCCCTGCCTCCATAGAAACAGCAGTAACAACAAAAAATTGACTATATACATCACTTCAGTTTATCAGTGAGTTCATGCAGCAAGTTCATTTTCAACTGTTGGCTAGGTTTTGATAATATGATTAGTTGATTACCTCTACGGGTGATTCCAAGTTGGTTATAAATGACATATTTTACTAGAAGGCCATTTCATAGCCCAGAGGAAGAGTTCTTCTGGATTTAGAAATTATGTTTTCCTTCCATTCAAGCACGATAAAAAATCAGTACATTAGAATTTTCCATTTTGAAACAATTCAAATTTAGTAACCAAGATATATTCTTCATCAATCTGTGAACCTCTCTTTCTTTTTTTTTTTTAGAAATACAGTTGCTAGCTAACAGGAAAACATCTTGTTGCATATGTTATGATCAGTATGTTACCCTGATAACTGTGGTTGCAGATTCTCAAGTAACAACAATAAACACAGTGTAGTCCCATAAGCAGGGTTGGGAGAGAGTAGAGTGTACAAAGACCTTACCGCTACCTCGAGGAGGTAGAGAGGTGTTGCAGATTCTCAAGTATCACAAATAAAGCCAAACCAAACACTTAGAAAATACTAAACTAGTACCAGCCTAAAAGCTCCAACCATTTTCATTCATTGATAGTTTCATAGGTTCAAGCTGTCCCCACTATTCCTGAGACGTGACAGTCACTTCTCCTCATACTAAATTTCTAAATATCAGTTATTCATTGTTTTGCAATATTGCACATTACCTTTCTGAACATTGTACAAAACCACATCCTTTTCCAGCTGGAATTTTCACAGAAACTACATTGCCAAACTGGCTAAATGACTGCCTGAGTTCTTCATCAGTAACTTCCGAGTCAAGTCCTCCCACAAAAACCTACACAGTAAATCAGAAGTTTGAAAGCTAATTGAGTGACTAGGACCAATTTCCACAAGAGAGAGAAGCACCCACTGTAGTGTTGGATAAATCACTATCAGTCTGGGAAGTCTGGGTTGCAGCACCATTTGATGCATGTCCACCTGCTAATATTACAGCTGAAAAAGAGTGTCAGCAGTTCAACACCTCAAGAAGAAAGTAAAAGAATAAGATCAAAAAAATTTGACAACAAAAACAAATGTAGGCACATAGATAAGAAGTATCTAGCATAGTTAAACTACCAGAAGAGAGTAAAAACTGTTCAGCCAGGTAAAAGACATAATGCCTCCTTCAAATTAAATATGCTATTACATTAATCAGTGATCAAGTTGATTAACTTCCAGAGTTAATGGAAAATTAAGACAGTAAAATGGCAATATATGGATAATATGTGAAGGATATATAGTAATGTCCACATAGTAGAGAAAATGATTAGAATGACCCTGTGGAAAATAGCTCATTCAATAAAGAATGAGGGACTACAAACAACAAGAAATTATGGTAATCTGATTCACTATATTCAGTACAGTATGCATCGGAAACAACCTCTCTATCTTACACGAGGTAGGGGCAAGGTATGCGTAAGCCCCACTTGTGGGATCACATTAGGTATGTAGTGTACTATAGTAAATGACTTGCAGCAAAACAAGATACAATATCTTGTACCTTGTGAAGAATATTGTTGCATTGCTGATGGTTTCTTTGGAGTAGCAACACCAATACGCATAGCCCTGCTAGAGCAATATATACCGTTCATTTCAGTCATGGCTCGAGACCTCTCACTTTCGTCATCAAACCTAACAAAGCCATAGCCTTTTGAACGACCTGTGTTCGAATCTATTACTACTTTTGCACCTTTCACAGATGGATATCTACTGGAGAATGTGTCACGCAACATTGTATCAGTGACATCAGCGGCCAAATCTCCTACAAAAATCGATAAATCAGACCCGGAGCCAGCACCAGCACCAACATCTGCACGCTTTTCACCAGTGCTAAAGGATGACCAATTTAGGCGGAAAGGTTGCTCTGCATTTGGCATCACAGTGCCATTGTAGCTCTGTAGGACCCTTTCTGCAGCTTCATGGGTATTGAACTCAATAAACCCATAACGCTCTGATTGACCAGTCTGCTTATTTCGAATTACCTTCACAGAAATAACCTGCATGTTTTATAATAAGTGATCAACCAAGAGAACTTATGCAGATCATTGCTATTACACTAGCTGATTAAACACCATACTCCATGCTTATTTTGACATAGCACCTAATTCAAAAGTGGTATTTCAGGAGGAATTTTCTAATATACTTTTCTATTTATACAAGATCTCTTAAATTGCCTATCAAAACAAATTACTATATGAAATTGCCTCCCACAGTGGTTTTCATTCTCTTAGCATATCTACCACCCATTCTATTGCATGATGTGACAGATCCTTACGTGGCTATACACTCAAAAAAATACCAATCAATCCCCTCTTTTTACCCATCATATACAAGTACAATAATAAATCCTCACTTCCCTGATATACATAAGACTGTGCTACAAAAAACATATAACTGCAGATTGTGTATATCCCCACTAATATCTATCATAGCATGTACATCATCTGTAAGGAACAAATTGCACCAAAAAGCTAGCAATGCAATATATTTGTGTTTAAGACCAAGTATGCTTCTACTTATGTATTCAAAAAAATTGTTGTTTTCATTCAAGCCATACAGTCCCCTAATTGCTCGTGGGATAGTGTTCCGAATCTTCTGGAAATTCTCATTGGGGCCCTGTTTTCCCCATCCAAGCAACAGGTCTACAGGAGAGCATGGTAAGGCCAGCTCAGGGTCGGCTCAATAAGATTGGTGGCCTAAAGTCAAACTTCAATGGAAGGCCATATTATTTTAAAAAAGAAAAACCATATGTATTTTTATTTGAAATCTATATTTTTAGTTTTTGAGATGTTAAGTTGTTAATAATTTTCTTATAAACCATTTAATCTTTCCTGACACATTGTTGATCTTGAGTAATAGAAATTAATTCAAGAAGTTATCAATAATTTTTTGATGCTTCAATTAACTTGTTGCAACACATGAAACTTCAGAAAAAAGTAATGTAGAATGTAAATAACCCCAAATTTTGCATTCATGATAACGGTTTAGGGGAAGTTATTCTCCTTCTCCAATTTTTTTCAAACAACTACACAAAACTAAAATTTATCTTCTAGTTTTGTAAAATATTTTACCTTTCTACTTTGAAATATTAAATATCTTTCAAAAGAAAAAATAACATACAAATTTATTAATAGTAATAAAAAATAGAGTCCCACTATAAATGATTGTGGTGGATGGACAAGATCCCTCTTCCCTTAAGCAGAGGTATCAGAATCGAGCCTTGAAATAGAAAAACAATCTATCTAGAAAGTGTTTCTCCGTGTGATGGGCGTTACCTGACGCGACTTCGGATAAATAGAGGGGTCCCAATACTAATACCAATCACCTAATGAAAAATAAAAAATGAGGCCGCATAAATTTTGGGGCCTAAAGCTCTGCTTGAGCGGCTTCACTCTCTAGCCGGCCCTGGGCTTGCTCAAGCCAAGTATGGGCTTACCCAAGCCAACGTATGAAATTTTAGAAGAAAACAATTGTAGAATGTATATAACCCCAAATTTTGCATTCATGATAAGGGTTTAGGGGAAGTTATTCTCCTTCTACAATTCTTGTTCAAACGATTACATCAATCACAAAACTAAAAGTTATCTTCTAATTTTGTAAAATATTTTACCTTTCTACTTTGAAATATTAAATTTCTTCAAAAGACAAACTAACCTATAAATTCATTACTTCACTAAAAAGAATAGGGCCCCACAATAAATGATTGTGGCGGGGTGGACAAGATTTCCTGTTTCCATAACAGAGGTATCAAGGTCGAGCCTTGAAATAGAAAAAAAAAACTTCTACTAAGTGATTCTCCATTTGATGGGCCTTACCTGACACGACTTTGGACTATTTGAGGGGTCTCTATACTAATACCGAACACCTAATGAAAATTAAAAAATGAGGCCCCCAAAATTTTGGGCTTCTCTTTAGAAGCTTCACCCTCTAGCCGGCCTTGGGCCTGCTCAAGCCAAGAATGGGCCTACTGGAGCCAATGCATGAAATATTAGAAAACAGCAATTGTAGAATGTAAATAACCCCAAATTGTGCATTCATGATAACGGTTTAGAGGATTTGTGCAAACGATTACATTAAGTATAAAACTAAAATTTATCTTCTAGTTCTGTAATATATTTTACCTTTCTACTTTGAAACATTAAATATCTTTAAAAGAAAGACTAACCTATAAATTAATTTCTTCAGTAAAAAAGTAGGGCCCCACTATAAATGATTGTGGCGGATGGACAAGATCCTTCTTTCCATAACCAGAGGTATCAGGGTGGGCCGAGCCTTGAAATAGAAAAAAAGAACTTTCTAGAAAGTGCTTCTCCATTTAATGGGCCTTACCTGACACGACTTCGGATTAATTTAGGGGGCTCCCAATACCATTACCGAACACCTAAAGAAAAATAACAAATGAGGCCCCCAAAATTTTTGGGCCTGAAGCTTCACTTTAGCGGCTTCACCCTCTAGCCGGCCTTGGGCCTGCTCAAGCCTCAAGCCAAGTATGGGCAAAAGCATACACCAAATCTGATTTGTAACTTACAGAGCAAGGAAGGGTGGCGGGAACATGCAGCTCGGAGTACGATGAACTAGTTCTATGCTATTAAACCCCCACATGAACACTTTCTCATCATTTTTACCAATTTGCATCCCCAATTATAATCAGGTGTGAATTATTGTCATAAACTGGATATTAAGTTAATACAGAAAAACTATAACGAAATTGAAGGTTAAAATGTATTTAATTCTTCCAAATCCTAATTATCGTAGATGCAGCAAGACTTAGTTTACCGATACGAATAACATTTCAACTTTTGAGTCTCCATTCAAACAGATGGCTAAAAGGGAGGTTGGGGAACGGGAATACCACATAATCCAACGAATAATTCATTAAATCTCAGTAGTTTATTTTCCATCAAATGGAATCTCGTTTCTGGTAACGTCTTGCTCACGGTCAATGGCACATTAAATGGGAAATCATGCAGGTTTTAGAGGTTTACTTTCTAAATTTTCAATCCACTATACCTCAATCTAAAACTAGTCAGAACCCACTTTTGTAACCTTATCCACTCTTCTTCATTCAATCCCATTTCATAACACACACAAACATGGCCGAAGCTACATCTCAATTGTCAATCTCAAACAAGCCAGGATCAACTTCATGAATCCTTTGTTCTTTCCAACCCTATTTTAGTCCATTTGAAATATACAAGTAACTATACCTCAATCTCAAACTAATCGGTATCTCATCACTCATCACTCATCAGCATCCACCTTATGAATGTACTTTTCATTCCCTAGAGCTATGAGAGAAACTATATCTCAATCCCAAGTTATTCAGGATCCGCTTTATCAATTCCGCTCAATTCAGGCTAAAGAAACTCTAAATAAGCGAATGCAAGAGAAAGAAACTATATCTCAATGTCAAGCTATTCGAAATCGATCCAGTTTATGAATTCGGCTCTATATTCACGTTAATATCATTGGGAAAAAAACTCTAAATAAACAAATGCAAGCAAAAGCGAGAGAAAAAAAGGAAAAACCTCTCCAGCTTGAGCGAAGCATGTATGAAGATAACCTTCATCCATCCACTGTTGAAGATCGCCAATCCAGATCGTCCTGTTATCTTCGCTTGCGTTCTGCTGAATTTGAAGCATCTGCTGCTGTTGTTGATGATAGTAGGGCATGTACTGCTGACCATACATCATCTGTTGCTGCATTACCATTGCCGCCGCTGGTGGATACTGCTGCATCGCCATCCATTGCTGCTGATACTGCTGCATCGCCATCCACTGTTGCTGCTGTTGCTGCTGTTGCTGCTGCAACTGCTGTTGTTGTTGTTGTTGATTCATGTCCTCATTCATCTTTCCACACTTCCCTCTTTCTCTCTCTTAGTATCAGGAGGGTATGGGTTTTTTTAGAGAGAGAAACTGAGGCAGGAGAAACAGAGAGAAAGTCAGCTTATGAGCTAAATAGAGAGAGATACATATTAGAGGGAATCTAGGGTCAGTCTTCGTGCGTAACGATGATGAAATATACACCGTTAGATTGAAATTCAAGGGTTTTAGTTTTACTGTAGGCGTTGATAAGGAGTTTGATCCTAGTTAGACCAGGTGAGTAGTGTATGGGGGTGGGTCCGGCCTTTGTCTCACCAAAACTTAACTTTGAAGTCAAAACATAGATCATATAGATATGGTAAGAGTGAACTCGTTTATAGCAGGTAGAATTATGTAAGTATTAATAATATGTATATTAGTATGTATTATTTTATATAGATACTGTTATGAAAAGTGTAGTGATTTATGTATAGAGAAATTATTCCATTTTCCATTCCGTAAAAGATAATATATAGGATTTTTTTATAATTTATACATGTATTGGTTATGAAAATTTTTAAATTATAAATTAAACAATGTATTTATTTTATGCATGAATGTGTCACGAGGTCTTTGTTTTGGAAAAATAAAAAATATTCTTATCGAATCAGCTATTTTAGGAATAAAACATAATAAGTTTCGTGCCCTGATCAAATGATGATGTGGGGCGATAAGGAGTGTTTTTATCTAAACTAGGAAAAAAGAACTTGATTAATCTGCTAATGTGTCGTAATCAGATGACGTGGCGCGATGAGGAGGGCTTTATCTAAGCTAGACAGGAGAACTTGGTTAATCCGCTATTATTGGAATAAAATAGAATATGTTATGTCCTAATTAGATGACGTGGGGCGATTAGGGTGCTTTATTTAAATTAGGCAGAAGGACTTGGTTAATTTGATATTTTAGGAATAAAATAGAATAAATTGTGTAGTAATCAGATGACGTGGGGCGACGAGGAGTGTTTTATCGAAACTAGACAGGAGAACTTGATTAATCCACTATTTTAAGAATAAAATAGAATATGTTATGTCCTAATTAGATGACGTGGGGCGATTAGGGTGCTTTATTTAAATTAGGCAGAAGAACTTGGTTAATTCGCTATTTTAGGAATAAAATAGAATAAGTTGTATCGTAATCAGGTGACGTGGGGCGATGAGGGTGTTTTATCTAATTAGACAAGAGTACTTAGTTAATCCGATATTTTAGGAATAAAATAAAATACATTATGTCCTAATTAGATGACGTGGGGCGATAAGGGTGCTTTATTTAAATTAGGCAGAAGAACTTGGTTAATCCGTTATTTTAGGAATAGAATAGAATAAGTTGTGTCGTAATGAGATGACGTGAGGTGATGAGGGTGCTTTATCTAATTAGACAAGAGTACTTGTACTTAATCCGCTATTTTAGGAATAGAACAGAATAAGTTGTGTCCTAATTAGATGATGTGGGCATAGGGTGTTTTATTTAATTTGGCAGAAGAACTTGATTAATCCGCTATTTTAGGAATAGAATAGAGTAAGTTGTGTCCAATTAGATGTCATAGGGTGATAACAGGTGCTTTATCTAGACTAGACAGGAGAAATTGGTTTATTTTCCTACTTTGATAGCATCTCTGATGGTAGGTACTCATAACCTAGTAATGAAGGAATGACTCTATTAAGTGAGAATGAGTCCTCATAAGGGCTCTTACCTCTTATCCAACTATCAAACATGATATTATTAATGTAGTATTTATACCTGCATTACTGATCGAGGTAGAAAGCAGAGGTGGACCCACATGTTTATGTGGAAGTGCACTTTTAACTTCGGAAAAAATCATGTATATACATATAGAGAGAGAGACTGGTAGAAACTAAATATAATTAGTAGTGTCGTCATAACAAACATATAATAAACTTTGTAGAGATGATATAAAGTATGAGTCGTATGAGTTTTGTAGCTTAATATTTGTGCACCGGGAGTTTTCAGATCATGAATTCGTCTATGGTAGCAAGTCTTCCCTATATGGATGTGGAGACACTCCAGCATGTACTTATTTTTCTGAGTAGATGGCAGGTACTGAGGTTACTCCCATAGTTTTGACTGCTCAAGTTCTGGTGAAAAAATAATTAAAATGAAAGTGCTTAGAAGACCAGAGTTTTGGATTTATCAAATTTAAACAAGTTCTGCAAAACGTTCAACATGTTAGTAAATTATGAATTTTATTTTTTTCTTATTTTATATTATTTTTTATTATGTAATTCATGATCTTGTATTATGCTTCTGCTGCGTATCTAAAAATTATACTATCCACTTAATATAATTTTGAATTGTATGTATTTTTTCTCTTTTTTAATACACATGGAAAATATGTTACTATCGAGATAATCCAATAATATTAGGAATTAACTAACCATATATTAATTATAGTCATTTACAAATATGAAGGTGTTAAAATCATAACAAAACAATAGATTATAAAAATATCTTCTTTAAACAAATATAAGTGGCAAAAGTAAAATACGATATTTAACGAATTAATCAAGTTCTCCCATTGATGTAATGTCACGATTCAAACCATCGTGATTCACACTCACACTAACCCTTCGGTGAGAGAACCAATTGTATTAATTAGCAAACCAACTTAATAAAAAATACTAAGACATTTAAGTTACGAAAGTAAGTTAAATGTCAAGAAAAGAAGTAGAGTCCCATAAACTCCAAGCAAAAGTCTAATAACAACTAACATTGCGGAAGTAGTGTCTGGAACCTGAAAGTCAATGTACCAAAACATCTAACAATGAACCATAAGTTTCAACAAGAAGGGTTACAAACTCAAACTAATGAACTAATTAACTAACTAGAATAATCTAAGTTCGAAATGTGGACATAGACGAAAGAAGAACTCATGGCAGCCCGAAAGAACTGGTTCACCCTTGAATTCGATCGGCGATCACTGATCTTCTAAGCGAGGTCTGCCCATAGCGGCCTGAAATGTCATGCACTCAACAAAGAAAGAGCAAGTGCTATATAAGCACACAGCCACAATATAATGATAGGATTATGTATTGGTCGAATCATGCGGCTTTCCCACTAAGTGCAACATATATAAGTCATTACAACAATATAATCAAATGCATATATCGAACATATACAATATAGTCAACATTTACGAACAAGTTACAGTTTCACATTTCTCAAGATACACAATTATAACAAATCATTGGTCCTCTTATGGAACCCAAATCCAAACTATTAGCATACCGAAACGTGGTACCCTATCGAATGTTTTATGCTGGAACATGACAATCGATCCCATAATTATGTCGGAACAATGGAACTGATCCAAGTGTCATAATGCAATACCCGATCCATTCAACAAGCTACAATCACAATCACAAGTATATTCTCAAAATCATACAATCAAATCATTATTCATAGCATTCATCATTCATCTAACTCATTTACAAGTGTGATTAATAATGCAACATTCGCATACATACATGTATCATAATGAAGTAAGAACAAACATACATCATACAATCATATAATCATAACCATCACCTACTTCGACTTGATCCTTCCCTTTCCAGATTAATTGCGCTTGTGCTTGGTCTACAAACAATTATCACATTTACAAAAATTAATAAACAATCACTAATTACCCGAATTACTAATCAATTCTATCGATCCTAAATCATACACATGATCTCCATACCCAGATTAGGGCTTTCTTCACCATAAGTTCCAGATCAAAACCCTTCCCCATCAATAATTACCGATTAGATTACGTTTTACGGATCGAAAAACAAATTCGAAGATCTAAAATCTTACCTTTATCAAGAATGGTGAAAAACTGTCAAGAAAAGCTCTAGGTTTGTTCCTTAACTCTCAAATTCGAAAATTAAAGAATAAAATGTTTTTGGGGTTCATTGCGACTTTAAGTCGCGTCTGCCCCGCCATGGCGACACCCACCCCGCTATAGCGGCCCCGTCCTGGCGGTAGAAATCCTGTCTCAGCAGCTTGCACAAAATGAATGAGCAAATTTAATAATTCCTAGATCTCATTTCACAACACACCTTCCACCAACGACGTTCATAAAGTACCCGTTCATGCTAAGATCAATTCTGGGAGTTCTACTCTCCCGAATTCAATTAGTAAAGTCGTACGGGTTCCTTAACGACGTATCTATCTACTCATGTAATCAAATTTATAATTACACCACCCACTAGATTTCCCTAGAATTTAATTACTCCGATTTTGTTAAAATCTAGACTAGATTGGAAAATTTTTAATTATTATAAAAAAAAATTGACCCAAACTGTTTTTGCCATTGACTTTTCTATAACGCACGATGGAACCCGATCGTTACATGTAAAAAAAAAAAAAGTTTCTCATGGTAGTTTTTATATATGATAAAATGCTAATATGAAGAAATAATATTTTTAACTACTTTATTTTCTTTCAAGATCGAATTTCATATCTATTAATTTGCAAAAAATAATTAATCAATTTTGTGACTATACTATTCATGTTCTTTCTCATTTTCCTATTTTATTTGAGCATAACCATATTGATTTCCATAACAATATTCTAACGATATTCATTCAACTTGGAGTATATAGTTTCAGTTCTTATCATGGTTGCATACTTACATTTGATGCTTTGCAGATTTTGTTTTATAGATATCAACTCATGGTTGATTTTTATGTTTTGATAGTGTAAGATTATATATCATCATTAATTTAAAACTAATTAGATAACATATTTAAGTAATTCATAAAAGAGAACTTATTTGTTCTTTTGTTAGCAGAAGCGAAAGTTAAAAAGGTAAAATAAATCGCAATTAAACTTTACTAGTTAATGGTGGTTGTCACAATATGTTGGAGCAATCCTGTATCACAGCCTAAATCTTAATATATTGGGGAAAAAAACGTAGAATTGTTTCTTTGTTCTCTAATTACAAACCATATGTGTGTTTATATATAACTTATTACCCTAATGGGTTAGAGCACCCCTTATGGGTGAATACGAACTTCCTAATATATATATATATATATATATTAATTAGACTCTAAAACTACTAATGCAATACTTCAAACATTATATTAATATTATATATTATATATAGTATAGAAGTATAAAAGTCGTTCAAACATTTGAAAGATATTTTCATCAACAACATTTATATTCGTACAATCGAATCCTCACCTTGCCATAATTCTCCCGACTTTATTGATAATTTTCATGATGAAATGTTTATATGAATAAATAATTTCAACTATGATGATTGTTTTTTTTTTTACATAAAAATATGTGTATATTGTCTACCAACTTGCAAAAAACAATCAATCAGTTTAATGATTGTTGTTTTATTTTTTTTCTCATTATCCCACTCTATTTAAGCTTATTTATACAATTCATACAATAATATTTTAATCAATAGCTATTGTAACAAACCCAATAGCAAGATCACACAATTCAAATTCAAACAATCGATAAATCTATTCACGAACTTGTAATTGAAATTACAAAGCAATTTAAAAACTAAAAGGAAATTTAAGAACACACTAAGAAGAATTGGAAGAGAAGTAGAACTCAAAGAAAGGGGATGAGAGAACTAAATATTTTTCTCAACAATTTGCATAATCCTTAAAATTTAAATCACATATCACTACCCTTTTTGATGGAACCGTTTCATGTCCACTACTCAACATCCCAAATTAACCTGGCCTTATTATTTTTTCTTGGCCCAATAGCTCTTGGCAGCACAATAACAACTTGCACGACATTAGTATCTACATTGAGCTAGACTTGGTTCATAACAACTATTCAATTTTAAATTTACTCACGAAATCACTTTTCTATTTGTTGTTACATAAAATTAATCCAATTTAAAGTTTATGACAAAGATATTTTTCTATTTCTTGTTGCATGTGGGGAAACACATGCTAACAAGTACACGAACATCACAATAATTTCTTCTTTCTTTCAAAAATGAAAAGATGCATTACACTGTCACATATATCATGGATGTGGTGCGATATATATACATTTTAGAGTTGTAAAATGATAAATTTCTAATAATTTAAAGAATAAAAATAATGTAAAGTTAATTTAAACCTAAATTCAGAAAACCAATCATATATACCTATCATAACACAATAGAACCTTCTTTTGGAACAAAATATATATGGTAATTACTGAACTAGAGTGAAACCAAAAGTTATATCAAATCAAAAATTAATTTGAGAAACAAAACGAAGCATTAAATGAACTCACAAGGAAGATGTATAGCAGTGGAGCGATGGTTGGAGTGATTTTTTTATCAGTAATTATAGTCATTAATATGGATTAAGCTTGTTGGACCAGTATGGTTTAATCTGTGATTTAATAGGGTTGGATCAGTATTTTTAAACTCAAAAGAAAATTGTAACCTGGTGTATGTGCTAATTTGTGGGTTTGAGAAATATGATAGGGCATGCCCATTGGTCAACTAAAAATTAATTAAAAAATAAAAATAAAATAGAGTATTAAAAATAACAAAAATTCAAACTCAAAATCTATCTAAAGTTTTAAATATAAAAAAATTAAATACAAATTATGTTTATAAAATATGTACTACACAAAACAAAAATCTCTTAAGATTTCAAGGGAATCATTACGTAGGTCGTAATCTATGGAATATTGTCATATTGTTGTGTTTTATTATGATCATTAGAAAATAATTAAGCCAATATTTTTATATAGCTATTTATAGTTTTACTTGAAATCAAATTTAATAAATATTATAAAGATGATTTTATTAGTGGATTTGATTAACAAACGGTAACGCTAACACCATGTAATATCGTCTTGTTGATATTTATGATAATATTTTAAAATTATATTTTGATTATAAATGGGTTCACCGTACACAACCTGTAACCCACGTACTTGTGGGTTGGGCTGATCATTTTCTAACCTACAAAAAATGGATCAGACTCGTCAAATTTCAAAGCATGTATGAATTAACTCAGTTGGGGTGGATCAACAATCATATTCACGGCTTTAGTAGTAATGGATAAATAAAAAAGTTAGAGATTGTTTGGTAGAATGTATAAACAAAAACAATGCATGCATTAACTCTTTGTATTAGTAATATTTATTTTCGTGTTAAGTATAACTAATTAGTTATACATACTATTATGTATTAAGAGCATGTTCGACATTACTATTAAAAAGAGCTTACTTTTATAAATACTTTTTTAAAATGGCTTTTTAGAAAAGTATTTTGAAAGAAGGAAATATGTGTTTGACTAATTCATTTGACAGTGTTATTTATAAACAAAATGTGTTTAACTGATTTTTTTAAAAAAGTGTTTTTCATAATCAAATTACGTAAAAGGACAACTATTGATGTACTTTTAACATTAAGATTATTTTATAGAAAGAAACTATTTTAAATATCTATTACAAAAAGTTAATTAAACTTTTGTTTTTATTAAATTAAAATGAACATATTTAAATTTTCATTCAATATTATACATCTTTTTGGAAGGATTGATATCTTTAATTGTTATTTTTTTTCTTTCTTACGACCTTACAATTATATTGTTATTATCTTTTTTACAAATTATGTAAAATTATAAGTAAAATATAAAATAATAATGTATAAACGTAAAATAAAATATAAATTTATAATATAAAATAAAAAAGTAAAATCTTAAATGAACTTTAACAAACTTATAATGAGATATGTTAATTAATTAATAAGAGATATATTGGGGGTGTGTGTGTGTATATATATATATATATATATATGAAAGAGATATTTTAGTCTTGAGAAAAATAATTTTTGTTTCTGCTTCAGCTTTAATGAAGCGCAAATTTTTAGTTTCTTTTCAACAATAAAAAAAATTGTTTTTGCTTCCATTTAAAAGCATTTTTATTGATTTGCCAAATAACTAATTTTTCAATAAAAGTATTTTTTTCTCAAAATAAGTGTTTTTGGTCTCCCAACAACAATGTCAAACAAACTCTAAGGTTTATGGGTATTAATAATGCAAGAGGTTTTCATACATGCATTAACATGGTTAAAGATCCCATTGACCATCAAAATCTTTTTTAATGTCTTTTCCACCATAATTGTAAAAGATATCTTTGTAAATAAAATTTTTATATGCAAATGCCTGTTATTATAATACACAAGCCAAAGAATGTATAATAAATAGTATATATATAATTAATGTAAATATTACTATTATTTTCATACATTCTATCAAATTAGATGTTTAATTTGATACGTTAGAGATGAAAACTCTTATTTGTAGCTTGACTTTGCAATTGTAGGATTAGGTTAGCCATGTGAGATGAATCATTATATGAGATCACATGAGATAAGGTTAAATTTTTGCTTAGACATACATTTTGAAGTTTTAAATTGAACTTTTTGTTCACAAAAATAAATCTATGTGAAAATTATCAAAATTATCCTGATTCGTTAAGCAAATCTTACCATATAAGCAACATTTCATAACAAAAGAATAATGTACTATCACAAATTATTCTTTAATAAGAGGGCAATGACCCGATTAAATTTTCTTTAAAAAGAATGTATTCTATTATAAATTATTCTAAAAAGTATACAACATTTATTTAAATGATTGAACTTTAGTTTTTTTTTAAAAAGAAATAAAATTGAATATAAGTTGTAGTACACTATATTTATTAAGTTATTTGTTGGTCAATATCATTATTAACTATGTTATTATATTTTTTAAATATTTCGTCACTCATCATTTGATATTCTTTTTTGCAAAATATTATATTTATAAATGGTGAGAATTTTTTTTACAAAATATAAATTTGTAGATCAATTTTATATTTGCAAAATATGAAATCATGATATAAAATTTTCTAATCAAGCTTTTGGAGATTTTGAGATTTCGTTGCATGATTTGAAATCATGAGAAAATATTGCATCGAACATGGCTCAAGAGTCTATACAAAGCCTCTCTCTTCTTCACTCAAAGAGACAATGCATTTAGACGTTAATTTCATCTCATAATTTTAAATCACGAGATGAAATCACATGTTCAAATGTCCACAGTAAGGACGGGGGGTCATGAAATAAGAAAATTTCACGAATAGCGCTATTTTGATGCCTTTTTTTACCAAACATAACGATAATCTGGCTAATTATCACATATACAAACAGTTCTAAAATTTATGTCATAACAGTGATATAATTTTCTAAAATTTGTTGTGTCAGTGATAATAACTTTCTAAAATTCGCTCTATATCAATAATATAACAATACACTTTATATCAGTATTTTAATGTATTTTAGTATTTGTTGAGTATATGCATTATGTATGTATCATAAGTTGAAACAAACTTTTGATACATGAATCATTCTTCACTTTCAATCTTGAGGTTGTGAATTTAGTCATTATGAGAGAAAAAAGATAAAGAGCTTTGACAGTGATAGAAAAAAGAAAAAAAAGTGTAAAATATTAGGTGCTCAATTTATCCCATATGAAATTAGGACTAATCCAATTTGATTTGGCATATTTTAAGTATTTTTTAAGTGTTGGCATGAATTTTAAAAAAGTGTTTATAAGTGTTAGGTAAAATGATAAAAATAAACCAAATATCATAAATTAAGATTTCATAGTTTATAAGTCAAAATCTAAAAAATCAATTTAAACAGGCTAAAAAAGATCTTCTTTAATTTTTTTTATTTATTTTCATTTGAGATCTTATAATGAACTGATATTCGAACATTTAAATATTAAAAACCAATTCTTTAAATAATTTTATTTTAATTTAAAAGAGTTTTTTAAATTTACGAACTAAATAAACACTCGAAAAATTGCACTTATACAATTATGCGCAAGTTAATGCCCCAAGGGTTCAAGCCATAAAAAAATGCCCAAAGGGTTGGATACACTCCTTGATTTGTGCCTCCTCAAATTCGCCTCCAATACATTTTAAAATCTAAAATGCAAGATAATATTGTGTTTCATTGATAAAATAGATAAAATAAAATCATCACATAGCATTGAATTAATGGTATTAATCACCATATAAATAATTTTTGCATTATAATATATGTATAACATTATAATACATGAATCGAACAATAAAACATAACAGTTGGAGTCTCTTTTCAACATATTGTTTTTTTAGGAAATTTTCATAAATAGTCATTATAATAAATTTAATTATGCTTTATAGTTATAGTTTATGTATTTATGAACTTTAGCTACAGTTTAAACTGAATAGTTTATATAATTTGCGGGTGAATTTGTACAATTTGCGAGTATATATGTATAATTCAACTTATTTTTGTATAAGCTTGAAATAACTAATTTACACAAAAATAAATAATTATACATAAAACAGTTATAAGATCATATTATACGAAAGTTATACAAATTATATTATATAAATTCTATATTATACAAATATGTATATTATATAAAGTAAAAAAAACGATAGCTAAAAGTAGATTGCAAATTGTAATAAACAGAGACGGATCTAGGATATGGAGGTCGGGGTGCCACGACATTTAAGTAAGATAAAGGATCGGTTGCTTTAATTTTGAGTTACAATTTCAATTTATGATTTATTTTCTTATAAATAAATCAATCAAATATGCATGTTAGTAATATTTTTTTTTTAGATATTTTGTGATTAGAGATAATTAAACAATTCAATTTTTATTTCCTTTTGGAATTAGTTGTGTTGTTCGCTGAAACTTTGAGGAGAAAAATAGATTTTTCACATTAAAATTTGAGTTTGTATAAACCATTTAATAGTATTAACATAATATATCCATCTTTTATTGACTTTATGTGTTGTTAGAGATACATAATAGGAAAAGAATAAAAATTGTAGTTCCAGCATAGTCATTTGACTTAGCGAGAACGTCAGTGAAGATCGAAAGAACCTTTAAAAAAAAAAAATCTAATTATAATATTCATCATTTTTAAAAGTTATATATTTTTTTAAAACTATCATTTAAATATATTTTAATAATATTTATTTAACGCTCATAATTCAGTACTCACTAATTGATAAACAAAATAAACACGTTACACATATCAAGAGATTAATAATTAGTGCAAGAGAAAGTAAAAAAATGTATAAAAATTAATAATGAAAAGAGATCAATGTAAATTAATAAAGAATAGTAAATAAAGAAGAATAAATTGGAGAAAAAGAAAAGAAAAGAAATATAGGAACAAGCAAAAAAGTAGATGTGTTGGTGAGGTTCGAATTGTGATTGGCTAGGTGGCAAACCTTCTATTTTGTCAATTTAGCTGTTCCGCATTCTGATCACTAGGTGGCAAAGATAATATTTATTCAATTATTATACAATATACATATATATATAACATTTTTTTCGAGATTGCTGGATGCCATAACGTCCCCAACTGTAAACGTAGATCCCCAATAATAAAATAGATTGCATCTATGTTAACTAATATTTAATATCGCTTATACACATAATTTTCCTTTATTAAATCTCGTTTTTTTTCTCAGAAGGCATTCAAATTAAATGAGTTAATAACTTTCACATCAAGAATTATAATTATTTGTATCTTTACTCTTTTATTTACAATAAAAAATAAAACTAGGTGAAGGTGAAGGCGGCGGTCAACTCAAAACGAGGTTCCTCACATTTTCTTCATAACATGGCCAACATGTGCTTTCATTTTGGTATGACTTTTATTTAGTTGTTACAAAAGTAATACTTATAATAATACTAAACATTATAAACCATATTAATAAAATAATATGCCAACAAAATATGATTAGTCCTTGTAATTTTGTAGGGTAAAGGGATCATGCTGTAGGCCAATTGGGCAAGTTGGGATGGAATCTTTCTTGATTAATTATTTAGTAAATGAGGCAAATGAATTTTGAAAATTTTGTTCATCTTTTCACACTAGTTACTCACGTCTAACATATAAAAAATAATGGATTCTTGTTTGGTCAATTTTTATAAAATTATTTAATTTAAAATAGTTTTCTAATTTTTCTTTTTTGACTCTCTTTATTTGTCTTCTCCATCCATTTTACGTAAATAAAAAGGGTTGGTAGAATCCAACGCTAGATACCAACATCCTATGAATTCAATGAATGCTTAAAAATTTGGTTGTGCTGTCCTACTGCTTTTCCTAGTCCATTATGATAACTTCACCACCCACCCCTCTTTATAAACCAATGTCTTGTAAATTATATTTATCACTTAAAAAGCCCATTTTGATTAATTTAAAAAAAAAATATTTTAAGTTAAAAATAAAAAGTTAGACTAAATAATTTTTAAGCCAACAAAATTAAAAAAAAAAAAGATGTGTGTGTGGGGGGTGGGGGTTACTTATTTGAAGCTATTTTTGGCCCTGTCAAGCACTTTCTAACTTATTTTAAATTATTTTAGATTTATTTTAAGTTATTTTTTATATCTGTCAAATACTTCCAAAAGTCAAAAGTTGACTTAAAAGTAAGTTTGTCCAACTTTTAAGTCAGTCCAAACACATTCTTAAGCATGAAAAAGTATAATAGAATCAAGGATCTATCAAAAAAATAGTTTCTATCTCTTAATAAAATAGATGTAAGATCTGCATATGTATTACTTTTTTCAAATCGTGCTTGTAGAACTATATTGGATATATTAATGTTTAAATCACGAAAAAGTGATACGTATCCTCACTTAAATTTATAGTTCTTTGGGTTTAATTATTTGTTAGCGTAACTATATAGGATAAAGGTAAAACAAATAATCATGGCACATGGTTCAATCGAATCATCCTAAGATAGATAGTGCAAATGATCAGCAAGTTTGATTAACAAATTAAAAAAATTATAATATTTTTTGTTTTAAAATAAATTAATTTTTTTTTATTTTTTAGTTAAAATATATTAAAATTAAAAATATAAAAATATATACAAAAATATCATTCTAATTAAATTCTGACTAAATTTTCTAGCTAAACAGATTTTTCAAAAGATACGTGACCGAGTCATATAGACATTGAAATAGATCAAGACAAAAGTATTGCATCGAGACAGCCGACACTAGCCATTACAAAACCGTCCACAAGTGAAGTCATAAGGTTACTCTGTGTTATTTAATGCCATTAATTATGTAATTTATCATGAATTATAAGGTCATACATTACTCGTTGCTCTTTAATATCATTAATTATAATGTTTATCATGAGTTATGAGAATTAATCATAGTCAATCAATTTTCAGAACCCGTTAGTATACTTGGGAAAAATATGGAGAAAACTTGGTAAGTCTGCTTTGATTATATAACTTGGGAAATATGTTTACCAAGTATTATAAGTACTATAAAAAACTAGTATTTACATCAAGTTCTAATATTTAGGAATTTTAAACAATTTAAAAATTATTTCAAATTTTTATATTTTACAAAAAAAAAAAACACTTATTATTTATTATTTCTAACTAATATTTGTTATTACCACCTTCGAAAAAGTTTAATTTCTAATTTGAGTGACAAATTTAAAAAAAAAGAACAATTTGTGCTTAAGGAGATATAGTTACAATCGAATCAGTGACTAATTTGAATATACGATTAATATGTCTTGCCTATGTTGTTATTATTGATTGTTATCAATTATATTATAAGGTTATTATTTAACACAACATTTTCATTATAAAATGATTATACAAATTAATGTATATTTTAATAGTTTTTAAAACTTATTCTTAGTAAAACTTGGGGCCAAAGTCCAAACTCATAATATAATTTCACTAAAAACTTGATCCAAATATTATTTGACAAGAATATTTGAGAAGTTGAGGCCAAACGCTAGCCTAGAAAATGATCCGATTATAAGTTATAGGATCTATCACTTTGTAAAGGAAAACAAAATCATACTTTACTGAATACTATCATTTTCTTCCTTTTCCATTTTGTTATTTGTCTCATCAGCTCGGCTTGCCTGGAGTCGTCCCCGGGCACCGATATAACCCTAATCTGTTCAACACAAACTATGTTAATCTTTAATTTACTTATCTTTCGGGTATTAATAGTTTCTATTTTTAGAATCAAGACATTATTTTTTATCTATACTTTTTTTTGGGTTAAACACAGAGTGCTCAAGTAACATGACACAGAAGAATCATCCGAAACTACACCCTATGTGCAATTTATCTACGCAGGTAACACTTAAATAAAGGAAAACAGAAAGAAACTTAGCAAAAAAATTTCATCATATCAGTTACAAGTTCCTAACTTGTGAAAATGCAAAGCATTTGCAAACAAATTTCTAGTTATAGTGAAAATCAAGACACTACTCATTACCTGATGAGTACTCGGAACTAGAAGACGATCTGCTGCTACCAAAATCATAACAAGAAGCTCTCTCCCCTGTTAGCTTCTTTCTGCTAACAAGTATATCTTTCTCGACCTTTTGGCTAAGATCAAGTGTCTCCTAACAGTAAATAATGAAAGAATTAATTGAGTTGAACAACAAGCTACATCTGTACACGATGACTGCAAATCTATATTTTATAATCTGCATGGAGGAAGCTTTCATATGGCGTTCCCTTGAGTGTCTTTTCAACATCAACCCAGTTTTCAACTTGTGAAGACAATGTCCCTTTGTGTATCTTCACCTGACGACTGTGAAGGTCCCTTTTAGGAACTTTCAGGAAATCTTGAACATCGTTCAGGATCTGTGAGGAAAATGGAAAACTAGAAAAGTAAGCACGATGAACAAGACGAATAAAGTAAGCATGGTAGAATATGCAAAATTCTTACTGTTTGATTTTTTATTATGTCCTCGTAGAACAATATAATATGTCGAGTGCTATTGAAGTATTGCACAGCTTTTATAGCCATGTTGTCTACTTGCTTCAGGTTGCGGATCAGCAAAGTTGTGTTTATCGTGGGTTTGTAACTTGCAAGCATCTCAGCCTGAACAATTATATCTCTTAAGACACCATAGAGACAAAGTATTGGCATCTGCATAAGAAAGAAATACAGCGCAAAACTGACCTCCTTGGGAGAATGCACATGAGACTTGTGGGTTCCATTTACCAGCTTAGCACTCTGATCATAGGAATTTGCTAGCATTGAAATCATTCTGCGCAACAGATTTCTTCTGAAGAGAAAAATAGCAGAAACTCCTCTGGTTTTGAAATAATCAACAATTTGCTCATGATTCTGCATCAGACCCTGTAATGATATTCAAACATAATTGCAATCAACAGCATTCTCCATAACCATGAAAAGAAAAAACAGTTATCAAGGAACTAGCTTTTTCAGAATTCACATCATTTCATTCTTACACATGGTGGACATACCATGTATGCCGTTTTGAACTTTTAATGTTCTTGCATCCTCTTAAAAGTAACCGTTTCTTCAAATTCAAGACAGTCAAGAAAGAAAAGAATGCAAAAGATGAAAACAGAGTTTTTTCAAAGAATGTGTTCAGTCTAAATTTAGATTTTCTGCAGCAGTAAGGGACTGGTGAAGCCAACACTCCACTGGCAAAGTAGTTATAGTTTTAAAGACCATCTTCACCTATCACACAAAAGTTGGGGGCCAAGGGAAGGTTGGGAGAGCAAGGAGCAAAGCATTTAATATCTGGTAACTGTAACTATTTCCTACTAATCATATGTCAAGAAACTTTTATTTCAACAGCAAAATACTAATGATTCTTTTAGATCCATCTTACTCATTATCCAAGCATTTAGCCTCCCATAAACTCTATATAACATCTTTTTGATCAATAAGCAAAACTTTTCATTAATCACCCAATATCCATGCACTAAGAATCTCAGATAGTGCAAGGCATTGTTCGTCAACTTTGTACAATTTCAAATTCAGCAGCCAAGATATGAGCGACTTTAAAGAACTAAATGATCCTGATAGTCCCAAATGTAAGTTCTGATATGCTTCAACCCGAACTAGTTGAGCTCTATACGATTCTTACAGCATACGAAAACAGAATACAAAGTAATCAGCATTTGGCTGGATTCTCAATCGTAGTTCTCCTGGCATGTTTCACTTTAAAACAGCACATAACGGGGATAGCACATATAAAAGCACACTTCAGACCAAAGCTGACAGAACTGGAAAGGATGTTCATCTATAGCCTTCCCTTGTTTTAAGCATCAACCATATCCATTAATAATCCCCACTTTAATATATAACTAAACAAGTTCAACTTAGGAATAAGAACTTGCTAGATAAATACCGACCAAAACAAAATTGCTAGATAAATATCTCAGCATTACACAAGTGATATAAGCTCGAATATTTGACAAATTAATTTTAACATTGGAAAACACATTATCACAAAGTGCAAACTATTGTAACAGGTTGTTAATTAGGAAGATCAACATAGGTTCTGTGATAGCAATACAACAGAAATACATTCAGAAGTACTCTTCACTATCTCATAGCAATATCACAATTTTCAAGAAGCTCTTACCTGATTAAGCATCCACTTGAGTCCAACTGCAGCAGTACATTCATTCTTGGAAGCACTCGTAAAAAAGTCTAGGTTATAAAGTTTGTCCAGAGTTTCCAAAATTGTTGACACGTTACTTTTCCGGACTTTAACAGAAAAAATCTCTCCATTAGAGCTTATATTCATATGACTGTTTAGCAATGTCTCAAACCATCCACTACCAGATCTCTGTGTCGACAATATTGCAAAATTCCTTACAGGATTGCAAGCACATTCCGCCCTTAATACATAGAAGACAGCAACTCGGTAATATTATCCACAAAAAGAAACCCAAAACAGAATAATAAAAGTCTCACCGGCTAAAAGTCTTTGGTTTGGGGAAGTGCACATAAGGTTTTTCTGAAGGTTCAATATCAGTTGCCTCACACGGCTTTTCAACCACATGAACACTTACTATCCGTCCAGTGGTATGAACACCAATTTGTTTCAAGCCAATTGAACATATATAAACTCCACATACCATTGCAAAGATTAAGACTACCATCCTCAGCATCATTGGAGAAGCCTTTGGTGGCTTTATGATGAAGGACTCCTGAATGGAATTTAAAGATAAACTGCTTAGGACATGAGTCTTCTTTTAACTCCTTTTTATCATCAGTCTCAATATAAAAACAGTTATCAAACAAGTATACCTCAACCCCAAACTAGTTGCACTAAGCTACATCAACCCTTAAGTAAACACTCCACTTATTCCCATCCCATTTCAAGTTTTTCCCTCGAGTATCGCAACTTCTAACAGGATCTCCTCATAAGAATATAACCAAAAAAGAAAAATATAGATCAAACAACACTTCAAGGGGTCATTCAATCAAATAAAGTCTACCGTCTAAATCTCAAGGCATTTCATAACCTAGATAATCCATATCCATTATACATTCTTTTAATGACAAATATTCCAGTTTACTATCATTACTGCAAAAGAACAAGATTTGAGCTTACTCCCCACTATGCCTAAAACTTTAAGCAACTAAAAAAAACAAATTTCTGTAATGCATAAGAATCTCAGATAAAAAGCTGAGCTTAAAACAATTTTTAAGCCTAAAGAAACACATAAAAAGCTGATTTCCTCCCCCTTGGATACTAATAACAACAAAAAAGGCTTACACTCTAAGCAAATAGTCATAAACAAAATTTCTTGTACACCCAAATCAAGAAACCACGAATTACACCCAACGAAAATCCAAAAACGCAAAAAAAAAAAAAACCAATAGTGAATATAAAGCGGAAACGAATTAAAAAACAAACCTTGCTGAAAAAACAAAAATCGTCAGCCATTTTTGTGCTAAAAAAAGGGATTAAAAGAGGAAACACTATTGGGGGCAGCTCAAATTCATGTATTTTTTCCTCATTTTTTATTCATCTCTATAGTTTCCAAACTCATGCATTACGATATGGATAATGCAACTTTTTGTTTTGGAATTTTTGCTTCAGATTTGCACTTCTGCGTACAAATTGCCATTGGAAAAAGAGCTGAGGAAGGCAAAACGACCACTAAAACGGTGTCGTTTCGTACTGCCTGCGTTGATTTCGTCAAGGGAATCAAATTAATTCCTTTTTTACAATTTTTTAATCTTTATAAAATTACACTAACTTACCGTTTACTTTAACGGCTGTGAACGCAGCTTACGAGGAATTCTCACGCCTTTCATTATCTGACACTAATTTTTTAATATCCAAATCATAAGAAATGGAACTTCTTCTTTTAAATAAATTGAATAATAATATATTTAATATAATTTTACAAGTGAGTTGTAGGGACAGTAAATGTACGTAAATTTTATTAAGTAATAACATAAACCTTACATTGATGTTACTGTTCTTTTCTATAATTTTTATGTTGCTTTCTTTTATTAACTATTATGCTCATTTCTTGTTTTCTTTCTTTTTGTGCTCTAGTTTAATGCATTTGAGCTGAAGATCTTACGAAAAATAGTTTTTCTATCTCCATAAAGTTATGGTAAAAACTGCGTACATTGTATCCTTCGCAGACCGCATTTAGTGTGATTTCACTAAGTTTTTTATTGTTGTTCATGTTAATCATCAATACACAACTGAAGCAACAAAGTAAGTAGCCACGTAAGAAGGATACTATACTTACCTAAAAACTATTCATTTCTCAATTATTACAATAAGTTCTAGACTAAATAATAATAATAAGAAGTTATTATATATTTAATCCAAAATTTTCTTTTAAAATTTAATAGTACATGAAATTCATTGTCAACAATACAATACAAAATACATCTTTAGAAAAAACAATAGCCGATTGCTTTATTGTTTTAATGTAAAGCTAACCACTGCCTCTCAAGATCGTTTGGTTGCTCATTAGAATTATATATGTATTAGTAATATTATAACTTGTTATGCAGAATTAAGTTATGTAGAGATTAATTAAATAGAATTACAATGTATAGATTATTTCTAATTAAACCCCGTCAGATAAGGTTTAATTTTCCACATATTCTAGCTTAAAATAAAATATAAATCATACTTGAATTTAAATTCTTATATTGAAAAGGGTCAATCTTGAGACACGCTACACCATGGGCGTATGTCTTAAACATGACACAATGCTTAGAGCCACAAGTAATCCCAAACTAATCTCATGACATGTCATGACACTAGAATTTGCAAAATCAATAAAATAAATAAATTGAAATACACATATGGAAGCTAACCCGAAATATATGGATAACACCCATAATACTGAAATAGGAAATATATGAAAGACAACCTATTAGAATCTAACCGACTGCCTGAAAAGTGTCACGACCCTAGAGCACCCCTTAGTCGTAACACGTCGTACTTGATTCCGAAGGGATCTCATACAAGCCCTTAGCATAAACGTTATTGCATAAAACATTGAATAATGAGGAGATATTAAACTTTTAACAATCAATGTCAAACTCTTCATAATAGAAAATAAAATGTCTAGACGTTATCTCATTAACCATCTAAGTACAACATAAAAGTCTCAAATAGGAACCTTGCCCTTTACAATAAAAGTGTATCATAATACGAAGTACATAAGTGGTCTACTACAAAGAAAGAGCATAGTGGCATCCTCGGAACTTGAGGACATACCAAAGTCTTGGAGAATGTAATTCAAGCCTTCAATTCTCCACAATAAGGACCTACTAGATGGAACCTACATTCCGTAGAAAAATATATAGAAGAAATATGGGTTAGCACAATCAATTGTACTAAGTATGAAAGCCATGCAATTAAAATCATTAAAACAAGCATAAAAGGGACCTTTAGTTGAAAACATGATATTTCAAGTTAAAAGCCATAATGCACATTCAAATAAGGCATAATCAATCCGTACTATAAGATAAAGAGAATTCATGATCATAACTAACCTCATACATAGCCATAGTTTATAACTTACATAATTGAGTTCAATTAACATCATACCACCACTCATAGCCCCCTTTCAAGTTCACTTATACAACGTACACATGAAGTCTCATACCCCCCATATATACTAAGTAAAGCCATCAAGAAGACATAAGTTTAGTCACATACATAATCAAAATCATAATAGGTGAAATAATCCTTACCATTATTCATAAGTCATCATAAATAGAAGACTCTCACAAGAACTCCTCAAAGAACCTACTTGTGCAATGTATAGGTAATGTCTCATACCCTTACCTACAATAAGTAGAAACCCTAGTTAGAGTTCATAGTCATATTCATAAGTCATATTCGTATCTTAGTTCATATTCTTAAAACATAGAGAGATTAGCATTTGTCAATTTAACAGTTTTATTTTAGAAATCGCATATAAAACAAAAGTAAATGAATATAATATATATCCCATGACTAAACAACCTATTCACTATGTTTTTTTCTTAATGTAATTAATCTTATGTTTCAAAGCTAGTGAATTTTCGGTATTTCTCTATGCTTAATGTCAATAATTTTAACATATTGCTAATTAACTTTTATAACCACAATTCAAATTTTCACTCAAAAAAATAAATGAAGAAAAGTTACAAATAAATAATTAAATTCTAGAAGATATAAAATAGATAGTAATTCAAACCTTGAATATATGAACATACATTATATCCATGTAAATAAAGAACTTCAAAACATGTTGAAATTACTAGAGAAAAGAAACACAACAATGGTTCTCTAAAGTTCTACAGAACAATGAGTAGAATTCTATGTGGTGTCTGCATTAAGAGCCACACGAAATGAGCATGGTCTGAATTAACTAATAAGACTAATATACCCTCCGATATGAATTTATTTCCAAAAAACGGACATGTTGATACTAAACTCATTCACACATGCTTACCAAGAATATGAATTCGAACTAACAAACATCAACAAAAATGACCATAATTAATGTTACTCTCTCACACAAACACGCGCCGACCGACGTTGTTGGGTTTATTACTGGGGCCTGGGGGAGGGGACGAAACTTTGTTTGGATCTTTTTTTTGGAACGCCAAGATAATCCACAATTACTGGAAATTCTGCCACAACCTCATCCCTTCGGGTGAGAACTTTGTGCGCATTGGGTAAACTCCCCACTGTGTAATAGCCTGTAAATCACACATGAGATGTGAACCGCACTAGGCAAGATTTATGCGATATGCTCGACTCAGAAGGCATTGAGGGGGACCGATCCCAGGTCACCCGTGTTTCCACCCTCCAAAGCAACTGAGTCATCCCGAAGAACCTTTCACTACATTAAAAATGATCATTAAAGGCAATTAAGAATTAATAATATGAATTTTTAGCGGCAAGTAGCACTCTTTGTATATGTCCCTAAATCCTTTAGCGATATTGATTTTTACGGTAAAGACTTTTGCATCTTTATTAATATCAATATTTAATGTCGTTAAAAATTGTTTTTGTTATAACGTTTGTTTCGATCTTCTTACACTTTGTTTGGACAAAAGATGGAAATTCCTGTAGAAGTATGAAGTAATTTCAATAGACATGCTTATACCCAATGTCCTTAAATGTCAGTAATTGTATACCTAGAAAGCTCCCTTAGCTTATGGAAAAGATAATTATTGCAGAAAGTGATGAAAATAAAAAAGTTACCAGTCAAATGATTTATTGTTTGTCATTCACAGAGCAAAGCAATGAACACAACAATGGATTTATTTTGGAATCTTAAAATCAAATATATATTCTAAAAAAATTAGCACAAACCTTTGACATACACCTCATAGCTATCAGTAAGTAGTGAGACCAAAAAGGTAACTTTGATCAACTTAGTAGTTAGAAGTTAGAACTAGGGAGGTATAAAATCGAATCGAAAATCGAACCAAATCATAAATCGAGTCAAATCGAAAAAAACCTGATTGTATTTGGGTTGGGTTGGGTTCAACTAAAAAATCAATCCAAACCAACCCGACATTATAAGTATAATTTTAAAATTTTATTCTATACGTAAAAATATTTACTTTGATATATTTTTAAATATTTCTTATACTTTTTTCATAATTTTTATCCTTTAACATATTTATTTTTTGTTTGAAAGTTAGAAATCTTAATGATCCAATAAAGATTATAGTTCATACATGTTGATAATTATAATAAAGATTAAATCAAAATCAAATTAATAGTAATGCAAAAGGAGAAAATTAATTCAACACTAAGAATGACAATAATATTGAATATTTATTTTTTAGTTTTACATAGGTTTACACAATTAAAATACATAATCTAATTTTACTTTCTTTTAATATTTAGTCATGTAACTAATATTTATTAAATTTATTTTAGCATGATTTAGTACTTTTAAATTATGATCAATTTTATTATGACTTATTAATTTGAAATATTTGTTTTACGCGATTTCATTGTTAATTTTTGTTGGATATTTTAGTGTCGTTAATCATTTCATATTTTATGTCATTTTCTTAAAAAAAACAACTTAGATAGTTGCATTATGGTAGGACTATAAAAATATTTAAAGTACAAGTAAATATCTATTTGTATGAATACTTTACCGGAAAATCCGAAAAGCCAAAAAACCCAAAAAAATTGGAAGTTGAAAAACCGAGTTTTATTGATTTGGTTTGGTTTATAAACTCAAAAATCCAACACAAATGATTTGGTTTGATACTTGAAAAATCTGAACCAACCGATCATGTACACCTCTAGTTAGAACTAGTAATTAAAGTTAATGTGTTTCTTTTTTATCGTCTTATTGACGATTAAAAAAATACTTTTCTTATAAAGTAAATATTATTGATAAATGCATATTTTTACGATTAAACGATCCATTTGTTGTTGATCAAAGTTCTCAATAATGTGCTCTTCAATTTAGCATATAACCGAAACGGCTCGTACCTAGCAAACTGCCCGCAAAACCTTATCTTTCATCAATTAGGGTGTGTTTGGTATGGAGGAAAATATATTTTCCCTGGAAAACAAGTAGATTTTGGACTTATTTTCTCATTTTTGGTTGGTGAGTAGAAAATATTTTCCGAAAATGATTTTTAGTGTTTGATTATGAATGAAAAATGTTTTTGAAAGACATCTTTTATTTTTACTAGAGTAAAAAAGAATTATGAAATTGAAAATATTTTTTAAAATCAAAATTATTATTTTTGGGGGGTGGGGGTGGGGTAGTGGGTGGGGGAGGAGTGAGGGGGGAGGAGTGAAAAAATAAAAATTTGAAGTTGATAGTATTTCTTAAAAACAAAATTAATTTTTTTGAGGGATGGGGGTGGGTGGGGGGCTGGCCGGAGAGGGGGGGGGGGTTGGAAATTTAAAAATAAAAATTTGAAGTTGAAAATATTTTTAAAAAGCAAAATCAATTTTTTGGGGAGGGGGTGGGGTGGGGGGTGGGCTGGCCGGTGGGGTGGGGGTCAGGGATCGGGTGAAAAAATAAAATTTTGAAATTAAAAATATTTTTTTAAAATTGATGTTTTTCCCCAAAAAAATGTAATTTGAAATTGGAGAAGAGTTTTGGAAAATGTTTTCCTTAATTTTTGAAGGGAAGTCATTTTTCTTAATTTTGAGGAAAATGAGTTGATTTGGAAAACATTTTCCAAAACTTTTGTCCCAACCAAACATGAGAAAATTAGAAAATATTTTTCGAAAAATGTTTTCCTTCATACCAAACACACTCTTATTTTATTTTTGCCCCTTCATTACTAGAATAAAACTAAAAGTAGCCCCACAACTCCTTTTTATAAGTTTACACCTAGATAATAGACTCAAATCATATGCGACCCCTTAAAGTTGTCCACATTTTTCACTTAGATATCTGAATAAAGCCTTGTACTCATTGAACACTTGAATCTTAACAAATTTATATTTATTTGACATAAAATAATAATAATTAAAAAGATAAACACGCGTGCATCTCAAACGCCTATGCATACCAAATGGACCAATGAAACTATGACACATGTCAATTGGATTAAGTTTTTTAAACAATCTTATTTAATTTAAATAATTCAAAAGGAACTTCAAGAAAAAAAAAAGAATATTGAAATTAACTCACCCCCGACCCACCCTTCTTCTTCTTCTTCTCCATTGCAACTTATTTTCAATTCCACAGTGTCGCTGCACCTCGATCGTGTTGGGAATAAACTTGTAACAGAAATAATATTTGCAGTAATAAAAGCGGAACACAACAATACGGTTAATCAACGAGAATAAAAAAAAAAATAATGACACCAAGATTGTACGTGGAAACCCTCCTAAATAAGGGAAAAACCACGACCCGAGAGGAGCAACGAATATCACTATAATAAGGATTTTTACACTTGTAGGTCTGAGTAAAACTCCAAAGACCACTACACACTCAAAAGAAATAACCCTCTTTTAATTTTTCCACCTCACTACAATATCGCTCGCACTCTCTATTTTTTCTCACAGATTATTTTTCTCTATGATGCCTCACTCTTCTTTTCTCTCCTTTGTATTTTTTTTTGTGCATTGAGAATGAAGAATTGTCCTCCCTTTTATAGAGAACAAATATCCTACCCTCCAAATGTGCTACAGAAGAAAAAATAATTTTTTCTTCTTCACAGCTTACCAACAATTGAATAATGAGGAAAGCTGAAAATAAACATACCAAATCTGCCAAACTTTGAAATTGGCAGAGAGTTATTCAAAGTTTGGTACATGGAGATGGACCCCACAATCTCCCCCTCCAGACCCATTCACCTGAAGGAGGTAGCTCTAGGTTTCTAGCTTGAGTGCATGCCGACAAGTTCTTTGCATAGCTCAAACTTGTCTCTTGATATCACCTTGGTCAGCATATCTGAAGGGTTTTCACTAATAGGGATCTTCATGACTTGCATAGATCCGTCCTCTATCTTTTCACGAATCCAGTGATATCTCACGTCGATATGCTTCGTCCTTGCATGATACATGGTGTTCTTACTCAAGTCTATTGCACTTTGACTGTCACAATAGACGACATACTCCTTCTGATTCAATCCAAGTTCTTGAAGAAATCGTTTGAGCCATACCATCTCTTTGCCACCTTTAGTAGCTGCAATATACTCTGCCTCAGTTGTAGAAAGTGCGACACACTTCTGTAACTTTGACTGCCATGATATAGCTCCCGCCGAAAATATAAACATATATCCAGTAGTGGATTTTCTATTATCGAGGTCACCTGCCATATCAGCATTTGTATAGCCCTTCAACATTGGATCAGATCCTTCAAAACACAAGCAGTCTCTTGTGGTACCTCTTAGGTACCTGAGTATCCACTTAACTGTCCCAATGTTCTTTTCTAGGATTTTCAAGGAATCTGCTAACAACACCAACTGCATGAGCAATATCAGATCTTGTACACACCATTGAATACATCAAACTCCCCACTGCTGAAGAATAAGGAACTTTGTTCATTCCTTCTTTCTCCTCTTTTGTTGTAGGACACATCTGTTTGCTCAACTTCAGATGACTCGCAAGAGGCGTGCTAATAGATTTAGCACTCTTCATGTTAAAGCGTATGAGTACACATTCAATGTACTTCTCTTGAGATAGCCACAACTTCCTTTTTGTTCGTTCTCGAACAATCTTCATCCCTAAAATTTGTTGTGCTGGGCCCAAGTCCTTCATGTCAAATGACTTGGACAAATCTCTCTTCAACCTTGCAATCAACTCTTTTTCTTGTCCTACAATTAACATGTCATCCACATACAACAACAAAATGATAAAATTATTGTCAGAAAGTCTTTTGAAGTATATACATGGATCAGAATAGGTCTTTGTGTACGTTTGACTTTTCATGAAAGAGTCAAACTTTTTGTACCATTGCCTTGGTGCCTGTTTCAACCCATAAAGACTCTTATTCAATTTGCACACCATGTGTTTCTTTCCTGATACTTCAAATCCCTCTGGTTGCTCCATATAAATCTCTTCCTCCAAATTTTCGTGAAGAAATGCAGTTTTCACATCCAATTGCTCCACTTCAAGATCTAGACTAGCTGCTAGGCTCAAAATAGTTCGAATAGAAGTCATTTTGACAACAGGTGAAAAAATTTCATCAAAATCAATACCTTTCTTTTGTTCGAAGCCTTTTACAACCAATCGAGCTTTGTACCTGACCAACTTGCCATTTCCATCTTTTTTGAGTTTAAAGACCCACTTGCACTTAAGCAGTCTTTTGCCTTTTGGAAGTTCAACTATCTGGTATGTGCCATTTTTCTGTAGAGATTCCATCTCTTCGTGCATGGATTTCATCCATTGGCTCTTTTCTGGATGAGACAACACCTCTTTAAGATTTTCTGGCTCCTCTTCATCATTGATGAGGACATACTCTGAGGTAGGGTATTTGGATGACTCTACCCTTTGTCTTTCTGATCTCCTCAGAGCTTGAGATTGTTCTTCTTCTTCTGGGTACTCCATTTGCTCGATATTATCACCAAGTTGCTCCCCCTGCTGAACAATCTCATTAGGTTGCTCTTCATGCTCAGCAGCTTTATCAATCATACTTTCTGCACTTATTGGATGGTTAGAAGAAGAAGGAATGGTAACAAGATTAGGGACTATACCATTCTTTTTCTTGGCCTTCTCGGATAGATCATCAGCAGTTCCAACTTCACTTTCTCGAAAGATTACATCTCTGCTTCTGATGACCTTCTTCTTTACAAGATCCCATAGTCTGTACCCGAACTCTTCATCTCCATATCCGATGAATATGCAGGGAACTGATTTATCATCTAGCTTGGTTCTCTGCTCCTTCGGTACATGTGCAAAAGCTTTGCAACCGAACACCTTTAGGTGCGAGTAAGACATCTCTTTGTTGGTCCAAACTCTCTCCGGAATGTCAAACTCGAACGGAACTGATGAACTACGATTGATAAGATAACACGCTGTCCGAACTGCTTCACCCCAGAATGTCTTGGATAATTTAGCCATTCTGAGCATGCTTCTCACCTTCTCAACAATGGTGCGATTCATTCTCTCAGCTACACCATTGTGTAGTGGGGTTCCAAAAACTGTCTTTTCATGTCTGATTTCATGGTTTGAACAGTACTCTTCAAATTCTCTTGAAGTGTACTCACCTCCATTGTCAGTTCGGAGACGTTTTAGCTTCTGACCTGTCTCTCTTTCTATCAAAGCATGAAACTTTTGAAATACTTGAGACACCTGATCTTTGGTTCTCAAGATATAAACCCACAATTTTCGAGAAGCGTCATCAATAAAGGTAACAAAGTATTTATTACCTCCTATCGATTCTATCTCCATTGGACCACAAACAACAGAATATACCAAATCAAGTATATTCGACTTTCTTTCAGATGATGTCTGAAATGAGACTCTATGTTGTTTACCAAATAAGCAGTAGTTATAAGGTTTTATCGTTGTACCTTTGGCAAAAGAGATGAGTGATTTTTTGGAAAGAATTTGTAATCCCTTCTCGCTCATATGATCCATTCTTTTATGCCATAAATCTGTAGAATTCTCTTCGTGAGCCGCATTTAATTTATCTTGGCATATTTCTGCATTTGTCCTTTACAACGTGCCACGAGCAACTCCTTTTGCAATCACCAATGCCCCTTTGGCGAGTCTCCATTTTTATTTGCAAAGTAGTTCTCATATCCATCTCGGTCCAAAGCAACTCCCGAGATCAAGTTCATCCGCAAATCAGGTACGTGGCGCACATCTTTCAACACTAATGTGCATCCAACAATTGTCTTTAAGCAAATATCTCCGATCCCCGCAATCTTTGAGTAACTTTGTGTTACCCATTTTCACATTGCCAAAATCACCGGCTACATATCTGCAAAAAATATCTCTTACCGGTGTGGCATGGTAAGATGTTGCTGTGTCGACCACCCATTCCGACTCTACACCTGCCAAGTGCATGCATTCTTCTTCCTCATTTATGAGGAGAATAACATTGTCATTATTTTACACCATGGCAGTTGTGTTGTCATCATTCTTCTGGCCGCTACTTTCCCCTTTTCCCCTTTTTAGATTTGGACAATCTCTTTTGAAGTGTCCTGGTTGATCGCAATTGTAGCAATTTCTGGCCTTCGATTTTGATCGGACTTTGAACTTTCCACGAGCTCCGGATCTACCATAGTTACTTGAGCTCCTTTGGTAATTTCTGCCTCTATTTTCCGTGATGAGACCATGTCCGTGATTTTCAGGCCTTTTTCTCATCTTCTCATTAAGCAGAAGGGCTGATGTGACATCCTTCAACTCAATGGAGTCCTTACCATATAAAATGGTTGTTGCTAAAGTATCGTAGGAAGATGACAACGAGTTTAGGAGCACTATGGCTTTATCTTCATCCTCGATCTTTACTCCGAGGTTTGCTAGCTGCGTGATTAGTCCATTAAGTACATTTAAATGAGACAGAAAATTTGTACCTTCACCCATATGTAGCGCGTATAACTGTTTCTTTAGGTACAATTTATTTGTCAGCGTTTTGGACATGTATAGATTTTCTAACTTTGTACAAATGCCACATGCACTCTCTTCATCGATGATGTTAGTAACTACATCATCTGTTAAGTGCAATCTGATTACACTGGCAGCCTTTTCATCCATTTCTTCCCAATCCCCAAGTTTCATGGATTCGGGCTTTTTGGATTTGCCGCCTAGTGCCTTGTGTAAACCTTGTTGGATGAGCAAGTCTCTCATCCTTCTCTGCCACGTTGAGAAACCGCTATCACCGTTGAATTTTTCTACCTCGTACTTTACTAAAGACATTTTTTTCCCACTGAGTATAGTACAATAAGCTGCAAAAAATATTTCTGTAAATGAGCAGAACCTGTGCTCTGATACCAATTGTTGGGAATAAACTCGTAACATAAATAATATTTGCGATAATAAAAGCAATAAAAGCTGAACACAACAATACGGTTAATCAACGAGAATAAAAAAAAAGAAATAATGACACCAAGATTATACGTGGAAACCCTCCTAAATAAGGGAAAACCACGACCTGAGAGGAGCAACGAATATCACTATAGTAAGGATTTTTACACTTGTAGGTCTGAGTAAAACTTCAAAGACAACTACACACTCAAAAGAAATAACCCTCTTTTGATTTTTCCACCTCACTACAATATCGCTCGCACTCTCTATTTTTTCTCACAGATTATTTTCCTCTATGATGCCTCACTCTTCTTTTCTCTCCTTTTTTTTTTGTGTGAATTGAGAATGAAGAATTGTCCTCCCTTTTATAGAGAACAAATATCCTACCCTCCAAATGTGCTACAGAAGAAAAAACAATTTTTTCTTCTTCACAGCTTACCAACATTTGAATAATGAGGAAAGCTGAAAATAAGCACACCAAATTTGCCAAATTTTGAAATTGACAAAGAGTTATTCAAAGTTTGGTACATGGGGATGGACCCCATAGAACGCTACTTATTTTCATTTCCAATGTCGTTAGATCTTAATTCCTAATCATTGAGACGCACCTCAACTGCCACTGAACCATAACCTCCACCCATTTCTTCTTCTCCCGTGAATCTTATCCCTTTCACCAGCGTCAATAATACACCATTGTTATCCATCAAGCTAACCCCTCAATCACCTTTCATTCTAATGGCATTAAACCTTTCATTCATGGTCTTCATCTTCTTTCACTTGTTATAATTATCACAATTACATGGGAAAATAATGAATTTTTGTTGGAAAAAATAATCAATAATTTTGCTGAAATATTATTTTTATCGGAAACAATGGAGCTTTGTCAAAATATTAAGACCTTAATTAGATCTACATTTAAAAAAAAATAGAAAAGGGAAAAAAATGGAAGAACAATTGGAGGGAGGAAGCTGGAAGAAGACGTTTCTTTTCTTTTCTTTTTTTAATTAATTATATATTATTATTATTTATTAATTTAATTTAGGTGTATAAGTTGGAAAAAAAATGAACAAAATACATGTCAGTGTTTTGTGTCAAATTAAAATAATTTTTGAATATATAAAGTGTTCAATAGGTATAAGAATAATTAAGGTGTCTAAGTAAAATTTACGGATAATTTTAAGTAATTGTGTATTACTTAAGCCTAGATAATATATATAAAAGTCACAATAAGCATTGTCACAATTGCTTTTCCACGTGTCCTTATAGTTGTCTTGCCAGCTTACCGAGCAAGGACTTCTTTGGTATTTTATGAGTTTTACGCTTCAGTATTATTGTACTTAGTTGTTTAGTGGACATGCCTTTTTTCTTTTTGGACCAAAAAATCATTCCACTTTCAATTATTTTCACTATACCTCATAAATACTTGCACCTTTATTTCCTTCATACATGTATGGTTACAGTTTTCCTTTTTTCTGACTTGTGGTTCTGACCTTATTCTTTCCTTTTAATTTGGCTTTGACAATTTTATTTTCTTTTTTCCTAATTTCTATTTTTTCACTAAATATATTATACTATCCTATCAATTGTTTTATAATTTGATGATAATACATCTGATGTCTAAGTTTTTTTTTTAAAAGAAAACTTGCATCTACCTTTGAGAAAAATCATCTTCATTTTAAAATAAATAATTAGTATTTTTTTTCTCTTATATAGAAGAGATAGTTTTTCAACTTTCAACATGGCTGTTTTCTGCCATATTTAGAAAAGGTTAAAGGCAATTTGGTCCAACTTGTAATACTTTTGTAATGAATAATATTGTACTTCACTTATTTGTACTTACACTTCTAAAAATTGGAACTTAAAAGTCCGTCCACATTTTACTTTTCAGCGGGTTTTTTTTGCCCACTTTCCATGCATGTGGGCCATTCCTTTTCTCAAACTTTCCTTCTATTAATTAATGCATATAATATAGGTTTCACTTTTTATTTTATTTTCTTTATTTATACCTCATAACCTCTTTCATTTTATTTTTAAGGAAAAACCATTTTTAAATGTTAATTACATTATTTGTTTACGAAATATGGAAAAATTACATTTTTTTTAGTTTGTTATATATATTAAAATTGTATAAATATTAATAATAATATAAATTATAATAATTAACAACTTAAATATTTAAAAGTTATATATAAAAATTTAATTAACTCTCAAAATTCTATTCGTATCAATTATAAATCACAATAATTAAAAATTTAAAAAGCAAAAAATACATATAAAGAATCACTTGACTCTAAAAAAATCTTATCAATGCTACATAAATTGGGAGAGGAGAAGTAACATATATAATCTGAAAATTACGTTAAATATTTAAAAGACATATAAAAAATATTAATTTTTAAAATTCTATATATGCCACATAAATTGAAACAAAGAGAGTAATATATATTATTTTTAAAATTATATAAAAAATACTAACAACTTAAAATCTTTTTAAAATCATATAAAAATTTGGCTAACTTTTCAAGTTCTATGACACTCCCTTCGTCCCATATTAATTTACTATTTCTAAAAATAATTATCTCATATTAGTTGATTATCTTACTAAATCAACAAAAAATTATTTAAAATTTCCTAAATTGCCCTTCCCGTTTATTCCTTTTGAAAGTGTCACATTTATTTGTAAAATTTTCACAAATTTTTTTTAATGGTTGAATTAATAAAGTTATTTTCTTATTTTCTTCACTACCATTCAAAATGAAAAGTAATTAATAAATATGAGAAGAACGAATATTCGGTCCCGTGCTGGCACGGGGTGGTGTATCTAGTGATACAAACAAGGGAACTCTTCATCAATTATTGTAGTTTTAACAGTTTATATTAATTTTAAGGGCAAAAAGGTTTGCATCCTCTCAAGTCTCAACTCTGCCATTAGTTAAAAAATTGTTCTTACCGTCTAACAATTGACGCATATATAGTTTCTTTTTTTATAAATAATGCATGTAGGGGTGTATAAAATCGAACCAAAAATTGAATCAAATCATAAATCGAGTTAAACCAAAAGAAAAATTCGACTAGTAATTTGGTTTGACTTGGTTTGGTGTTGGAAAAAAAAACTCGACTATATTTGGGTTGGTTTGGTTTCAACTAAAAAAACCAACCCGAGTCCAAACCAACCCGACATTATATATATAATTTTGAAATTTTATTTTATACGTTAAAATACTTATTTTAATATAATTTTTAAATATCTCTTATACTTTTTCATAGTTTTTATCTTTTAATATATTTATTTCATGTTTGAAAGTTAGAATTCTTAATGATCCAATAAAGATTATAATCCATATGCGTTGTAACTATAATAAAGTTTAAATAAAAATCAAATTAATGCTAATACAAAAAGAAAATCAATTCAACACTAAGAATGACAATAATATTTAATATTTGTTTTTAAGTTTTACATAGATTTATTTTAGACAATTAAAATACATGATCTAATTTTACTTTCTTTTAATATTTAGTCATGTAACTAATACTTACTAAACTTATTTTAGCATGATTTAGTATTTTAAATTATGATCAATTTCATTATGACTTATTAATTTGCAATATTTTTTTACACGATTATATTATTATTTTTTGTTGGATATTTTAGTGTCATTAATCATATCATAGTTTTTATTATTTTCTTGAGAAATAACTTAGATAGTTGCATTTTGATAGGATAAAGAAATATTTGAAGTATAAGTAAATTATATGTTTGTCTGAAAATTTTATCGAAAAACCCAAAAATCCGAAAAAAATTGAAAAAACCCGAAGTTGAGAAACCCGAGTTTTATTGGTTTGGTTTGGTTTATAAATTCAAAAATCCGACACAAATGGCTTGATTTGATACTTGAAAAAACCGAATCAACCCGGTCATATACACCCCTAAATGCATGTATAACCTTGCCTTTTAATAAATGAATATATTATCCTTCTTCATTAACAAATTATATTTAAAATATCTTTAAACTAATTTCTAATTCCAGAACAATCACGTGGCTTTAAAAAGTTACATAGCTCATATTTTTGTTACCTCTCCCTAATCAAACTAAAATAAAAACCAAATCCCTATTTTATTCAAATTCGACTCAAATTTAATTTATGATAGAGTAGAAGAGGAATGCAGATTTTTTCACTAGGGTCGAAGCTACATTAGGTCTGGAGAATGAATATAATTATTTTTAAAGTCAAGTAATATTTTTTAAATTTAAAAATTAGTTTTAGTATTTATTTTAATTTAATAAATATTGATTTGGCAACATATTTTTAAATGACGGAGGCACAACCCCACCCCCACCCCAACCCAATATTTCTAAATGTAGTTTTATTTCTACATTTTTCTAATAATTTGTCAATTCTATTACATGTATTTTTATTTAGATTTAGAAAGTTGTGCTTCATTTCTACAAAGTAATATATATATCAAATAAACATTGGTATAGTTTGTTGTCGTTTATCTAATCTTCTCTCTTTATTTTTCACTAATCACTTGTAAATCTATTTGAATTTGAAAAATTTCTCATAAAAATTCAATAGATTTCCTTTTAAAAAATTGAATTTCCAACTTATCTTTCTACAAATTATTTTTCTTTCACAATCAAATTACCTCATGAATTTTAAACATATCAATTGATACACATTCAATGTGATCGCCACACTTCTTTGCTATTTAAAATTGAAATTTTAAAGCCAGATTAATGATAAACAAATTTCCCTATTAAATTTACTTATGAACAAAATATATTATAAATAACAATTTATACTATTTTTGTAATTAATATATAATATATAATAACAAAAAATCATACCTGAAGAATGATACTCTTCTGATGTCTTGAATGACTCATTAAGTTTCTACACATGTGAAAAAAATAAAATTAATTATTTAATTAAGTTAAGATTAAGAAACTCATTAATTAATATATATTAATTAACCCTATTTAATTATTAGATGAATTTACTAATTTAATCAATTTAACTAAGTTCTGAATTTTAATTGAATACGATTTCAATCAATTCAAAACCTAACCATTTTATTACAAATCTAACCATTCCCTTCGACTCTCTTTCCCAAGTTTGGAACTTTTATAACCCATTTAATCCAGTCAATCAGCAGCCCCAACCGACTCAATTTTCAGCAACACCAAAATCCAAGCCCACGAACAATATGTTGTGTTTGAATATGTGTAGAAACTTAATGATTCCTTCCAGACATCAGAAGAGTACTATTCATCAGGTATGATTTTTTGTTATTCCCTTCAACTCTCTTTTTGTCAAAGCTTTGATTTAACATTCTTGTTGTATGAATATGTTGTGTAGTCACGAAATAGATATTAAATTCATTTACTTTTAATATATATATGGTTTTTAAAATAAAATTGTTAATTGACAAAGATACATGTGGATTAATATTGCACATAAGATGTACATATGACGCACAATACTAATTTTGTTGAATATGTTTGCACTCTTTACTAAAGTTTGACTTTATGAAATAACACATAATTTCATTCAACATATATGTGAATTTTTTTAAATAAAAGAATACTACATAATTAACAAGAAATACACGTATAATGCACAAAAAGCGCACAAGATGCACATGTGAGAAATAATTGATAACTAATTTTATGTACAAACTGACCTCTGAATGAACTTGATCATTCCTGTTAATTGACAAAAAAGTGCATGATGGATGCTATTTTTGCTGGCTTCCTAGTTCCTACAGCCAGTTCTCAGATTCTTCTGATGTGGTATTAATTCAACTGAGCTAAGAATTATGTACTAATTTCATTAACTACTAGTCTTATTACTTTGAACCCATTATTGCTAGTTTCCTTAACTGAACTATGTTTTAATTCCTCTTCCATCTTTGTCTTTTTTTTATACGTAAATTTGATTAATTGTGTATTAATTTAATTATATATAATAGCCATTAAAATTTGTTGAATTAGATGAGTGAAACCAAAGAAGGCAAAGAATGAAATCTCAAGTATTTTTTATAATAATATATTAAGAATTTAAATTTGAATAATGTCCAAATAATTAGTACCTTCCCCGTTTGAACCTATTTTTTTTTTAGAAATTATTTTGTACACATTCCATCGCGTCTCATTCTTTGTTTAAAATTAGAAGAATCAAAGAATATTTTTTCAATTGTCTTACTAAATTAGAAGAATCTGAGAACTGACTGTAGGAACTAGGAAGCACGCAGAAATAGCATCCATCATGAACTTTTTGTCAATTAACAGGAAGGATCAAATTCATTCGGAGTCAGTTTGTACATAAAATTAGCTAGCAATTATGTCTCACATGATCTTGTGCGCTTTCAGTGCATTATACGTGTATTTCTTGTTAATTATGTAGTATTCTTTTATTTTTAAAAAAATAACATATATGTTGAATGAAATTAATTGTTATTTTATAAAGTCAAACTTTAGTAAAGTGTGCAAGTATATTCAACAAAATTAGTATTGTGTGTCATATGTACATCTTATGTGCATTCCACATGTATCTTTTGTCAATTAACAATTTTATTTTAAAAACCACATATATAATAAAATTAAATGAATTTAATATCTATTTCGTGACTACACAACATATTTCATACAACAAGAATGTTAAATCAAAACTTTGACAAAAAATTGATTTCTTAAAATCAAAATGGATTATTTGATGTTCATTATGAAGTAAAGTAAGTAAAAGATATTAGAAGTTCATCGCGTGGGGTGTTAATGGAATGATCCAGTCACATTTAAATGCATAATTGTCTTCTTTTACATCGCACCAAATAATTCAATCTACAAATCTTACTTAAATTAATAAATATTAATTATATTTTTGAACAAGATGTGTCACCAAATAATTATGTTGAATGCTTAAATTATGTAAACCTCTGATTTAGTACTACTTTGAGATCTCATTAATGAAATCTCTAGTTCCTTTTATTTCAGTTGAAGGTGCTGCTCATACTAAAAAAATCCATTTGTGTAATTCAATTCGAATCAAAATAAATAGCTTAATATAGTTTCTTCCAGGCTTTCACCCAACATTCCTACCATCACATTCCTTTTTCGACTGTGGGAAGGTTTTTTTTCAATTAAGTGACGATATTGATTAATGAATGATTGTTTTTACAGCGTCGCCACTTGAAATTGAGTTATGATTTTTCAAGTCACATGTTCTTTTTAATTGCTAATCAATAGGAAATGACTCTTTATTTTAGTCACATGTATTAGGCATCCCTCGAGTCTTATGGTTCTAGCATGATCACTTTTATTGGCTTAACTTGTCTTAAATTATTTTTTGGATAAATTATTACAGACTATGTGCAACTTCATTCTTAAATTAAAATAAATATTTCTAACATTTCAAAAATACAAGTCTCCTTTTCCCCCATAGAAATATGAAGTATCGATCAGTACTAAAATATGTTCGCAGAGGTGTTTTTACATCCATGGGCACAATTACAAATACTTTTCAAAGCAACAATTTGATTTGACGACTCTCCTTTCACATTATTTGGACTTAAGTAATGTAAATGAACAAATGACAAGAGCTTGATGAGAGATCAATTAGGCAATGATAAATTATAAATTATAACTAATAAATTGAACTTGTCTGTGTTGTATCTTAAAAATGTGAATGTGTGTTTATTATTTTCTGAATTAAGTGTTGGTGTGAAAGGTGTGTTTGCTTAGAGGCGATGACATGACTATGTGTATTGTATCTCTTGTCTGGATTTTGATATGTGCAACATACTAGCCTAAATGTTTGAACCATGCGAGAGGTAATTGCTAGAGTTAGGTGCAAGGGTTTAAATAAATTGAAATGTAATCCATAAATGGAATTTGGACGTGTGGTGCGATCGAACCGACATAGACCATATAAGCTACATGAAATCCAGTGTTCTACCTCCACCACGAAAAGAAAGTGTTTCACTTGCCTAAAGTGAAACTAGTCATAATAGCATCTAGGTGGATCCACTAGATAGCTAAAACCTATGTTGGTACATAGTTAAGGAACAAGGAGATTGCTACTAGAAACCCGGACTTGCTAAACGTAAAAGGTTTCCATCTCATGAGACAACATACTTTATTGGGAACCCGGACTTTCTAAACGTAAAAGGAACTTGTATGAAAAGCCAGACTTGCTAAACGTGAAGCTTCCATCTCATATTCATGTTCACTCGATGCTAAGCATAATTTCCTTTAAGTAACATTAAGCCTTTACTTTTAGTTTAGTATTCATAGGAGAATACATTTAGGCATGCATCCCGAACTACATTACAATAGCTCAATGGTTCATTAGGTGAGAAAGCCTTTCAGCCTTTGAACCAAGAACATGTGAACATGCCCTTCATATCATAGTCATATTGTTTTAATGAGAACTACCATTCACTCAACATACCAACACTGCCATAATCATAGCATAACATTCATATTTATATCATAGTGTATCGTACATGTTCATATCATAACATAGTTGATCATAATTGGGGTTGTGGGGAAGAGGAATCATGACTCAAAATCATAATTCATGAATCAAGTAATCACCTCCATCATAAGTGGATCAATAATTTAATATAAGACTATAAATTAATTAACCACCTTCACCATAAGTGGATCAACAATTCAATATAATGATATAGTCAAATTAAAATTCTTCATTCATAGCCTTCAAGGCTTCTTTCAAGATTCAACCCTATTTGCTTGATATTCACACATGATATAGGGTAACATCAACATACACTAATGAATACTAGATTCTCATCCTCCATTCATCAATCAAAGCATACTAGGGTTTAGATTTGAGGAAGAAGGATAAATCATGAGTCTTGTGGGAAATTATTCAAAAACCATAAGTAATACATGAATTCATCCACAAACCTTCATATATAATCATAAATAACCATTATAAATCATTAGAAACGATTTCTTGATTGAAAACCTAGAAATTTAGGGAACTTTGAAATCCAACTTTGAAAGGGCCTCTTGGGGAAAAGATCCCAAGAGTGAAGAGTAACCATACACAATTGAAGCTTTGCCACAAATTGGGCTGAAAACCTTAAAGCTTGAACCCTATCTTGGAGCTTGGGTGCTCTTCAATGGAGGAACTTTGTAGAGAAAAATATTTGACGGAATTGGGTTTTGGGAGGATAATTGGATGTTTGTGTTTTTGATTTGGAAATGGATGAAAAATGATTTAATATCAATATATAGTTCACCCCCAAAATACCTAGAACACCCCTCACTTAATTGGACTAAAAACAAAAGATCAAAAAGTCACTTTTTAAATGGCCCCCCCGTCATGGACCATGCCCAACTCCACGTCCGTGGAGAGGACCACAGACCATGGTCCCTCCCAGGGAAGTTGAGGCAGTGAACCCCCAACTTGGAGCTCCAATTTTATTGTCAATTCATCTTCACTGGCACCTTCATAGCCCGTGAAGGGGACCACTGATCGTGATCCTGCCCGTGAAGAGAGAGGCAATAGCTAGCTTGGACACTTGGCCATGGCCAAGGCAAGACCACACCCCTTTCACGAGCCATGGTGAGGACCACGACTCGTGGTCCCTCTCGTGAAGGTGGGGAAGTGTGCTTGTGGCTAGGGGCAGCCTTGGCCTTTGGCCTTGGCTTTGCCCCCTTTTCCATGGCATTTGCCCCTAGGTCTAGACTTGTTTCACCTCGTTCTCACCTTAAAAGCTATACTAACACTTGGTGAGTCACTTTGATGATTTTTAAACAAACGTATAGGCTCTAGTTTAACCTAGCATTTTTCGTGGTGTTACAAAAAGCTTTTACTAACATGAGTGACTAGGAGTTAGGATAAACCCCTAGCTCACTTTAATTGTCTGAAAACTGAAAGAGAAATACTAAAATCAATGATAGAGAGGTGTTCATCAGAAATGAAACTTAACAAAGTTGCTCCAATGTTAATAGAAGTTGTACTAACTGCTGACTGGATGATGAGCATCAAAACATATATTATCAAACAATAGAGGTAGAAGGTATGCGTTTAGTACTTTGAATATATTGAGTATGAGGAATACACATATTAATACTATCTCCAACCCACCGCTATTTTCTTTCCATTCTCTATATTTGGAGAGTAAATTAGAGAACGGACGCTCTAACCCTCTTCCATATTTTTCTTTATTCTTCATATTTAGAGAGTTTGAATAGTATTTCTCCAAATTTGGAGAAACTATTCACACTCTTTATTTCACTTTTTTAATTTTATTATTATATATTTTATTTTCTAATTAACATATTATTCTACATATTATATCATTAATGAAATATCTAATATTCATGATTCTGTTAAATGCAATATAATATTTTTTTAAATAGATTATTTAATATCTTTTACTTTCATCCCAAATTAATAGTATTTTACATTTTTTCTAATTTTCTTCAACAATATAATTTGATTTTATTATTAATTTTCACTAAAAAAAGTTATACAAAATAAAAATAACAAGAATTTTAATTTAAAAATACAATACATAGCATGATAATTTACATACAAGATAACAATACAATACATAAGATAATAATTTAAATACAAGATGAAAAACAATTCAATACATAACGTAATAATTAATTTACCATAACAATAATTTAGTAATCTGGTAGATCGTTCTCAGATTTAGCACTATTCGAAAAAATTAAGATATGATCTAGAAAATTGTTGCGATTATAATTGAGATTGTGATTGCGATTGTGATTGTCAATTTTTTAAAATTATTCGTTGTTGTTCTTGTTGCATGTAATCACTACTACACTGATTCCATAACCTATGCGAAGCTTTATAAAAGTTGAGCACCACATTGATTTAAACAAAAACAAATCATCTCAACAATTTATCTATAATAATAATAATAATAATAATAATAATAATAATAATAATAATAATAATAATAATAATAATAATGATGATGATGATGATGATGATGATGATGATGTTATGAAATTATATAAATTTAGGAGAAGAATAAAGTAGGGAGAAGAGAAAAGACTTCTTATTCATCTTGAAGTATATTCAACATTCATAGATCTTCTTTATAATGAAGGAAAACCCTTTATTTATAGGGAAAATCTGACTTGGTCCCCAAGTAGGATTCATAACCATATCCTAAAAGGACTTCACATAATTAGACATTCACTATAACACCAATATGTTTATAACACTCCCCCTTGAATGTCGGTAGATTATGCGCCTCGTTAAAACCTTACTAGATAAAACCCAGTGGGAAAAAAATCTAGTGAAGGAAAAAGAGTACACATATCTAATGATACGCATCGTGGATGTCTCGTTAAAAATCTTACAAGGAAAACTCAGTGGGACAAAACCTTGTGAGAAAAAAGAGTACATCGCTTATTAACTCTTCCTAATGAGAACATCAATCCAGAGACTTGAATCTTCGTTTTCCAAGCTTGTGCACCATCTTCTTGAAAGTTGTAGTTGGTAGAGACTAGGTGAATAAATCAACTAATAGTATTACTTGAACAAACTTGTTGCATATTGATATCACCATTCTTGGGGAGCTCATGTGTGTAGAAAAGCTTTGGCAAAATATGTTTCCTTCTATCTCCTTTGATGAATCATACCTTTAAGATCAAAGATTTCTACAAGTTTCTACTTCAACTTCTTTAAGAAAAATAATCTATTGCCTTTTGAAGACTCTTCAAGAGTTTCAATTCTAGTCATCAACTTACATAATAATACTTGTATATGCTCTATGCATTTTGAATCTATTTATTCCTCATGAGGATGATAAAAAAGTTTTCCAAAAACTTGTATATGCTTTAGATTTTGAACTCATTGATATTTTCATATCAATTTTGTCAAGTGACAACATTCAATATTAGATGTATGACATCTTCTAGTGTCTAGATTGTAAGTCAAATAAGCTTTACGCTTACCAAGATGCACCATTCCACTTTTTCACTTGATAATTATTTCTACACCAGCATGCTTTAATAGATGTAGAATTCATATCCTCATAAGCTTTTACAATATTGCGAGCTATTGTATCAAAGATATCGTCAACGATATATCATTTTGCATTGATTCACACTACGACATAACTTATTGAGATCTCATCACTTTATTATTTTTAGGTATCTACCCCTCTCATGAGGTTTCATGAAGTGTTATGTCGTAGGATTTTCAAGAGCACATTGTCTCCTTATTATGATCATTTTGATTCTTTGATCCTCCTCCCTTTTTCACGGATTATTTTATTAGAATTTGATTAGTCTATCATGCTTCATGCATGTCGTAGACTCTATCCTTAAGGGACATTCAATAGGAGTATTTACAACTCGTGTGTTGCTTCTAGTCTCCCCTTTATGTTAGAAAAATTAACATATATCTCAATCTTTTGAAGAATCTATCTTTGTACATCATGATATATTCATTGATTATATACTACAAATCAAAATAATCAGATGAAAATATCTGGTCCCTGACCATAAATCAATTTGATCATAATTTATTGGTCTTTTGCATACAATTACATTATATTTTAGACCGTGAAACTTTGTTTTCATAAGCAATGATTGACTATTTATTTGAGAAATTTAATGTTACGTCAGCTTGGATATTTATCAAATTATCAAGATGAATTATCTTGATTTTATATTCTGAAAGTTGTGCTCTTAACTTAATTATCTTGCACAAACAATTTTGTGAATGTCAAACTATATGTTGACAACAAACGCACATGTGATTCAGGGGCAGCTCAAACCCGTTGGTGGACTAAGGCCAAAATCAAATTAGAGGCCTTAAAAAAATTATAAATGACTTATTTTAAATCTATTTTTCTAGCTTTTTGAGATGCAAAGTTGTTAATAATTTTTGTGTAGTCCATCTCTTCTAATAATTCTTTTTCAATCGATAATATAGCCAAACCACTTAATCTTTCTTGAGACATTGTCGATCTTAAATAAGATTTTATTATTTTTAATTTTGAAAAAACTTCTTTTTGCTGAGGCGACTGTTACGGGAATTGTTAACATTATTCTATAAGCAATGTAAGCATTTGGAAAAGAATCAAGTCTTTTTATTTGATTGAATATCTCAATTAGAGTATTATCTTCTACTTTTATGATTTCCCTTAACACTTTTAATTTAGAAAATAAGTCTAAACAGTCAATATCGGAGTGAGTATTATGTTTTAAGGAACATTCAAGATTAAGACAATATTTTTTTAAATTCTCATTATCTAATGATCTCAATTTTTTCCCACTAGATAGAAAACCAAAAATATTTTCATATACTTCAAATTGTTCAAATCTATTTTGAAGTGAAAAGATGGCTTGGTCTACTATGTATAAAAAGTAATCAACTCTAAATGATTCTTCAAGGGATCTTGTGATTTCATTATCAACATTCTCATCAAATTGTTTTTTCTATAAATTACACGTTGTTGTTCATCTTGTATTCCAAACATACTTAGAACAAAAATTTGAACATATTTGTGAGACAACAAAGTTTAAGAACATTTTCACAACTAGAAAATTAAAACTAGTAGCGAAACTAGAATCAGAAACAGATTAGAAAAAAATATACGAAATATTTTTCTTAAAAAGAATTGTTGTTACTATGTGTCAAAAGAATCTTACTGATTCCAACAAACTTTGCAGAAACGCGAAGTTACCAAGTTTAATGAACCAGTGAAAAACAAAAGAATAGAAGAACTGAAATTAATTCATAAATCTAAAATTTGTAAAACACGTACCAGAATCTAGAAAAATTTCATAGGAAAAAGATCAAGTCCACTGAACTCACAGTGTCCCCTTAAGGAAATTATTCCCCTCTAGTATCCGAGGTTTTATTTGGAATATGACCTCCCAGGGTAAAATAATCTCAATCACCAGAGTATAGATACCAAAAACTCTGGTGTCAGCGAACCACTCAACGGCAATAAAGTACACTTAGAATAATAGATTTAGTAGTTGAAGAAGAAGTCCATAAATTCTATATTTAAAATGGCAGGAAATCCCTCAATTTATAGAAAACAAAGGGTAGTGTGAAAAGGTTCTTATTGTGCCTTATCGGAAAGGTCACAAACCTTTGGAAAAGTCACAATCTTTCGAAAAGGTCGTCACCTTTCATAAAAGTCACAACTTTCCATAAAAGTCACAACTTTTCATAAAAGTCGCAACTTTTCATAAAAATCACAACTTTTCACAAAAGTCGCAACCTTTCATAAAAGTCACAACTCTTCATAAAAGTCGCAACTCTTCATTTTCCATTCACACCTTTTAAAACCCAACAATCCCCCGCATGAATGGGGAATGACTCTAAGACAAAGAAACGGACAAGTATGTGTACTTTACAAGAAAGAATTAATTGCATCTGGATAAGTAGGTTTCCCCTTGGACTTTCCGTAGTGAACATATGTCGGATATACTCGGTCAATCGGTAGATGTGATATCTTTGAATCGTCGAACTTTGGTGTATACCTAGACAACCATATGTCACACAATTAACCCTTTACCGTTTATGGTTCTTACGGTTGTGTTCGTTTTAGCCATGAACACCTCCTGGTTTCATGAGTGTATAGAGAGATGGGCTTTTGACAATCATCTTCTTTGAAGCGGCTTACACTTCACACTCACATAGGTGATTCCTAACCGTGTTATCGTGTAGATACACTATTTGGTCAACTCTGCCAAACTTAGCAAATCATAAAAACCATTAAGTTTTATTAACTCATTAACAAGTCTTAATGTTGTATCCTTGTCCCTGAGCATTGTCTTCATCATGAGAATGGATTGAGTTTGTTGACAATGCCGAACCGTCATTCACAACTTTGTTTTTCTCCTTGAATCTAGCTCTTGGGATCTCCAGTCTGCTAGATAGAGTTACCACCATGATGACTTGTCCTAAGCCGTAATCCATTCCCTTAGATGGTCTTTCAACTTTCTCTCTAGTTAGGCCTTTTTGTAAGTGGATCCGACACATTATCCTTTGACTTTACATAGTCAGTTCTGATAATTCCACTAGAGAGTAGTTTTCTAACTATATCATGTCTATGTCATATATGACGAGACTTTCCATTATACGTCATGCTCCATGCCTACCTATTGCATCTTGACTATCAAAGTGTATGCATACTAATGCCAATGGTTTGGGCCAAAAAAGAATATCTATCAAGAAATTCCGGAGTCTTTCAACTTATTCACCGACTTTATCTAGAGCACCTAGCTCAGAGATCATTGTAGAGCTAGCGATACATGTCTCTTTTGAAATATTTCCAAGAGACTGCTCCTCTACCAAGAGTAAATACATATCCACTCGTGGATTTTACTTTATTTGTCCGATGATCCAATTTGCATCACTATATCCATTCAATACTGCTGGATATTGTTATAATACAAGGCATAGTTTTAAGTATTATTTTAAATACTCCAAAACTCTATTTATTGCCATCTAATGAGTTTATTTGGGATAACTTGTGAACCGATTCAGTTTATAATAGCAAATGCTATATCTGATCGCGCACACTTCATGATATACATCATACTTCCCAATACTCTAGCACAATCCAATTGTGAGTCACTTTTGCTTTCACTCTTTTGAAATGCAAAGCTCACATTTATTGGAGACTTGACAATATTGACATCAAAATATTTGAACTAGTCAAGTACCTTTTCAATGCAATGAGACCGTGAAATGCTAAACATTATGGAGTTCTAAGGATTCTTATATCTAAGATCGCATCAGCAACTCCAATATTTTTCATTCCAAACATGCTTTCTAGCATACGTTTAGTAGCATTGTCATTAGTGTCTCTATTGATGATCAACATATCACCAATATACAAACAAACAATGACCTTATGATTTTAATGTGAACACATTTATCACTTCCATCATTCTTAAATCCATTTGCCAACATGGTTTGGTCAAATTTCTTATGTCATTGTTTGGGTGCTTGCTTTAGTCCATAATGTGACTTAACAAGTTTGCACACTTTCTTTTATTTATCAGGAACCACAAAATCCTCGAGTTGTTTCATGCAAATTTCTTCCTCCAATTCTACATTTAAGAAAGTTCTTTTCATATTCATTTGATGAATTTGGAGTTCATATACCACAACTAATATAGCATCCGAATGGATGTAATTCTAGTTACTAACGAGTATATATATCGACAAGATCAAAATCTTATTTTTTGTTTGTCTAAAGCCTTTGACACAAAGTCTTGCTCTGTATTTGTCAACAGTTCTATCCACTTTCATTTTCCTTTTGAGGATTCACTTTGAACCCAAATTTTATTTCCTAAAGGTAGATTAACCAACTTCCAATAGGATTGCTCAAGATTGAACCAATCTCACTATTGACACCATTTGTCCAAAAGGATGAGTCTACATAAGACACAAGAAATGTTACAAAATCATATTTGAAGGAAGTATATGTCCCTTGACATTTACTACGCCTTTGAATCTCTTTATTAAGTACATTCTCCTTTTGTTCTTTCCAAGGTCGTTTAGACCTTTCACTAGACTACTCAAGTCTAATTTTACAGTCCACAGTCTTAGGTCCTATTTCAATTCTTTTAGGAATAGGAACTTTGACTTTGGCTGGACACCCCCACATTTTATTTCTTTATCAAAATGTCCCTTAACACTTTTAATTTAGAAAATAAGTCTAAACAGTCAATATCGGAGTGAGTATTATGTTTTAAGGAACATTCAAGATTAAGACAATATTTTTTTAAATTCTCATTATCTAATGATCTCAATTTTTTCCCACTAGATAGAAAACCAAAAATATTTTCATATACTTCAAATTGTTCAAATCTATTTTGAAGTGAAAAGATGGCTTGGTCTACTATGTATAAAAAGTAATCAACTCTAAATGATTCTTCAAGGGATCTTGTGATTTCATTATCAACATTCTCATCAAATTGTTTTTTCTATAAATTACACGTTGTTGTTCATCTTGTATTCCAAACATACTTAGAACAAAACTTTGAACATATTTGTGAGACAACAAAGTTTAAGAACGTTTTCACAACTAGAAAATTAAAACTAGTAACGAAACTAGAATCAGAAACAGATTAGAAAAAATATACGAAATATTTTTCTTAAAAAGAATTGTTGTTAATGTGTGTCAAAAGAATCTTACTGATTCGAACAAACTTTGCAGAAACGCGAAGTTACCAAGTTTAATGAACCAGTGAAAAACAAAAGAATAGAAGAACTGAAATTAATTCATAAATCTAAAATTTGTAAAACACGTACCAGAATCTGGAAAAAATTTCATAGGAAAAAGATCAAGTCCACTGAACTCACAGTGTCCCCTTAAGGAAATTATTCCCCTCTAGTATCCGAGGTTTGATTTGGAATATGACCTCCCAGGGTAAAATAATCTCAATCACCAGAGTATAGATACCAAAAACTCTGGTGTCAGCGAACCACTCAACGGCAATAAAGTACACTTAGAATAATAGATTTAATAGTTGAAGAAGAAGTCCATAAATTCTATATTTAAAATGGCAGGAAATCCCTCAATTTATAGAAAACAAAGGGTAGTGTGAAAAGGTTCTTATTGTGCCTTATCGGAAAGGTCACAAACCTTTGGAAAAGTCACAATCTTTCGAAAAGGTCGTCACCTTTCATAAAAGTCACAACTTTCCATAAAAGTCGCAACTTTTCATAAAAATCACAACTTTTCACAAAAGTCGCAACCTTTCATAAAAGTCACAACTCTTCATAAAAGTCGCAACTCTTCATTTTCCATTCACACTTTTTAAAACCCAACACACATTTTTTACGAAATACAAGTTCTATACTCATCTCTAATGCAATTTCCTTAGCCGAAATCATAGCATTTGTAAATCCTTCTTCTCTATATTTTTTGAAAACAAGAAACTAAACCTCTTAATTGATCAATAGCGACATCAATATGCATATCTTTTGATTGTAAACGTTAGCTAATTGAATTTACGGCAAATAATACATCATACCAAATAGTCATACCCAATAAAAATTCAAAATTTTCAAGCTCAAAAATTGCTAAACAATTAGCTTCACTTTTAATTTTTGGATCATCACTAACTTCTTCTAATTTAAATAAAGCATCTCTTATTTGTGGAGTTTGAAACCTTATTGCTTTAACACTTTCAATACGATTTTTCCACCGTGTTTGTGACAATGATCTAAGAGTTAAACTAGGTATACTATCTTTTAAAATTTTCCACCGTTTAGTAGACGAAGAAAATAGTGAATATATATGTTGTACGACTCCAAAAAATGATATACCTTTCGTACAAGACTTAGCCATATCGCAAAGTATCAAATTGAGATTATGACAACCACATGGTGTATAAAATGATCTAGGATTTATATCAAGAAGTCTTTTTTGCACTCTTTGATGTTTTCCCTTCATATTAGATACGTTATCATATTCTTGTCCTCTAAACTATCAATATCAAGTCCAATACATTTTATTTCATCTAAAATAACTTCAAAAAGGCCTTTTCCACTTGTATCATCCACTTTCAAGAATTCTAAAAAATATTCGGTTACATTTATTGGAGTTGTCGAAATATCTACACTCCGTATTATAAAAAACATTTGGTCTTGATGACTTGTATCTGGCGTGCAATCAAGTATGATAGAGAAATACTTCATTTTTATAACTTTTTCAATAATCTTGTTTTTAATTTCACTTGCCAATAAATTTATTAATTCATTTTGTATATTATGTCGAAGATAATGATTATGAATTTCATCATGTTTAATTAGTCGAATATGTTCTTGCATAATTGGATCAAATTCTGCAATCATTTCAATAAGACTCAAGAAGTTTCCGTTATTTTCTTGATAGATTTTTTTATTTTTCCCCCTAAACGTCAAATTATTTCTTCCAAGAGTTTTTATAACAGAAATAATTCTTGATAATACATTTTTCCAATGTTCTCTATCTCTATTAATTTGATCTTGAATGTTTTTATCGATTGTTTTATTATTACGCAATCTAAATTCTAAATCAATCCATAAACTCATATTAATAATATGTTGGTTAGTTGTTTCATGAGTTCTAAGCTTAGTAGTAAGATTTTTCCAATCTCTACTACCTTCATTAGCTAACTTATTATTCTTTGCATTAAAAGTCGTATTAAATAACTTACAACAAAAATAAAATACCTTATTCAAATCTTTGGAATAAAATAACCATCTTCTTTCATGTCTTTCTCCATTTGCCAACTTTTAAAACTAATATGTAGTAGAAAAGTGCCTTAAAAATTTATCCTTTGGAAAACATGTGTCGGTAATTCTAATTGGTCCCTTTTCTACTAATAAATCTCTTAACTTTGTATCAATAATATTCCATTGACTAGGATCATAGATATTTTTAGGATTATGATTATTTAATTCATTTATGAGTTCTTGATTTTCCTGGGAATCTACATCCGACTTTTCACTAATTTCTTCTCCTTCTTCTTCTTTATTATTTATATCATTATCTAACTCAACTTCAACAAAGTTAGTAACTTGTTCTTCTAAAGAGCATTCCCCTACATTTTTTGATTTAATTTTAACATTACTTTCCAAAAATTTATCAAGAGCACCTTTTTGAGATTTTATCAAGTTATCCACTTTTTTTTTTTTTTTTAAGTTTTGAATGACTGAATTCATATTTTCTAGTTGACATATTAAAATTCAACAAATATTTTAAACACTATTTAAAATATCAAATAAAAAATATAATAAGCATAAGACACAAAATAAAAATAATATTAGAAATTAGAATGATATTACCGGATTCAAAAGTTATGAAACTTGATTTTCAAAAATGAATCGAGCTGCTGCAATTATTTTTCTTCAAAATTAAAATATAAACTATCAATAGAGCAAGTAAGTTCTTAAGTTTTGAAGTTTGAATAAGAGATATATAAAATTAGAAAAGAAAAAGTGAGAAGAAATAGAAGAGAGGAGGATAAAATATATATAAAAAAATTAAATAAAAAATAAAAAATTGGATTAAAGAAGAGTACAAAACTTTTTGAAAAGTTAAAAAGTCAAATCACTTTAATTTTTAACCATTTCCAATTTTTTTTTTTACCGTTTGGAATTTTATGTGATTTTTTTTTAATTTACCTAATTATCTAAAAAAATGGGGGCCCCTAAAATTGGGGACCTAAGGCAAGGATCTTTTATTTATACCTTGCCAGCCGCCCCTGATGTGATTATCTTAAAGATGCGTCCTTTTCTCATATCATATGATAGGTGAACGAGCCCATATTCACCTTTTATACTTCAATGTATGTCTATTACTCAATATGTACATCTTTGGATAACCAAGATATTCATGTCAAATAATAAAATTATTAGTATTAGTAAACTTCAAATTTACTAAGTCATGTGCCTTTTGCTTTGGTAAATTTCTTATTTATTACTATTATATGAGAAAATCTCAATTCTAATACTCCGGGAGTAAATTTCAGATTTTTTTTCTCTATTACTCTACCTCTTCTAATAGACTAATCTGATTATCAGAAAATTATGTCCGTAATCATATTATTTATGTCAATACTTTTGCAAACATCAAGTTAAGAGATAACAATATGCACACATGAGACCATCTAGAAGAAACATATATTAGGACCATTAAGTATCTAAACAATCCAGTAGGTGGATAAATAGGTCCACACATATCTGTATACATTCCTAAAGCGCAGGGGATTCAGTCTCAACTTTCGTTATGATGGTCTCACAATTAACTTGTCTTGCTAACAAGCAGTACAAGAAAATTCACCATTTGAAAGAATTTTTTAGGTTCTTCCATGGATGTCCATTTTAATTTTCCATAATTTATCTAAATATTATAGATTAATGATGTCCCAGACAATCATGTCAAATTAAAAAAATATTGAGTAAACTTCTTATTTATCATAGAATGTGCCTCAATTGCACTAATTCTTATCCAATACAAGCCCGAAGATAAATTATGAAACTTTTCTATGATACATGTCTTCTTAGAGATATTTTTGGTGATACCACATCATTGACCAAAAGTCACAATTTTTCTCATGTCTAGCATGGTGGCTTACACCTCATTTCCTTTAGAGAATGAATTTATATTTTTAGCATTTATCAAAAGTTCTCATTCTTCATGAATGAAACACAAACATGTGAGCATATCAAATTATGATAGATTTAGTACCCCATTCCATATTTATGTGCATTATTCAATCACTTGTCTTCTTTCAGACATATTATGCACTACTACCACATTCACTTTAAGTAATGAAGCAAATTCAGTAAATTTCATGACTTCTCATCCAAAACACATTAGTTTTTCTTTGTCATATTATTATATCATCAATATGGTCCATTAAGACTCAAATTCAATGTCTTATTCATATAAAAGTGTCTTAGACCATAAATCGATGGAACTTGAACCCAATATCTTCTCATCATGGTGCACCAGGACTTTAACCCAATGTCTTACCCTCTTGGTGCGATTGGACGTAAATCCATCGTCTTATTCTTTTGGTGCGATATAACTTAAATTCATCGTCTTACCCACAATGAGGCTCAACCTTAAACTTTTAAAAATAATTACAATTTTATCACTTTTGATGATCATTAATGTGATCATATATTATAATTACACACAAATTTGAGACTATTGATTTCTTATAATCAACATTAGTAGTTATAGATATAGTTTAATAGATCACATACCTCATATAAAGGTTGAAAACATATCTCTCACTAAATTGTGCTTATTTAATTATTAAAATAAATTAAGGAATTCTCTTCCCAATTAGTTAAAATTAAACGTATAGAAAGTCGACAAGTCTCTTTAAATACTTACTTTAAATGGTACCTCCAGATCTATCACATAAATAATTATAACATAAAGATAAATCATACCTTGAAGATATAAGAACCTTATTGCATAACTTATGCAAGATCTCTTTTGCACTTTTCCCGTCTTCTTCATAATTCTTTAAGAATAGAACAATCATACTGATAACGTGTTATGAAACTATATAAATTTAGGAGAAAGATAAAGTAGGGAGAAGAGAAAAGACTTCTTATTCATCTTGAAGTATATTCAACATTCATAGATCTTCTTTACAATGAAGTAAAACCCTTTATTTATAGGGGAAATCTGATTTGGTCCCCAAGTAGAATTTCTAACCATATCCTAAAATGACTTCACATAATTAGACATTCACTATAACACAAATATATTTAAAACAAATAATAATAATAATAATAATAATAATAGAATTTATAAAAATCTGAATACCACGTCGACTCTGAAAACCTTGGGAATCATGACACTCACCCCACGTCATATATGACATACAGAATTTACTAGAAGGGTCAAAATAGGCAAAACACACAGAAAGACCAAAATAATTATGAGAGTAATCACAATAATCTCACGAAATTGAGCAATAAAATCATTTTTTTCCATTTTTAAAATCTCCAAATCTAACCAATATCCTATACTTCCATATAATTTTTGGTAAGAACATTACAAAATTAATCTATTTAAAGAGATTTTTCCTCTTAGAAAAAATGTCTCGATTTCCACTTTGCTTTTGTTTCTGACAAACCAATGAATTCTGAAAAAAAAAAAAAAAAAAGGATTCTAGTTTGAACAAAGAACTTAAAGTAAGTTTCTATTTTTTTCTTTTTTTCCCTATTGTTGACAATGTAAGTACACTTTATATAGAAAAATCAACCTTACTTGTTATAACATTTAATTTGATTTATATTTTAATTATCAATTTCGCTTTTGAAGGACTATTTGTAGATATTTGAATAACCTGATAGTGTAATGTATTGATTATATTTTTGGTGTATATAAAAATTAAAATATATTTATTTTTATAGTCTTCATTATGTTTTACTTATATTGTTTTCAGTTCTTGGAGAAATCATGAAGGAAAACAAGGCACTCTACATGCTAACAGCTTTCACTGAATGCCAAAAGTTGTCTAAGGAGGTTGATCAATGGAAAACAAAATTTATTTTTCATTTGATCACATATATTAAAGTTTTAAATTCAATGCATGTAAAAGAATATATTTATATACTCATGTCATTTATTAAATTATAATCATAACCAGATTTCTTGAGAAACAAGAAAGATAATTTGATAGAAAGGTAACAAATATGTTATAGCATATAAAATTATTTGTACATCAATATTATATAACATAAATTAAAAATATTCTCCCGTAGAATGAAAAGTAATTGAATTTTGTCAATTTTATTAAGAAATTATATAAAGAAGAGTAAAGTTTGAACTAGAATATTTTATGATTTCACACAAGTTTGTTGTAGTGAGGAAAATTAAGTTAGATATTGCTAAAATAAAAATAAAATACATTTGTAACTCTCTCTCTCTTTGAGGATCAACTTTATTTATTGTTGCCTGTATTTTGAAATTTAGTGATTTTTAAAATACTTCTTTTCTAATTTAATTGTTATCATGTGTTTCTTACCTTGCCTTTATTGAAATTTATTATAGTTTTTACTTAAAATATGTCTTATGTAGTTACATAAATATATGAAATATCTAATAAATAAAAATCTCATCTTGAATTTTTTGTAGGCGTTAACAAAACAAGTAAATGAAGATATCTTCATTTTTGTTGGTTTATTAAAGCCCGCAATAAATTTCAAGTGAGAGTTTTGTTTATTTATTTAAATTTCATACTTTTATATAACTTTATAATACATTTTCTAACTAAAAGAAAACAATAATATATTTCAATAAAGACAAGATAAGAGAATAAGATAATATTTAAATCTGACAATAAACATTTCAATATCACTGGATTTCAAGATAATCAGGTGTAATAACCAAATTTGCCCTCCAGAGAGAGTTACAATTAATTTAATTTTAATTTATTAAAATATCCAACTTATTTCTCCTTCCTACAATAAACCATTGAATATTTTTAGGTTAAATTCCAATCTTCGTGGTGTAATTTCTCAATATTAATCGAACTCAATACCTTTTCATTCCACTAAAAGAAAAGAGACACATAAAGTCAATAATCTATACAATTTATGTGACTTGCTTATACAGTGAAAATAACTTTTTATGCCTTTGTATGTTTGTTATCATTTTATTAGATTGTCAATTCTCGTTTTTTTTTTATAAAAAATTTAGTTTAATTACAAAATAAGTAACATGATTATATACTCGTTTTTTCACGTATCAGTATATAGAACTTAAACTCTAATATATGAGGCTAGATGAAAACTAGCTTTACTTTCAATTGGTCATTCTTCTTAAAAAATTTTTTATCTTCATTATAAGTTGAACAATTCGCTTCTCCACTCTTTCACTCAACAACTTGTGTTTTTTTTAAAAATATTTCATTTTTAAGATTGTCTTACCCTTTTTATTTTTCTAAGAATTGAAGGCACCATAAAAACATCAAGAAGAATGTAAAATAAATAGAATTTAATTTAGGGCAATGGAATGGAATGAGTTTCTTTTATGATATATGAAGTTTGTATTTTAGGGCAATGGAATGGTGTAAAGATGACACATATTTGTATAGGACACACAATATAGTTGTTTGTGTTATGTGATTATGTTGTTTGTTTAAGAAAGGGCTAATTCCCTCTTTTCCAAAAAAAAAAAAAATGCTTCTTAGAGCCTTATAAGCACAAATATCAAATCACTATAAAAAATCCATCTGATTATTCTTTGAGTCTTGAGTTTCCTTAGAAAGTCCAAACCTCCCATTCACCAAATCACTATCAAAAATCCATTTCTTAATTGCTCTAGCCTTTGCACATAATAGGCTAGTACTGTTAGGCATAAGATTGGTAGTAGCATAGATTAAATCCCACAAATTATTCCTAATGGACTTACAAATCATTTATAATCTTGGAGGAGCTATGTGCATTACATTTATAATCTTCCAACTAATGGACTTACAAATCATTTGTGATATACATTGCTCCATGAATTGTACAAGATGAGTCAATGTGATTGGGATGTTATTCAACTTTGCCAGTAAGTGGAGGTTTATGTCTATGTCATAAATAACTATATTCCTTGACATAGATCCTCCATGAAATATGTTATTCCTCCATTTCCATATTTTCCAAAAATCAAAGCAGGAGTTGCTTTCATCAAAAGCTTCATTCTGTGAACACACTTTGTCCTCCATTGTTTCATAATAGCATGTTGACTTCAACAAGCTATCCCTAATATGTGTCAATTTTTGTATTCTTTTAAGTGGTGCTTGATAGCTTATACGGATCCACTACAAACCACCGGACCATGTTCTTGTCATACTGTAATGCAGTAAAAGCTAAAATACAAAATGAATATAACAAGGATGTTTACGTGAATATCTCTTTGTTCAAGAAAGGAAAAGTCACGACCTGTTCTATAGGACTTTGAATTGCTCTTCACTAGCTACAAGCAACAAGTGATTGCAGACTCCAATAGTCACACAAGGATTAAACTCTTAACCCTACAACCTGTAACAACCCTATTATAGAATGAGCCAAAGCAATAAGTATATTATATTGCCTACTATATCTAGTAGCTCTAGTTAATGTAGACTTCAATCACATACTACATCTTTAACTCTAACTATGTTCATTGTTGGCTGAAACGGTAAAGACACGATCTATTCCTTTATAGGTTAAGAATGGATCTTACAAGTTAAGACTCAAAAGATACAAACTTTCTGATGAACAACCAAAGGCACGCATGATAACTCTATCAGATCCTTTACAGTTCTTGAAAGCTTGTTGTTTTCTTAAGAGATACAAAAGACACATTTTTCTTGAATACCTTGGATGTAAGAAATGGGTAGTTTCTTGTCAATAAAGTCTATTATCCTTTGAATGAAACAACCTAGTGTGATTTCATTGGCTGAGAGCTTTATCCTCTTTTTCCCGTGCACCAACCATGACAGAGTTGACAACTTTTACAGTTGTCCTTCATTTGTCCAGGAACATGCAATATTCATGGGACTAGGTCCCTGTTGATTTGTAGATATCTAAGTATGATAAGATATGATTTTGTAGGATTTAAATTGATCGTATAAAATCATATCTGATATGCTATTGAATAGGTTATGATTTTAGATCAATAAAATCATCCCTTGATCCTCAAATTTGTCAGAATCAAGGGATTTAATTTCTATTTAGTTTAGTTTCCTATAATATAAATTTATATCTCTATGGATGAATAAATTGTACAATTTTGGTACCAAAACTTATATGGTATTAGAGCAGGGCCCGCTCATCCGTTGTTGGGACCCCCAAAATTAAAATTACCAAGCACCAGATGCTAAGCACTGGGCGTGAGGTGGGTTGTTAAAGAATGACAAAAGTCTCACATCGGTGATTAATTATATGGGTGGACTCCTTATAAGTCTTGGGCAATCCTCTCCCTTTGAGCTAGCTTTTGGGGTGTGAGTTAGGCCTTAAGACCTAATTTCACATGGTATGAAAGCTAGCTTTTGGCAAGGTTATTCTTGTAACTAAAACAACACTGACTGTCAATAAAATAGAAGCCAACGATATCGATAGGAGCCAAGAGTTCTATTAACAACTTTGACAAGAGATAACAATGAAGTCATGCTGTGATTCTTGCAAAAAATATAGGCACAGTGTGAAACTACCTAGTTGGAACAAATAAATGGCAGACAACCATGGTCAGGCCCTTCAGTGTACCAGCAAAGAACCAGGGCTACGATCTTCTCTCGAAACACAACCTTTCACTTGGGAACAAGTAGAGCTGCTCCACAAATTTCTCCAAGATCTCCAAGCTAGTAAATTTGATTCTTCTACTCCCACTTTTTCTTTTTCCCAAGAGGTAATGTACCATCCATTTTTGTGAGTACAGATTCAACTGGTACAAGTCCTTGAATCGTAGATTCAGGGGCTAGTGATCACATGACATGGAATTCTCATTTTTTCTCAACTTACACTCATTTAGTAGGAAATTAAAAGTCAAAATTGCTGATAGTTCCTTCTCAGCAATTGCTGGAAAAAGGACAGTCAAACTAACCCCTCATCATTTGATCCTTTTTTATGTCCTTCATGTTCCAAAACTGACTCATAATCTTTTGTCCATCAACAAATTGACTCAAAACCTTAATTGTCGTGCTATCTTTGATTCTATTTCATGTGTATTTCAGGATAAGGTCTCGGGGAGGATGATTGGCAATGCTAGAGTCTGAAGGTCTCTATTTAGTTAATTTCGGGGACACTTCTGTAAATTTTAGTTCAGCTTGTTTGAACTCTGTTCAAGTTGATAATAAAGTCATGTTATGTCACTATAGACTTAGTCATCCTAGTTTTCATTATTTGAAACTTTTGTTACCTCAGCTGTTTATGAATAAAAATACATCCTCTTTCAGGTGTGAATTTTGTGAAATGGCTAAACACAGACATTCCTTTTCTCTTCCCAAATATACCATGCCACGAAACCCTTTAAGTTAATCCATAGCAACGTTTGGGGACCTTCTAGGGTAGCAACTGTAATGGAAAAAGGTGGTTTGTTAGTTTCATAGATGATCACACTAGACTAACTTGGGTGTACTTATTGAAAGACAAAAGTGAAGTAAAACATATGTTTGAGGCCTTTTATGTAATGGTCGAGACACAATTTCAAGAGAAGATTCAAATATTTCAGAGTGATAATGGGAGAGAGTATTTTAATGACCATATAGGCAATTTTTTCACTTCCAAGGGAATAGTGAACCAAAGTTCTTGTCCTAATACACCCCAACAAAATGGAGTAGCTGAGAGAAAAAATAGGCATCTTATGGAGGTAAATAGAGCCTTAATATTCACAAGTGGAGTCCCTAAATTTCTTTGGGGAGAATTTCTTTTGATATTCACCTATCTTATTAATAGGATGCCTTCCCGTATTTTAGGTTTTAAGGCCGCTTTTTGTATGTTCAAGACATACTTCCTTACTTCTAGATTGACCATTGATCTATCTTTGAGAGTCTTTGGGTCTAGTGTATTTGTTCATGTTCATGATCATAATAGGAGTAAAGTTGATCCACATGCTAAAAAATGTGTTTTTGTTGGCTATTCCCTTAGTCAAAAGGGATACAAGTGTTATGACCCAGATACTAAAAAGGTTATTATCACAATGGATGTCATCTTTTTTGAATCTCAATTATTTTTTGGAACTCATATTCAATGGGAGAAACATAGTGAAGATTCAATGGATAGTAAGGATTTTTGCGACCTCACATGCGAGAAACAAAAGGATTTAGGTTTTATTATAGATACGGGAAATAGTACTTTTGGTAGTAACAACCTTGATAAGGTAAGAGATCCCGACTTATATAATGAAAAAAAAGGAAACTGTGAGACAGTAGAGTCATTTCATGATACAATTTATGACAAGGACATGGAACAAACAAAGGAATGCATGTTTACAGGAGAAGAAACCGAAATCAAGAAAAAGAGACTAAGGACACTCAACAGAACCAAAAGTCCACTCTGCAAGATCTTATTGGTATACAAGGTAATTCTCATGGACCTAATTCTGATTTTCCCCTTGTTATTTTAGACCTTGATCTTCTAAATGTAAAAGGGGTAAGTATAGTCACAAATCATCCCATGTCAAATTTTGTGTCATATAAAAACTTGTCTTCTTCCTATATAGCTTTTTTTCTCAATTATTTGGAATGAAAATACCGAGAAATGTGCAGGATGCTTTGAATGTTCCCAAGTGGAAAGAGGCAATTCCAGAGCAGATGGATGCTCTTAAGAAAAATGAAACCTGGTAAATGTTAGAACTACTACGTGGAAAGAAAATAGTGGGCTGCAAGTGGGTGTTTACCATCAAATTTAAATCGGATAGGTCTTTGGAAAGGTATAAGGCACATTTGGTAGCGAAAGGGTTCACTCAAATCAATGGAATTGACTATCTTCAGACATTCACTCCAATTGCCAAGCTGAATTCAATCAGGGTTCTTCTGACCATTGCTGCGAATCTTAGTTGGCCCCTCCAACAACTAGATGTGAAAAACACATTCTTGAACGAAAAACTCGAAGAAGAACCTACATGGATCCTCCACCGGAATTCGAAGAAAGGTATGAAACTAGAGTGTATAAGCTACAAAAATCTCTCTACGGGCTCAAAAAATCTCCAAGAGCTTGGTTTGATAGATTTAATCAGTTTGTAGAATAACAAGGTACACTCAAGGGCATGCAGATCACACCATGTTCATTGGACACACTCTTGAGGGTAAGACAACTATCATGATAGTGTATGTAGATGATATCATACTTACAGGAGATGACTTGCTTGAAATGAAGAATTTAAAAGAAACACTTGACCTCGGAATTTGAGATCAAAGACTTAGGTCACTTGAAATATTTTCTTGGCATGGAAGTAGCAATATCAAAAGAAGGCATTATGATGTCACAGAGGAAGTATGTACTAGATCTTCCAAAAGAGACAGGTATGAGTGGTTGTCCTCCAGCTGAAACACCTATTGATTCGAATATAAAATTCAGAAACAAAGAAGAAAATTCGGTTGAACATAGTCAATATCAGAGACTAATGTAGAAGTTAATCTACTTATCACACACTCAACCTGATATAACTTTTGTTGTAAGCTTAGTGAGTCAATGTATGCACTCTCCAAATAAAGAGCACCAAGAAGCGGTCTACATAATTCTAAGATATCTGAAAAGTTCACCAAGGAAAGGATTATTTTTCAAAAAAAGGTCAAGATAGAAGTATTGAAAGCTTTACAGATGCAGATTGGGTAGGTTCTTCTATTGATAGGAAATCTACATCAGGATATTGTACTTTTATCGGGGGAAATCTTGTGACTTGGAGGAGTAAAAAGCAAAATGTTGTAGCCCATAGCAGTGCTGAAGCTGAATACCGATCTATGGCCCATGGGATATGTGAAATGATTTGGCTCAAGAAGATGATGGAAGAACTAAAGAAACATTTTGTTTTTCTAATGAAGTTGTACTGTGACAACAAAGACGCCATAAGTATAGCTCACAATCCAGTTCAACATGACAGAACAAAGCATGTTGAAGTGGATAGACACTTCATAAAAGAGAAGATTGAAGAAGGAAATGTGTGCATGCCTTTCGTCCCAACAAATCAGCAAATTGCAGATATTTTCACAAAAGGCTTGTTTAAACCAAAGATTGAAATTCTTGTAAGCAAGTTAGGCATGAAAGATTTACATGCCAACTTGAGGAGGAGTGTTGATTTGTAGATATCTAAGTATGATCAGATATGATTTTGTAGGATTTAAATTGATCTTATAAAATCATATCTGATATGCTATTGAATAGGTTAGGATTGTAGATCAATAAAATTATCCCTTGATTCTCAAATCTTCCAGAATCAAGGGATTTAATTGCTAGTTAGTTTAGTTTTCTATACTATAAATTTGTATCTCTATGGATGAATAAATTGTATAATTTTGGCACCAAAACTTACAGTCCCATTGTTTGTTAGGATCATCAAAACTACAAAGTTATAGAGCTTTATTGTTTTTTTGTTGAGGATGAGAGAATTATCTATATTTTGAAACTAAAACAATACCAAACCTTGCTAGTTGCTACCATTTCATCCAAATTGCAAACAAATATGAAAATAAAATAGATGTACTTTGTTTTTCACACATATTTTTGTTTCGATTACACAACATATGAAGGTAACCAACAAATGATTAGTTTAATATCTTCTCTGTTATCAATTTATTTGATATCTACGGGTTGAAAGTAGCCTTTGTATATCTTTTATTTAAAAAAAAATGAAACTTACAAAACTATAATTTATAAGTAGCAGCACAAGTACTTCTTAAAATTTTTATGCATGTTTAGTTATATAAAATTTACGTACCTTAAATGGTTTAAAAAGTGATGTTCAAATTAACATCAAAATATAAAAGTTTTAAATATGTCAAATCAATAAAACACTAACTTTGATATACATTTGAAAACAAGTACAAGTATATCCATCATGTTATGTCACACATGGGCATGTAAAGAACATCACATGTTATGTCACACATGGGCATGTAAAGAACATCACATGTTATGATAATTCACTTGGAAAATAGTATCGATCTTAAAATTGTTAGAAAAACGCATACAAACACAAAAATATATATGGTAAAAGTAATGGAAATAAAATGGGAAAATAAGGACACCAAGAATTTTATGTGGAAATCCTTCCAAATAAGGGAAAAATCACGGGCCAAAAGGAGCAACTAATATCACTATAATAAGGAATTTTATACTGTGCAGTCACGAATACAATACTCAATGTGACTACTACACACTCAAAAGGAACAACACTCTTTTGATTTGCACCTTACTAGAATATCCTTTACACAATATTTTTCTTCACAAAATATTTTTCTTGTATAGTCTATGGAATACTTCACTTTGCTCTCAAAATGGTTATCTCTCTCTAACTTCGTGTGTTCTACAAATGAGCAAGAATGCTCTATTTATAGAAGAAGAAAATCATGTCTATGTCACTAATGACATAGGTAAATTTAGCAAAGTAAAAAAGGATTGCAAATCTTACTGTCGACATCCTTTGAATGGGAGCAACGTCGCGGTGACACAATTAAAAAAAGAATTTTAGTTAAAAGAATTTTAAACGATTTTAAAACGGGTGAAAGAGGGTTAAGGGATTAAAGGGAAAATGGAGTCGCCACCTAATTTTTAGAAAAACTAGGAAACCAATTAATAAATTAATTTAAAAAATAGTCTACGAAACTAATTTGATTCTAGGTAAGGGGTTCAAATTATTCCGAAGGGAAGGGATTAGGCATCCTTTGGAATCCACAAATGTGGTTCCCGGCTGAGTTCATTTTTTCAAATTGAGGAGAAAAATAAAATAATGTACAAATATAATAAACATGCAATATACACAATAAAAAAAATAAAAAATAATATCGGCCTAAGGTTCGCCTAACATCGATATATACTAAATAAACAATAAACAATATAATTCGAACTTCGTTCGAATAACTTCAAGGAAGCAAGTCTTGGGTACCTGTAAACACACTTAGTAAAAGTGTTAGTAATAAATAAATAAAAATAAATTGAATACATGAAATAATAACTTAAAAATAAAAACCCGTCTTATTAACATGGGAGGCCTTGGAAATCGACGGTAATTTCTTCATCGGCCAATTTTAATAAGTTAATGATAACAAATATTGAGAGGCAAAAGAACTAATAATAAAATAACATTATGAACCAAATAAACAATGTAACAAAGATAATGAGAACAATAACATGATATAGAAAAATAAAATAATCCAACATAATCATATGAAATTAACAAATAATGATATACTATAAACTGCCTAACAAACTAATAATAACAATAGCACCACAGTTCACTGGCAACTTTCAGAAAACGAAATGTAATAATTTTAACAAATCTAAAATAGCATAAAACAAAAATAAAGCATCAACTATTGGATGAAGCAAATAATGAGTCAAAAAATAAATAAATAAATACAAGCAAAATGAAATGATCCAAAATTTTAAAAGCAGGCAAAGTAGAGTAACAAACCAAACATTTTTATTAATCAAAGAAGACAAAGTTTCTATAGAAAAATAACAATGGCAAAACTATGTTGCTGGTTAGAATAAAGAGGAGATAATAACGAACAAATAAATTTTTCACCAACAAACAAAACACAATGCTGCTTAAAAATACCAAGGTATCACAAAATAATATAACTTAAAACCATAGAAATGAGAAGCTAACAAATAGCCCTTTATGCTAAACAAAAATACAATAAATAAACAAAAAAGACAAAATAAAACAAACATGTGCAGCCCATCAAAGCTAGAATAATAATAATAACAACTAACTAAATGGAAAAAGCGAAACAAGACATAGAAGATAGGAGAAAATATAAACTTCACTAACAGAGTGACCAAAGAACATAAAATTGGAAGAAATAGTGGACGAAGTTTGAATCTCTCCGTTCAATTTTTGGATGAGTAACATATAATGCCCTATATATTCTTCACTGCGGACAGTAACAAAGTAAACAAAAAAAAATTCATATTTTAAATAAAATCCATTTGGCAACTTCTCTCAAAGATGATGAGTTTTTAAAAAAAAAAAGAAAATGAAGAAATCAGATTTCCAACAAAACATTAACAAATTATTGATTAAATTAGTATCTGACAATAAAGATGACTAAACAATATTAAGAACAACATTTTAACATTAAAAGATGACTACACAAAATCATTAACAAAGTAATTTAAAAAGAACATAAATTAACATATCTCCTTAACAAAAACTAGAGTAATTAAAAACAAAACAAAACAAACGACAATAAATAATCACTCATGTACCTAATATATATAAAAACAAAATGTTACCAAAAGAATATTATCAAAATAAATGACTCAACAATAAGTAAAAAATCATAATCCAATTTAGGTAACACAAAAAGCAAAAATAAATAAACTAAAGCAACAACAACAAACACTTATCTAAAAAAATACCATTTGCATACACACACAAAATAAGAGACCTTGTAAAGAAAGGGAAGAAATGTCATCGGAGTTTGTATTTTCTGGTCAGATTTGGTCAACTCCGGTGTGACTGTGTTTATTATTGGTTGAAGCTCGGAGTTCGACGAATCTCATCAATGGAAAAAGTTTAGAGCAACGTAACAAACAAAAATAATAAAAAGCAACCAACATTCTCAAAGCAATAGCCAAATACAACAAAGAACATTCAAAAGAAAAAAATGAAGACAAAGCCAAAAGAGTTCACCCTTTATTATGAGTTTTCCTTTCAGATCTGTTAGAGGGGAAAAGCAAAATGAGGAGCTTCAGAGCTTGGAGCTCGTCGGGTTTGTTGCGCTACCGGAGCTTGGAGTTAATTTGAGTGGCAGCGTGTTACCTGCAAAATAAAAGAAAAATCGTGAAAGGGGAGATGGGAAGGGACTGGTCCGTATTATTTGGGCTTGGAGTCAGCCGGAAAACATGGTCATTTGTTGTTGTTGGCGAGAGCTGCTGGAAGTAGCAGAAAGAGGAGCAGTGTTGGGTTTTCGACATCGCTTTTTTGGTTGTTGTTCGATCTGGTGGGTGGTGCTCCGGCGAGGTTTCGCCCAAAAAATGGAGAAGAGGGTTTAGGGTGGTGGCGGCTAAGGGAGGAAAGATGGAAGAGGAAAAGATTAGGGTTTTTCTATTTGGAAATTCTTTTTCCCCCATCTCAAAAAAAAAAGTATGATCACCTAAATTTATCCACCACCAAAATCTAATGGACCAACATTTCTTTAAATAGGAATTGTTATGAAATGGGCTCAAATTATGGGCTCAAGATTGTGGCCCCCCAAAAAAATCGTTGGTTGATAAAATATCTGTGTATGCAAATTTATATTCGAACTTGAATGAATTTTTTTAGACTGCGCAGAATATCAAAATGATTATTAACAAATCAATTACATGTAAAAATGTAATTTAACATAAATAATAATTTTATAAAAAATGCACAAATATTTAAACGTCTGGCTGTGCAAAATAATATAAACATAACAACTGATAAAAATTCTAATACTTTGAGAAAAAGGATGATTATCAACAAATTTTATTAAAATGACAAAAACATGTATTTTGAACTATAAAATAAAATACTCAAAATGTATTAATTTTAAAACTATCAGACCAAAATTTGGTGTCAACAACTTGCCCCTTTGTTTGATTAGGATCGATGAAAGAGATCCTGGTCAAACAAAGTTGACGAACCAAAATTTGATTTGATAACATTGAACAAAACAATTGAGACGCTAGTAGAGCTTTTGAGTAAGACTCCACATCCGTCGACTGGGCTGAATATAACAAACAAATTACGTGTCACTTTGAACGAGGAGACAACCCAACGTGTCTCTTTGAAAGGCAGACGATCCAACTTGAATTTAACATGTCACTTTGAACGAGGTGACAACCCAACGTGTCTTTTTGAAAGGCGGAAGACACAATTTGAACATAACATGTCATTTGAAGGGAGATGATGACCCAACATGTCTCTTTGAAAGGCAGACGACCCAATTTGATCATTACATGTCAGTTTGAACGAGGTGACAACCCAATCTTGTCTCTTTGACAGGCGGACGACCCAACATGTCACTTTGAACGAGGTGACAACCCAATCTTGTCTCTGTGAAAGGCGGACGACCCATTTTGATCATAACATGTCACTTTGAACGAGGTGACAACCCAACGTGTCTCTTTGAAAGGCGAACGACCCGATTTGAATATAACATGTCATTTGAAGGGAGATGACAACCCAATCTTGAACTTAACGTGTCATTTGAAGGGAGATGACGACCCAATCTTTAACTTAATATGAATGGTGTATCACAAAATCTGCAATAACAATGTTAGTAGCAAATATAATATAAAAGCAACGTAAAACATACAACCATGACCTCATATGGACAAGGTAATTAACTGATGGAGCAATTTAAACTTAATAACATTATGAATTTTATTTTTTTAAAAAAAAATTGACAATTTGAAATTGGATAACAGAATAAAAGTGTCATATTGAACGGCATGACAAATCAATTTTAAAAGAATTATTTTATTTGAGATAACAAAAATTTATTTATTTATTATTATTTCTTTTAAAAAAAGATATCATTTTGAAAGGTATGACGACCTAAATTTAAAAAGATGTCATTTTGAAGGGTATGACTACCGAAAATAAAAAAATGTCATTTTGAAGGGTATGACTACCAAAAAATGCAATTTGAACCTTGAAACGGTTCACAAAGTTATTTGGACGAATATGAGGCATAAATTTAAAATGATGTCAATTTGAAAGGTATGACGACCCAAATTTAAAAGATGTCATTTTGAAGGGTATGACTACCAAAAAATAAAAAGATGTCATTTTGAAGGGTATGACTACCAAAAATGCAATTTGAACTTTGAAATGGTCCACAAAGTTATTTGGACAAATATCAACAATGAAACGGTCCACAAAGTTGGTATGGACAAATATGAGGCATAAATATAAAATGATGTCAGTTTGAAAGGTATGACGACCCAAATTTAAAAAGATGTCATTTTGAAGGGTATGACTACCAAAAAATAAAAAAGATGTCATTTTGAAGGGTATGACTACCAAAAAATAAAAAAGATGTCATTTTGAAGGGTATGACTACCGAAAAATACAGTTTAAACTTTGAAACGGTCCACAAAGTTATTTGGACAAATATGATGATACAAAATTAAAATGATGTCAGTTTGAAGAATATGACGACCCAAATTTAAAAAGATGTCATTTTGAATGGTATGACTACCAAAAATAAAAGATGTCATTTTGAAGGGTATGACTACCAAAAAGCAATTTGAACTTTGAAATGGTCCACAAAGTTATTTGGACAAATATGATGATACAAAATTAAAATGATGTCAGTTTGAAGGATATGACGACCCAAATTTAAAAAGATGTCATTTTGAATGGTATGACTACCAAAAATAAAAAGATACCATTTTGAAGGGTATGACTACCAAAAAAGTAATTTGAACTTTGAAACGGTCCACAAAGTTATTTGGACAAATATGATGATACAAAATTAAAATGATGTCAGTTTGAAGGATATGACGATCCAAATTTAAAAAGATGTCATTTTGAATGGTATGACTTCCAAAAATAAAAAGATGCCATTTTGAAGGGTATGACTACCAAAAAAGCAATTTGAACTTTGAAACGGTCCATAAAGTTATTTGGACAAATAATGAAAAGTGGGTTTCAACCCATTTTTAATTTATAAACAATGAAACATATTTTAACTTGGTTAGCACCAACAATAGTATTGTACAAAAAATTCTCACAATTCTTTATCTTTGAACTGAGATTGATTTCGAGGCAAATCCTATGGATTCAAGTGGTACGTCAAATATACTTAAGTAACAACAGGATTTGTCCATCTTGCTATAAACAAAGACTTTGAACTAGAGCTAAAATCATGTTTCAAGTGCCCTCACTATAAAGAAAGTCCCAATTTGCATACATTTAAAATATTTTGATTTGGGAACATCTGGAAAAGCACACTCACACTCAGAAAAAATATTCAACGCATGCAATTGTGATACATAGGCTAGACCTTCATGTAAATCTCCACTGATGTGAGAACATTTGAATTGAAATCATGTAGGGCTTGTTAATAGCTTGTAATGTAAGCTTAGGGACGGGTAGGATAGTCATTTGGGATAAAAGTGACTTATTCCTTTCTTGAGCATTGCACTACATAGATGCTTTCAATATTTGTCACACTTTTGGCGTTTGATTCTCTTTGTTGTCCCTTCCTTTGAAACTTTTGACTTCTTTGACACTTTGTTTGTCTGAGTTTTTCCCCTTTTGAATTTTCTCCTTTTTGTTTGGAGTGTTTTTCTTCTTTTCTTGAAATTCTACTTTCTTAAACTTGTGGGAAATTTTGAACTTTTCCTTTTTATTTTCTTTCTTTTGAAGTCATTTTTGTTTTCTTGACTTTCAGGGACATTGATAACTTTTGTCTTTGACAAATTTAAACTTTGAATCTTCTTTTGTAACTTGCACGTCTTTAGTGTGCTCAAGAAAGTCTGGTCAAAAGAGAATAGTGCGTGTAAGCACTCAGAAAAGGTATAGGCTAAGATGTGGTTGTCCAAAGAAAAGACTTAAGGCTCAAAGTGGGACAGACTAAGGATTTATGTCATTTGATAGGCTTTGAAAGGATCAAACGGGTCAAAGGAGGCCTACAATCATTTTTCAAATCAAACATTACTCAGAATTTCGTCTCAATAACATTTAGGCCAAGTTCTAGATCAACAATGCAAAACAATTGAACCTTATTCAAAACTCACCACACAATGCACATGAAACAATGAATCCGATTTTGTTCTAATCTTGAATGTATACAAGAGAACGTTTACAAGTGTAACAAAAGTATGAATGAGAGGTACCAAAAAGAATCTATGGTTTAACAAGAAGTCAATCTTCTTTATTGTATAAATTATTTTCACATGCACACTTGAACTGTGTTGGCACCAACCAAGTCAAAAATGATTTTAAAAATATAAACATTAAAAGAATAAAAAGATTTTTTGAATAAAGAATACCGAACCCAATAAGGGCTGCCTACGTATCTCGTTGATGAGAATCAGGTTTGCGTAGTTCTTCCAGATATGACATAAAATCTATATTTGAAACAAATACATTTTGAAAGGAAAAATAAAGAGAATGAAAAAACAGTGAGCCACATTGAAAGGCGGGCAACCAAAATTTAACAAAAAATATTTTTAATTATTTTAAAAAAATTTAACAAGAATGAAGAAATCAGTGGGTCACATTGAGGGGCGGACAACCCAAATTTAACAAAAGTAACAAAAATAAAATAAGAAATTAATGAGTCACATTGAAGGGCGACTACCCAAACTTAAAAAAAAAAAATCTTTTTTATTAATTAAAGAAAAAATAGTAGAAGTAAAAAAAATGAATGAGTCACATTGGAGGGCGAACAACCCAACTTTAAAAATATCAATTAAAATAATATATTCGATGGAATATAATAAAAATCAAAGATTTACGATGAATGTGACATCATGTACAAGAAATTAATGCAAAATATACAAACCAACTCAGAGTGAAATCTCATAAATTCTGAAGTCTGTGTACAACCATGGTGAAATTTTTTAGGGCATTCCTAAAAAATTCTACCCCTGTCAGCTTCAACTAACCTCCGGTATTTAATCTTGTAACAACTATCTCCTTTGTAAAATTTTTGGAGACTTCCTCAAAAAATTTTGCCCCAGTTTCCTTTTAAAATTTTGGAAAACTTACAGGGAAAATAACCGAGCTCTTATGGCGCCTACGTATCCCGTTGAAACAGGAATTAGGTCAAACGTAGTTCCAACAAATTGTAACTCGGATAGAGAATGGACTGAGTTTATGAATGTTCTAAAACTATGACCAAGAGTGACTTTGAATGATTGGAAACCTAAGCAGACAACTTAGGCTAGAACTCACGACAACCATTGGACGCATGACGAACCAATAAATTGTGGATCATTCTGAAATATGGTTGAGTATAGAAAAGTCCGATCTGCGGTTCCGCAAAACCGTTCTTTAATATACTATACATATATGTTGAAAAATGCCATAAATGCAATGATAATAAATAATTAATAATGAATAAAATATTCAAATAATCAACAAAATATACAATATATAATGAATAAAACAATAAAAGAATAGTAGCCTCGATTTGAAAAAATGAACCCATAATGGTTAGAAACTATATATCCCCAGCAGAGTCGCAATTCTGTCAACATCCTTTGAATGAGAGCAACGTCGCGGTGACTCATTTAAAAAAAAGAATTTTAGTTAAAAGAATTTTAAAACTATTTTAAAATGGGTGAAAGGGGGTTAAGGGATTAAAGGAAAAATGGAGTCGCCACCTAATTTTTAGAAAAACTAGGAAACCAATTAATAAATTAATTTAAAAGATAGTCTACGAAACCAAATTGATTCTAGGTAAGGGGTTCAAATTATTCCGAAGGGAAGGGATTAGGCATCCTTTGGAATCCACAAATGTGGTTCCCGACTGAGTTTATTTTTTCAAATTAAGGAGGAAAATAAAATAATGTACAAATATAATAAACATGCAATATACACAATAAAAAATAATAATAATATCGGCCTAAGGTTCGCCTAACATCGATATATACTAAATAAACAATAAACAATATAATTCGAACTTCGTTCGAATAACTTCAAGGAAGCAAGTCTTGGGTACCTGTAAACACACTTAGTAAAAGTGTTAGTAATAAATAAATATAAATAAATTGAATACATGAAATAATAACTTAAAATAAAAACCTGTCTTATTAACATGGGAGGCCTTGGAAATCGACGGTAATTTCTTCATCGGCCAATTTTAATAAGTTAATGATAACAAATATTGAGAGACAAAAGAAATAATAATAAAATAACATTATGAACCAAATAAACAATGTAACAAAAATAATGAGAACAATAACATGATATAGAAAAATAAAATAATCCAAGAGCTTGGTTTGATAGATTTACTCAGTTTGTAGAATAACAAGGGTACACTCAAGGGCATGCAGATCACACCATGTTCATTGGACACACTCTTGAGGGTAAGACAACTATCATGATAGTGTATGTAGATGATATCATACTTACAGGAGATGACTTGCTTGAAATGAAGAATTTAAAAGAAACACTTGGCCTCGGAATTTGAGATCAAAGACTTAGGTCACTTGAAATATTTTCTTGGCATGGAAGTAGCAATATCAAAAGAAGGCATTATGATGTCACAAAGGAAGTATGTACTAGATCTTCCAAAAGAGACAGGTATGAGTGGTTGTCGTCCAGCTGAAACACCTATTGATTCGAATATAAAATTCGGAAACAAAGAAGAAAATTCGATTGAACATAGTCAATATCAGAGACTAATGGAGAAGTTGATCTACTTATCACACACTCAACCTGATATAACTTTTGTTGTAAGCTTAGTGAGTCAATGTATGCACTCTCCAAATAAAGAGCACCAAGAAGCGGTCTACATAATTCTAAGATATCTGAAAAGTTCACCAAGGAAAGGATTATTTTTCAAAAATAGGTCAAAATAGAAGTATTGAAAGCTTTACAGATGCAGATTGGGTAGGTTCTTCTATTGATAGGAAATCTACATCAGGATATTGTACTTTTATCGGGTGAAATCTTGTGACTTGGAGGAGTAAAAAGCAAAATGTTGTAGCCCATAGCAGTGCAGAAGCTGAATACCGATCTATGGCCCATGGGATATGTGAAATGATTTGGCTCAAGAAGATGATGGAAGAACTAAAGAAACATTTTGTTTTTCTAATGAAGTTGTACTGTGACAACAAAGATGCCATAAGTATTGCTCACAATCCAGTTCAACATGACAGAACAAAGCATGTTGAAGTGGATAGACACTTCATAAAAGAGAAGATTGAAGAAGGAAATGTGTGCATGCCTTTCGTCCCAACAAATCAGCAAATTGCAGATATTTTCACAAAAGGCTTGTTTAAATCAAAGATTGAAATTCTTGTAAGCAAGTTAGGCATGAAAGATATTTACATGCCAACTTGAGGAGGAGTGTTGATTTGTAGATATCTAAGTATGATCAGATATGATTTTGTAGGATTTAAATTGATCTTATAAAATCATATCTGATATGCTATTGAATAGGTTAGGATTGTAGATCAATAAAATTATCCCTTGATTCTCAAATCTTCCAGAATCAAGGGATTTAATTGCTAGTTAGTTTAGTTTTCTATACTATAAATTTGTATCTCTATGGATGAATAAATTGTATAATTTTGGCACCAAAACTTACAGTCCCATTGTTTGTTAGATCATCAAAACTACAAAGTTATAGAGCTTTATTGTTTTTTTGTTGAGGATGAGAGAATTATCTATATTTTGAAACTAAAACAATACCACACCTTGCTAGTTGCTACCATTTCATCCAAATTGCAAACAAATATGAAAATAAAATAGATGTACTTTGTTTTTCACACATATTTTTGTTTCGATTACACAACATATGAAGGTAACCAACAAATGATTAGTTTAATATCTTCTCTGTTATCAATTTATTTGATATCTACGGGTTGAAAGTAGCCTTTGTATATCTTTTATTTTAAAAAAAATGAAACTTACAAAACTATAATTTATAAGTAGCAGCACAAGCACTTCTTAAAATTTTTATGCATGTTTAGTTATATAAAATTTACGTACCTTAAATGGTTTAAAAAGTGATGTTCAAATTAACATCAAAATATAAAAGTTTTAAATATGTCAAATCAATAAAACACTAACTTTGATATACATTTGAAAACAAGTACAAGTATATCCATCATGTTATGTCACACATGGGCATGTAAAGAACGTCACATGTTATGTCACACATGGGCATGTAAAGAACATCACATGTTATGATAATTCACTTGGAAAATAGTATCGATCTTAAAATTGTTAGAAAAACGCATACAGACACAAAAATATATATGGTAAAAGTAATGGAAATAAAATGGGAAAATAAGGACACCAAGAATTTTATGTGGAAATCCTTCCAAATAAGGGAAAAATCACGGCCAAAAGGAGCAACTAATATCACTATAATAAGGAATTTTATACTGTGCAGTCACGAATACAATACTCAATATGACTACTACACACTCAAAAGGAACAACACTCTTTTGATTTCCACCTTACTAGAATATCCTTTACACAATATTTTTCTTCACAAAATATTTTTCTTGTATAGTCTATGGAATACTTCACTTTGCTCTCAAAATGGTTATCTCTCTCTAACTTCGTGTGTTCTACAAATGAGCAAGAATGCTCTATTTATAGAAGAAGAAAATCATGTCTATGTCACTAATGACATAGGTAAATTTAGCAAAGTAAAAAAGGATTGCAAATCTTACTGTCGACATCCTTTGAATGGGAGCAACGTCGCGGTGACACAATTAAAAAAAGAATATTATCAAAATAAATGACTCAACAATAAGTAAAAAATCATAATCCAATTTAGGTAACACAAAAAGCAAAAATAAATAAAATAAAGCAACAACAACAAACACTTATCTAAAAAAAATACCATTTGCATACACACACAAAATAAGAGACCTTGTAAAGAAAGGGAAGAAATGTCACCGGAGTTTGTATTTTCTGGTCAGATTCGGTCAACTCCGGTGTGACTGTGTTTATTATTGGTTGAAGCTTGGAGTTCGACAAATCTCATCAATGGAAAAAGTTTAGAGCAATGTAACAAACAAAAATAATAAAAAGCAACCAACATTCTCAAAGCAATAGCCAAATACAACAAAGAACATAAAAAAGAAAAAAATGAAGACAAAGCCAAAAAGAGTTCACCCTTTATTATGAGTTTTCCGTTCAGATCTGTTAGAGGGGAAAAGCAAAATGAGGAGCTTCAGAGCTTGGAGCTCATCGGGTTTGTTGCGCTACCGGAGCTTGGAGTTAATTTGAGTGGCAGCGTGTTTCTTGCAAAATAAAAGAAAAATCGTGAAAGGGGAGATGGGAAGGGACTGGTCCGTATTATTTGGGCTTGGAGTCAGCCGGAAAACATGGTCATTTGTTGTTGTTGGCGAGAGCTGCTGGAAGTAGCAGCAAAGAGGAGCAGTGTTGGGTTTTCGATATCGATTTTTTGGTTGTTGTTCGATCTGGTGGGTGGTGCTCCGGCGAGGTTTCGCCCAAAAAATGGAGAAGAGGGTTTAGGGTGGTGGCGGCTAAGGGAGGAAAGATGGAAGAGGAAAAGATTAGGGTTTTTCTATTTGGAAATTCTTTTTTCCCCATCTCAAAAAAACGTATTATCACCTAAATTTATCCACCACCAAAATCTAATGGACCAACCTTTCTTTAAATAGGAATTGTTATGAAATGGGCTCAAATTATGGGCTCAAAATTGTGGCCCCAAAAAAAAATCGTTGGTTGATAAAATATCTGTGTATGCAAATTTATATTCGACCTTGAATGAATTTTTTTAGACTGCGCAAAATATCAAAATGATTATTAACAAATCCATTACATGTAAAAATGTAATTTAACATAAATAATGATTTTATAAAAAATGCACAAATATTTAAACGTCTGGCTGTGCAAAATAATATAAACATAACAACCGATAAAAATCCTAATACTTTGAGAAAAAGGATGATTATCAACAAATTTTATTAAAATGACAAAAACATGTATTTTGAACTATTAAAAATAAAATACTCAAAATGTATTAATTTTAAAACTATCAGACCGAAATTTGGTGTCAACACTTACCAATTTGCCGACTACCAAATCTTTATTTTCAACTCTTCTCACTATTCCTTTTTAACAATTACTTGTATCAATTGAATAGCAAAAGTTGACCAAAATATATGGAATGGACTCTACAAATCTCCCCATCCAGTCTCATTCATTAGAAGGAGGTATCTTCATCTTCTTTAGAGAGAGCTCATATCCACAAGTTTATTGCATAACTCGAACTTATCTTTCGGTATCGTCTTGCTCAGCATATCTGCAAGATTTTCACTCTTGTGGATCTTTTTGACGTGAAATGATTCACTTTCCACTTCCTCACGAACCCAATGATATCTGACATCGATGTGTTTTATTTTAGCATGGTACAAGGAGTACTTACTCAAGTCTATTGCACTCTGGCTGTCATAATAGACAATATACCCCATCTGATTTTAACCAAGTTCTTGAAGAAATCGCTTGATGCATGTCATCTCTTTGTCGGCTTCAGTAGCCGCAATACACTCAGCTTTAGTTATAGATAGTGCAACACTTTTCTGCAACTTCAACTGCCATGATATACCCTTCCCCCCGAAAAAAATAAATATCCAGTGGTGGATTTTCTGTTATCAAGGTCACCTGCCATATCAGCATTTGTATAGCCTTTCAAGATTGAATTTGATTCTCCAAAACACAAGCATTCATTTGAGCTTCCTCTAATATACCTAAGTATCCACTTCACAGCTTCCCAATGCTTTTTTCCGGATTATCGAGAAATCTGCTGACAACATCAACTGCGTGAGCAATATCAGGTCTAGTGCATACCATCGCATACATTATACTTTCAACGACGGAGGAATATGAAACTTTGGCCATGTTTTTTTTTCCTCCCTAGCTATAGGACACATCTTCTTGATCAACTTCATATGACCAACAAGAGGTGTTCTAACAGACTTAACATTCTTCATATTGAAGCGCTCTAGTACACGTTCAATGTACTTCTTCTTGGACAAATAAATCTTCCTTTAATCTCTGAGACAAGTAATTTTCATGCCCAAAATTTGCTTGGCATGGCCCAAGTCTTTCATTGAAAAAAACTTACACAACTCTTTTTTCAGCTCGTCAATCTTGGAAGTATTCTTGCTCACATTTAACATATCATCCACATACAATAAAAGGATGATAAAATCATGGTTAGATTTTTTTTAAAAATACACAATGATCTGATGAAGACTTCTTATAGCCATTCTCCCCCATAACAGATTTAAACTTCTTGTACCACTGTCTAGGAGCTTGTGTTAGGCCATATAGACTCTTTCTGAGTTTACACACAAATTTTTCTTTACCATCTGAAGACCTCAGGTTGTTCCATATAAATCTCTTCTTCTAGGTCACCGTAAAGGAAAGTCGTCTTCACATCCATCTGCTCAATGTCTAAATTAAGACTAGCAGCCAAACCTAGAACTGTGCGAATCGAGGACATTTTCACAACAGGAGAAAACATTTCGTCAAAGTCAATACCCTTCCTTTGACCAAATCCCTTAACAACCAATCTAGTTTTGTACCTGGGCTTCAAGTTATGTTCTTCAACTTTAACATTGAACACCCACTTGTTCTTAAAACTCGCATGCCCTTAGGCAATTTTACCAACTCATAAGTGTGGTTCTCATGCAAGAGACTTCATCTCATCTTGCATGGATTTAATCCATTGATCCTTGTACTCATCTTCCATGGCCTCCTCATAACATTCAGGTTCTCCCCCGTCAGTGAGTAACACATGCTCATAGGGTGAATAACGAGAGAAAAAAACCGCTATCTTGTGGACCTCCTAAGCGGAATATGTGATTCGTCCACAACTTCATGAGAAACAAGATCATCAATAACAATATCATTGTTATTATCAACATCAACATGTTGATCCGATACATGATTATGGGCGTCATCATGCTCATCAAGCCCAACAACATCATGCATACTTGTGTGAGGAACTTCATCATGATGAACTATACCATCAAAACTTGAAGAGTCTACCTTCTCCGCTTTGTTAATATCTTCAATTGTTTGATTCTCCATGAAAATAATATCAGGACTTCTCACAAGTTTCTTTTCAATTGGATCATATAGCCTGTAATCAAATTCTTCAAGGTCATATCCAATGAAGATGCATTGCCTTGTTTTGGCATCTAACTTTGACCTCTCATCTTTCGGCACATGTACAAAATCTTTGCAACCAAATACTCTCAAATGGTCATAGAAAACATTCTTTCCATACCAAATACTATTTGGTACATCACTTTTCAAAGCAACAACAGGAGATAGATTAATAAAATGTGTAGCGGTCAATAAAGTCTCACCCAAAATAAGTTCGACAACTTTGCTTCAGAAAGAAAACATCTAACTCTTTCCATCAAGGTCATGTTCATCCTCTCATCCAAATCATTAAGCTGAGGAGTCTTGGGAGGAGTCTTTTGGTGTCTAATACCTTGATGCTTGCAATATTCGTCAAATGTTCCACATATTCACCACCATTATCAGTACAAATACATTTCAGTTTCTTTCCAGTTCTCTTTCAACTGAAGCTTGAAACTGCTTGAAGACACCTAATACTTGGTCTTTAGTCTTCAAGACATAGACCCAAAGTTTTCTCGAGCAATCATCAATGAAAGTGAAAAAGTAGAGTGCACCACTCAATGTCTTTGTCTTCATTGCACCATAAATCAGAGTACACCAACTCAAGCAACTCTGTATTTCTAGAAGGGAGGTAGGACTTAAATGAAACTCTACTTTGTTTACCAGCCAAGCAGTGCTCACACTTTTCTAATTTAGCACTTTTGAAATTTGATAGTAATTTCTTCTTGGCTAGAACATTAAGTATTTTCTCACTGATATGGCTAAGTCTTTTGTGTCATAATGTTGAAGATTTATCGCTATCAACCGCATTCACGATATCAAACACAAACAGATATCGTAGTCAAGTATAGACCACGACGTTTGTTACCACTAGCCACAACTAAGGAACCCTTAATGAGCTTCCATTTTCCATCACTATTGGTACTTATATATCCTTCATCATCCAAAACACGAACAGAAATCAGGTTCAGACGAACATCAGAAGCATGTTTCACGTTGTTCAAAACTAGTTTAGTTCCAACACTAGTTTCCAAACAAATTGTACCAATACCAACCACCATAGAAAGAGTCTTATTATCCATACTCAAGGTTCCAAAATCACCAAGAGTATAGGAAGAGAAAAAATCCTTTCTTGATGTCACATGACAAGCGGCAGCAGTGTCCACAACCCAACTTGACTCATCACAAGCAATATTTATCATATTTGCATCAAGGACGGTTACAAGATCTTCAGTGGTGACGGTGACTAGGCAATTTTCATTGCCATCTTCTTTAGTTTCCTCTTTGTTTTGGTTCTCCCTCTTCAAATTCCTGCAAAACTTCTTTTTGTGCCCTTTCATACCACAATGATAGCACACAATATTCTTAAGTCTGCCTCTAGATTTTATCTTATTTTGTTCTCTATATTGAGAACCACGAGTTTTGTTTCACACCCTGGAGACAGTTATCTGGACATCCGACGAAGAGAACCTTGAGTTTTTCTTCTCATTTCTTCGTTCAAGACACTATTCTTGGCGGAATCCATAAAGATCACACCATCCGGAGCTAAATTTGACAATGAAGTTCTAAATGTTTCTCAAGAGTCTAGTAGGGAGCCAAGTAGAAGCAATCCTTGAATTTCTTCATCAAATTTGATGCCCATAGCAGATAATTGGTTCATGATTCCTTGAAAATCATTTAGATGGTCTGTCATCGGAGAACTATCATGATACTTTAAACTTAACATCTGCTTTATTAAGAACATTTTGTTATTGCAGTCTTCCGAGCATACGAACTTTCAATATGCTCCAATAGGTTTTGAGCATGTTTCTCCCCAGAAATATGGTTCAACACATTATTGTCGATCCATTGCCTATGAATCCACAAACCTGTTTGTGCAATAGATTCAATTTTTCATCTGTTTTATTATCAGGCTTTACAGTGATAAATACAAGTTTGTAAAAATTATTAACATAAAGAAGATTTTCCATTCCCCCCTTCCAAATGGCATAATTAACACCATTCAAAGTAACCTAAAATATTGTTATCACAAATCAAAGTAAATCTTTTCTGATGTGGAAGTTCAGACTGTGTTGCAATCATAAATCATACTTAGATAAAACATTGACTATTATACTAGTTTGTTGAGAAAACGTGGACAAGCACAAAAATATATATGGTAAAAGTAATGGAAATAAAATGGGAAAATAAGAACACCAAGAATTTTACGTGAAAACCCTTCTAAATAAGGGAATAACCACGGGCCAAGATGAGCAACTGATATCACTATAGTAAGGAATTTTACATTGTGTAGTTACAAATACAATACTCAAAGTGACTACTACACACTCAAAAGGAACAGCACTCTTTTGGTTTCCACCTTACTAGAATATCGTTTACACTATATTTTTCTTCACAAAATATTTTTCTTGTATTGTCTATCGAATACCTCACTTTGCTCTCAAAATGTTTTTTTCTCTCTAACTTGGTGTAAAATACAAATGAGCAAGAATTCTCTGTTTATAGAAGGAGAAAATCATGACTATGTCACTAATGACATAGGTAAATATAGCAAAGTAAAAAAGGGTTGCAAATCTTACCAATTTGTCAACTATCAAATCTTTATTTTCAACTCTTCTCACTATTCTTTTTTAACAATTACTTGTAGCAATTGAATAACATAAGTTGACCAAAATATATGGGATGAACTCTACAAAAATACTATGGAATGTCCAAATAATTTTGGAACCTACTCTAAATACAAATTACAAAAATGTCTGAATTTGGAATACTAATACTATATATTAACAAGTTAAAGTTCTTTCTATGGCTTCTTCTCTTATATAAACTACCAACTTTGAGTGAGTTCGAAGTAAAAAGGTAAAAAAATTGTCAAAAATTTCAAAATGACATAGCATTTTTTTTTATCGAAAGGGTAAAATCACTCCTGAGAGAGTGAAATTCTGCAAAAAATTAACTTTGTCTATTCCGTTAAGATAAACAAAAAATCATTGCTCCAAGCAGTGATTTTATCAATTTTTTAAAATCGTTTCTCTAGCAGCGAATTTGTCAAATTTGTTTTCTTTTTAAATAATCGCTGCATCGGCAGCTATTTTGTCAAATTATAATTATTATTTAAATGGCTGCTTCAGCAGCCTATTTTTTTAAAAAGACAAAACGCTTTGGAAAAATAAAAGTTTTGGAAACTTTGGAAATACGTTTTGGAATAAAATGCAGCGACTTTAATTTAATTATTTATGTAAAAAAAAAAACGTTACTGGAACAACGATTTACTTTTTCCTAAAAAATTTGACAAAATGATTATTGGTACAACGATTTCTTTAAAAAAAAGAGGCAAAAATTAGCTGTTGTGGCAGTTATTTCATGAAAAAAAAGTTTTCTTTTTGACAAAATAGTTGTTGTAGACGCGATTTTGATATATTTTAACGTAACGGAGTAGACAGGGTTAATTTTCTCCAAAGGATATCGCTGCCTCAAGAGCGATTTTACCCTTTTGATTAAAAATAAATTGATGTGTCCTTTAAAAAAATTTGACAATCTTTTACCCTTTTAACTCTGAATTCAACTTTAAGCGTCTTATGTAATAGAAATAGAGCAACTTTCACATATTTGTATCCTATAGCAAGGTTTGCATAATTGTGCTCCATAGCAAATATGAATATGTATAATTCGCTATACATATACAAAGAAATCAATCGTATAATTCGCTATGCATATACAAAAGAAAGCAGTTGTATACAAATAAATTGTATAATTTGTGTATGTATAAAACGAGAAAGAGAAAAAGACAAAAGAAAATTGGGCTAAGAATATTTATAATGTATAATTATATGTGTATAGGACGAAGATATATGTATTTGCAGGTGTATATATAATTTTCTCTCGCTTTATACAAACAGAAACACAATTTATACATTTCGTTTCTGTTTGTATAAGCGATAGAGGCGAGCTAGGGTGGCGAGCGAGATCTGGGAGAGGGGAGAGAGGGGAACGAAAATATATATATATAATTTTTTCTCGCTTTATACAAACACAAACACATTTTATACATTTGTGTTTGTATAAAAGTGAGAGGGAGCTGAAGATTTATGAGCAGTGAAGAAGAAGAGGAAGAAGTAGAAGAAGAAGAAGAATAGAGAAAAAATATTTTTATTATTCCAAAAAACTTAATGAGTTACATTGTTGATCTCATATTTATAATAGTTATGATATATAATTACATTTTCTAAGTCTAACAACCTTACAGTTATTATAACTAACTAGCTAACTAATCATTGAAAAGTTGGTTACACATTAACAGTGTTTAGGGAACACATATAAGAACCAGGTTCACATATTTGATTCTTCTTTGTTGTTCTCATTCTCAACACTCCCCCTCAAGCTAGGAAGTGAGAAGATGTTCAGAACTCCTAGATTGGAACTGAGATGTTGCAGTTGCACTTTTGTAAGTCCTTTAGTAAGCAGATCAGCTGGTTGATCTTGTGTAGGAATGTACTTGGTAGATACTAACCCTTGTGTAATTTTTTCTCTTATAAAGTGACAATCAATCTCAATGTGTTTTGCTTTCATGATAGACTGGATTGGCTGCAAGTTGTATAGCAGATTTGCTATCAGTATGTATGTTGATAGGTAGTGAAACTTCAATGCCAAGCTCCTCAATTAAACCTTTCCGCCATATAATCTCTGTTACAGTGGTAGCAATGCTTCTGTACTCAGCTTTAGCTGAGCTTCTAGAGACAGTTGTTTGTTTCTTTGACTTCCATGAGACTATAGACCCTCCATACTGAACAAAATAACCAGTTATTGACCTTCTTGTTAGGGGACAGGAGGCCCATTCTGCATCACAATAAGCAATGATAGTCTTATTTGAGTAGTTGGACAGTAGTAGACCTTGCCCTGGTTGGTTCTTCACATATCTCGCAATCCTTAAAGCTGCAATCATATGTGACTTCTTAGGTTGTTGTAGAAATTGACTTAATGTCTGAACACCATAGGAGATGTCAGGTCTTGTCATAGTTAAGTATAGTAATTTGCCAACTATCATTTGATAAGCTCCTTGATCAGTTAGTGGATCAGGTTCTGTCATCTGTGTCTCTTCATCATACTGTTTGGTAGTAAATTTTGAGCTGGTGTCAATTGGAGTTCCAGCTGGTTTAGATGCACTTAGACCAGTTTTAGAAATTAATTCTAGTGCATACTTTCTTTTATGCATTAGAATACCTTGCTTTGATCATGCAAATTCAATTCCCAGAAAATATCTTAACTCTCCCAAGTCTTTCATCTTGAAATCTTGCTTCAAATGATCCTTTGTTTCTTCAATTAGGTGCAGATTACTTCCAGTAACCAGCATGTCATCCACATAAACAAGAACCAGAACCATGCCTGTTGTTGTCTTCTTTATGAACAAGGAGTGATCATGTTCACTTTGTTTGAACTCAAATTTGAGTAGTGCCTGAGATAGTTTAACATTTCATTGTCTTGGGGCTTGCTTTAGTCCATAGAGGGATTTAGTGAGTCGACACATTTTATTCTTCCCTGTGACTCTTAAATCCCTGAGAAAGATCCATATAAATTTCATCAGGTAGGTTCCCTTGTAGAAAAGCATTGAATACATCCACTTGATGGATATGCCATTGCCTTTGAGCTGCAATTGTTAATACTGTTCTCACAGTCTTCATCATCACCACTGGACTGAATGTCTCCCCATAATCAATTCCTTCCTTTTGGCTGTAACCCTTTGCTACTAGTCTTGCCTTACACCTCTCTATTTCACCTGTGCTCTTATATTTGATCTTATAGATCCATTTGCAACCTATAGTCACCTTTCCTTTTGGAAGAGTAACTATCTCCCATGTATGATTATTTTGAAGTGCATCAATCTCAGATTGCATTGCCTCTACCCACTTAGGATCAGAAACAGCTTCCTTGTAGTTAGCAGGTTCAGTACTTGCAGGAATCTTAGACAGATATGATTGATATGAATGATTTACCTGATCATATGATAGGTATTTGTCCAAAGAATATGGAGTATGTGTAGCATGGAGAGATACAAAGTCTTTCATCCATAGTGGTGGTTTCTTTCCCCTTGTAGATCTTCTATTTTCTTCTTGTACCACCAGTGGACCTGGTTCAGGAACCTGATTTATATTAGGTGTAGGATTGTTGGTTTCTGCAGGAACCTCCTCAGCTGAACCTGTTACTTGATCATGGTCAGTATAATCAACTGATGTGATGATTGTCCATCATTTAACCAGTGAATCTGAACAGAGGTGTATGTTTTTGATTTTGTAATTTGAATGGAAATATATCTTCCTTGAATATTACATCTCTGTGTACAAAGAAAACATGAGAAGTTAGATCATATAGCAAGTAACCTTTTTGAGTAATTGCATAGCCTAAATGAACAGCTATTCTAGACCTACTCTTTAATTTATCAGGTTCTTGTATATTTTTAGCAAAACACAAGCAGCCTGACACTCTAAAATGTAACAATGTAGGTTGCTTTCTAAATAATTTTGCAAATGGAGTGTTATTATTAATAATAGAACTAGGAAGCCTATTTATAATATACACAACAGCTTGAACACATAAACCCCAAAATTTAATAGGTATGTTCCTTGAAATCTAGTAGCTCTTGTAAGTTCAAGAATGTGTCTATGCTTCCTCTCATCAATACCATTTTGTTGTGGAGTATAAGCACATGTGGTTTGATGTACAATGCCTAAAGAAGTAAACATGTTTGAGCACCTACTGTTCAAAAATACTGTACCATTGTCTGACCTTATGTACTTAATAGTTTTATCAAATTGTGGTTTAACATGTACTAGAAACTGTTGAATGATAGTACTAACATCAGATTTTTGTTTCAACAAAAAAATCCATGTATATCTAGACATGTCATCTACAACAGTAAGGAAATATTTATTCCCATCATGAGTGGGGGTCTTATAAAGACCCCATAGATCCATGTGAACTAATTCAAAGCATGCAGAACTTTTAGAAGTACTAAGTGTGAAAGGTATCCTTGTTTGCTTAGCACAAGGACAAATAGTACATTTATTAATTGTTTTAGTTATACTACTTAATTCTAAAGATAACATTTTCTTTAATACTGAACTAGATACATGCCCAAATCGTTTATGCCACAAATCTATGTCTAGTTTAAAATCTATTTTTCAGTAAGGGAACAGAACAACTAGCTGCAATGTGCACATCTTTTGAACTTGTATTTTCTTGCAATATGTAAAGTCCTCCATCTTCTTTACCAATCATCTTCACCCTCCCATGTGAGAGATCCTGAAATATACAAAAGTTAGGGGAAAAAGTAGCAGAACAATGCAGTTCCTTAGTTAGTTTAGATACTGATAAAAGATTAAATTGGAATTGTGGTACTTGAAAAACTCCAGTAACTACATCATTGTTATGTAGAATGCTTGAACCAATAAACTCAACTAAGGAAACATCACCATTTGGTAAATGCACTTTCTTTGGTTTATCAACTTTGCAAATAGTAGACTTGTTTAAAGAACTCATAATAGCCACCATGTGATTAGTGGCACCTGTATCAATAATCCAACAAGGAGTATAACCATTATTGACAGTAGAGTTGAAACAAGTACTCATACCTGCTTCATTACCTACTACATTAGCTGAATGAAATTGTTCTGAATCTTCGTTTAGAAACTGAATCAATTATTGATATTGGCCCTTTGACAGATGACATGGTTCCAACTGATGGTTGTTCCCTTCATTTGCAGACTGCCCATGTTCATTTGTAGTATGTTTAGCAGAGTGACCTGTAGTTATATGCTTGTGATGAACCTGTTCCTGAGATCTTGTACCTCCTTCCATCATTGCATTATATGCATTGTTAGGCTCCTTCTTTTTGAACTTAAAATCTTGACTCTAACTTGTAGCACTTATCTCTAGTGTGATTTTTAAGTTTGCAATAGTCACAAAACAGATTTCCATTCTTCTTGAACTTTTGAGAACCACCATTTCTTGAGTACATAGCTAATTCATATGCTTGTTGTCCAGAACTAGGATTAGACCCTAATATTCCAGCTGAAGCTACTACTACTGATTTTGACTCTCATCAGACATGATCATAGAATATGCTTGATTTACTGATGGAAGAGGACTCATTAACAAGATCTGAGACCTTGCTTGTAAGTATGAATCGTTTAATCCCATGAAAAACTAAAATAACTTGAGTTTTTGCAAATGTACTACATACTCTTTGGATCTATCACACTCACAGGAAGGAGTAGGCACCACAACCTCAAATTCTTCCCACAGACCTTTTAATTTTGAGAAGTAAACTGACACAGAATTTGTTCCTTGAGCTATAGTTGCAATTTCTTGATGTAAATTGAAGGTTCTTGACCCATCTATCTTGTTAAATCTTTCATACAGATCTTCCCATACATTTTTAGCATACGTTGCATACATAATGCTTCCAAGAAGACCTTTCTCTACAGAATTCAGAATCCAAGATAGTACAACAGCATTTACCCTCTCCAGATACTTTCTAATCCTGGAAATTTGTCCTTTGGACATGATCCATCCACTAACCCCATTTTATTTCTTCCTAACAGGGCTACCTTCATTGATCTATACCACATTGAATAATTCTCAGACCCAGTTAATTGAAAAGAAATAATCTGATTTCCACTTACATCAGAAGAGTGAAGAAAGAGTGGATGATTATAATCGATTGTTGAAGTGGAATTTCCAACTCCATTTCCAGAATTTGATTCTGCATTTTGGCCAAGAACTGCTGCAACATTTGTACCATTCACCATTGTGATTCTTTGAACAATTACAACCAATCTTAGCGGAAATATGATTGATTTATTCAACTAGGAATACTAGTTGGTATAGGCTCTGATACCATGAAGATTTATGAGCAGTGAAGAAGAAGATGAAGAAGAGGAAGAAGAAGAAGAAGAAGAAGAAGAAAAAGAAGAAGAAGAAGAAGAATAGAGAAAGAATATTTTTATTATTCCAAAAAACTTAATGAGTTACATTGTTGATCTCATATTTATAATAGTTATGATATATGATTACATTTTCTAAGTCTAACAACCTTAGAGTTATTATAACTAACTAGCTAACTAATCATTGAAATGTTGGTTACACAACACATAAGAACCAGGTTCACGTATTTGATTCTTCTTTGTTGTTCTCATTCTCAACAGGAGCGAGAGAGGGAGAGTGGCGAGCGATAGTTTGAGGGAGAGAGGTGACTGACAAACAGTTTGCTACAGTGCACAATTAATCAAAGTATGATTATAACATTTAATTTGATTTATTAGTTTGTCATTATATACAATTTTTCCATAGAAATATTACTAGCTCTAAAAACTACCCCTCTTGTCCTAACATAGAAGAAAACATTGAGCATATTTACTTCAAGCTAGCATTAAACAATTGTGCACATCCAACGTCTTTCGTTAACACCAACAATCACCATTTAGTGGCCATCGTATTCTAACTCCAATAATTGTTTGGAATATTTGAAAAAGTAGAAATAGCAAAGTTAAAGAAAATGAATATTAGTAGAGCTCCTAGGACAACATATAATATCTCTTTCCAAGCCACCGAATACTACTACATGCTCAAACAACTACAAAAGAGTTACCTAGACACATGGTTCTCATATTTTGTCATAAACCTCCCGAAGGTAAATTTAAGTTGAATATTAATGATTCCTTTGAACTTCAAACCACAAATGGTGGAACTAGAGGAGTCATTAGAAATCAACTAAGCACGTGGATTGTGGGCTTTGCTTGCAAAATCAAAGCACGAAATGCCCTTCATGTAGAAGTACTGGTATTGCTACATGGACTGAATATAGCAAAAAATAATATTCCCTCTGTTTAAAAAATAATGTCTCTATTTCCTTTTTAGTTTGTTTCAAAAAGTATGACCCTTTTTCTTTTATGACAAAACTTTAAATTTAACTTTCCACGTGACCAGGGGCGGACCCGCATTGGGTCCAGGGTGTTCACCCGAACACCCTCGGTAAAAAAATACACGATATATATAAGGTAAATTTTCTGTGTTTTTGTAGATGTATACATTTTGAACCCCCTCAATAACAATTAACATTAGATGGCTTAATAGTAAGACCCCTGAATATTAAGTTGCATGCCCCAGGTTCAAATCCCATCAACAACATTTTTTTTTTCGAACCTCCTGAACGAAAATCCTGGGTCCGCCACTGCACGTGACATGTTTAAGACCATAAGATTAAGGGACATTTTGATACATTTGACATAACTTTAATTTAGAACCACAAGATTAAAGTCTTCTTTCTTTTCTTAAATTCTGTTCCAAGTCAAACTATGTCGTACTTTTTGAAACGGAGGGAGTAGTAACTTTAAACATCTGCTGGTTGAAATTGATTCTCAGGTACTACTAAACACTTTGAATAGCAGCTGCCTCATGTACTCACATATATACGCGGATTGAGGTCACTGCTACTACAACTGGAAGGATCATCCTGTAGCTCATTATGAGGAAGGCTAATGCAATAGCAGACTTGCTAGCTAAATACGGAAGGACAATGAAGGATCCACACATGATATACAATCAGCCTTATTTTGCAACATCTCCTTCTCGATCTCTTGTAATAAATGCTCTCGAAAGAGATGTGAATGGAACTATATCTCATAGACTAGTTCAGTGCCGGCTCTATGCTATATCAATTAAGGCATATGCCTTATGCCCCCCAAAATTGGGGGCCTCAAATTTTCTCAAATTTTAATAAGAATAAATTATATTTTTAATTTTATAAAAAATAATAATTTATTTATGATAGAAATCATTTTAGAAAATAATAAAGATTATTTTATTTTCTTTAATCCCATTCAAGTAGAAGAAAACAAAAAAAATATTGTTTTGCCTTTTTGCAGTCTCTTTGTTAACATTCATATTACTTTATTCTTTGTAACTCCTTTCTTATTCTTATTCTTCTTTCAAAATTTTGATTAGTTAGAGTAATGGTTTATCAATAATATAAATCAATAGCTGAAAAATATTAAACAAAATAAAATACAAATCTTATTCTTATATCTGTTTAATTAATTTTCAAGCATTATAACAAGCACATTAAAGTGGGGACTAAGTTATCGATTTTTTGAATCAAATTCTACGATTCTAACATTTATCTTTATTTAAAATTTGTCTAGTTATTATTTATAGAACTATGTTAACCATTCATATAATGATTGCCCTAGTAAAAGGAAATTTTTAACGTTGAATTGATAAATTTTTCCTTAAAACTAATAATTGACAAAAAAAAATCATGTATAAAATAATTAAGCAACAATTGCATTCAAAAAGCGTAAGAAAAATAACAAATTTAAATAAATACATATAATCTTTTTTTTGATTTTAGGCCTCTAGTTGACATTTCGCTTTAGGCCTCGACTTATGTTGAACCGCCCCTGACTAGTTTCACCTTTGTATGGATAAACCTTCTTATTAAATAAATAAAATGGCTCCTTCCTTTCTTAAACAATAAAAATGAAATGTTCAATTAATTGTGTTGAGTAAAGCCACGAGCTAGTTCTTAAACTTCTAGATTAATCTTTCGTTTCTTCTCTTTCTCTTGGAACAATGCTAAAGTTGTTAACTAATGATAATTATTGGTACCAAATCTTTATGAGGGGGGGGGGGGAGATAGATTTCTTATAAACATCTCCCAAATGTGAGTCACTTTCTTTTCTGCCATCCAAGAAAACATCAACAATACTTCCTAAGTCTTGTGTTCCTTTTTAGTGACGCACCCTATAAATTTGATGTCTTTGATTTTTAATTTTGAAGCACTCTCTCTCCAATTTTATGATCATACAATATATTTACGATCATAAAATTAAAAAATATTTTGATATGTATACATATTTTTTTAAGATCATATAAAATTTGAAAAGAATCATTTAAAAAAATGACATTGTATGTCAAAAATAATTCAATTATGTTAACAACTCTGCATCTGTAAAAAGAAAAACTAAAGGAGTAAATTCTGAAGAAAAAAAACTTTAAGTTCTATAATTTATTTTTGACTTTAGGTTGTGGTTAAGTCGTTTCTGATTGTGTATTGAGATATGTATTATTAATATATGACAATTTATGGTAGTAGTGATGCAACGAGTTTTAATATATGCATTAACACGATTAAATATTTAATTGCTCCTAAAACTATTTTTTTCATATTTTTTATCACAGTTATGAAAGGTATCTTTATATTTTTTTAAAAAGCTAATACGTAATATATGTTATTTTTAATTTATTCAGGTAAATAATAAATAAAAAACAATCTCTGTATATCAATATACGCTTAGTTAACATAAATTATTCTATATTTTATCGAACATTATTTTTATATTCCCTGCTAAACGATAAATGACCGACGTAATATTCAAACATGACATGCTACTTTATTGAATTTGCTTACTCTGTAACACCCAGGGTATTTTTCAAACATACAAGTCTGTGTCAAAGAACTCATAAATTCCAGCATCTTAATAAGTTTTCGAAGAAAAAACCAAATTTTATAAGAGATTTTATTTTTTAATTAGTTATCATATATAATTAAATTATGATATAATTAACAGTGCACCTATGAAAAGTCTGTGTCAATTGTGCTGCTGGTATAAGTTGGAGAATCCACTCGCAAGATCTGTGTTCGAATCCAGCTAGAGTGCCTATATATAGTGGAAATTCTACTTATATACTCTCAATTGCTTTAATATCAAAGCATGGTTTCATTTCCAACAGATGAAATAGCCCATGATTTTCCCCCTTTCTTTCGTGTCTACAGAGATGGGAGAGTCGAAAGATTTCATAACTATGTCTATGTTCATCCATCAGATAATTTCAATACTGGAGTTCGATCTAAAGATGTCAATAACAATTCAGCTCGCCTTTATCTTCCCAAAATAACCGAAAAAACCCAAAAGTTTCCTCTTCTTATATACATCCATGGTGGAGGTTTTTCAATAGAATCAGCTTTTTCATCAGGGCACGATAAGTACCTACACTCTATAGTTACTAAGGCCAATGTGGTTGCGATATCCATTGATTATAGACTTGCTCCAGAGCACCTTTTACCTACGTGTTATGATGATTCTTGGTCCGTCATTAGATGGACTTCTTTACATGTTGAAATGTGTGATCATCTCATATTAACAGAAGAAACAGTTATGGAGCCATGGCTCAAGGATCACGTAGATTTCTCACGTGTTTTCTTGGCTGGTGACAGTGCGGGTGCAAATATTGTACATGACATGGTTGTTAGAGCAAGTGCTAGTGAAAAGCCACTAGGGGATGGTTTTAAGATTGCTGGAATAGCATTAATTCATCCATTTTACGGTAACGATGAAGTTGATGAGTATTGTTCGTTTATTTTTCCAGAGTGTGAAGGATTTGATGATCCTAGGTTGAATCCAGCAGCTCATCTTAGGTTACTATCAAGTCTTATTTGTCGAAAGGTTATGATATTTACTGCGGAGAAGGATTTTCTAAAAGAGAGGAGTTTGACTTATTATGATGCATTGAAGAAGAGTGGATGGAATGGTGAGGTTGAGATTATGGAGACACAAGGGGAGGATCATGTTTTTCATTTGCTTGAACCAAATTGTGACAAGGCTGGTCTATTGATGAAAAGGCTAGTTGAGTTTTTTAATGAGGAGATTTGATAAACAATGTTTGTCTGATTTTCATATTTGCTAGCTAGTACCATGGTTTAAGTTAGTTTTTCGCCCGCTTCTTGATCATAACACTCGATGAAAGAACACTCAAGGCGTTCTTTTCAAGGCTTAAGTTATTTTTCTCAGGATCGTCTCAACAAGATTGGGGGTCTAAAGTCAAACTTCAATAAAATGTTTTAATGTTGTTGTGGTATTCTGTTATTCTAGAGAGAAACAAATATTAAATGTTAGTTGGACTACATTACTTTGACGCATTAAGGGATAATGACAGAGATTTAAAAGTGAAGTTAGAGATAACACAACTGTGATACAATCTATGTGAACAGAGTATTTGTTTAATTAGCTGAAGTTCATTCGAGAAAATACCTCTAGAAAATCACTATTGTGTGTTGAGAAACAATTATAGTGAGTAACGGTTCATGGTTGAAAATACCTCTAGAAAATCATGTTTTTCATTTGCTTGAACCAAATTGTGAGAAGGTTGGTCTATTGATGAAAAGGCTAATTGAGTTTTTAATGAGAAGATTTGATAATTAAACTATGTTTGTCTGATTTTCATATTTGCTAGCTAGTATCATGCTTTAGAGTTAATATCTTAAAAGATCACTCAACTTTAAGTATTGATCTAGCAAAGTCATTAAAGTTTGTTTTGATAAAAAAAATCACTCAACTGAGATTTTTATATCAATGAAATCACTCAACTTTAGGAATTGATCTAGCAAAGTCATTAAAGTTTGTTTTGTATCAAAAAAATTACTCAACTTAGATTTTTATATCAATAAAATATCTCAACTTAGACATTTGTGTTAGTTAAATCACTATACAAAACTTATCATTAATTTTTTCCATTTCATATAAAATAGACCCTACAAATAAATGAAATTAAGAAAACTAGTTTAATTTTTTTATGGAAAACTTCTTTAGTGAAACAAATACTCTTTGTCTTAATATACTAATTACTAAATAAAAAGAAATAATTTAGAAGTTCTATATTGGTCCACTAGTGTATTTGTTTTTGAGGATTAGCACAAACAAATTATCGATAAAATTTTTATTTACAATCTAATTAGAACTCATTAGAGAATAAGAGTATAAAAATAATATTTAAAATTTGACCTCAATTAACTTTCTAAATATATTATAACGGACAACTTTTCTTTAACAATGCAAAAATTAAACAACAGTGCTCTAATAAAATTTGTTTTTTTTTGTTTTGTAACTTTTTTTCAAAAAAAATAAAATTAAAAAATAATCTTATATATTATTGTACTTCTTCATTGAAGCTTAAAATTATTTTGGCTCTATTAATCTTGATCTTTTCTTATAACGGTAATTTTTCAACTTAATTTTTTGCTTTAACTAGTCAATTTTGTGTAAATATTTTTTTTAAAATAATAATAATAATAATTCATAATGCTTACATACTTTAATATTATAAAAGTATGTATTTCATTAATTAAGTTTGTTCGTAAAAATTTATTAGCAATTTAATTTTTATTCATTTATAGGGTTCATATTTATATGACATAAAAAATAATTTTTTTTACTACATCAAATGTTTTTTTAGTGATAAATTTAGTTAAATGATTTTATTGATATAAAAGTCTAAGTTGAGTGATTTTATTGATACAAAATAAAGTTTAATGACTTTGCTAGATAAATTTCCAAAGTTGAGTGACATTTTGAGATATTAACTCCATGCTTTAAGTTAGTCTCCCCCCCCCCCTCCCCCGCGCGCGCGTCTTGATCATAATACTTGATGAAAGAACACTTAAGGTGTTCTTTTCAAGGCTTAGGCTATTTTTCTCTTGAGCAGGGTCGTCTCAACAAGATTAGGGGCCTAAAGTCAAACTTCAATAGAATGTCTTAATGTAATGTTGTGGTATTCTGTTATTCTAGAGAGAAACAATTAAATGTTAGTTGAACAACATTACTTTAATTTGAAGCATTAAGGGATAAATGACTGAGATTTAAAAGTGAAAGTTAAAGATAACACAACTTTGATACGATCTATGTGAACAAAATATTCGCTTAATTAGCTTAAGTTCATTCGAGAGAATAGCTTTACCAAATCACCATTATGTGTTGAGAAACAATTATAGTGAGTAAAGGTTCATGGTCGAGAGGGAAGAACTCGACAAGATTATAGTGAGCATGTTTTAAGTTTATTCTGACATTTGGAAAAATCACCATCCTAGATTGTCTCCTCTTGAAGAAAAAAAATCATACATTACTTACTTGTTTAATTATTTCGATTTGTCTTGGTTCTTGTTTAAATTCATCATGATAATAATCAAAAGGATAAACCTTGAGAAAGCAAGATGAAGTCCCTCTTCCTCGTAAATAAGGCTAGACCGTTGGATACTTTACTTTAGAGCTCGTGTAGTACTCATTTCTATTTCTAGAGGAGTTTATGTACTCCACTTGAAGTCTACTAAACAAGTGTTAGAGGGAGCGAAACCCTCAATTTGAGGTTACTGGGATCTATGGCTGACTGATATTGCCCTTCGCCATTTAGCTATAACATTATTTTTCTCATTGATGATCATATGTCTAGAACCAATTTTGAGATTGGGTACGGTATGAAAGTTCTTTGAAATTCTTAATAGTTTGAAAAGGAAATACAAATCTAGCCATAACCTTCTCTATTTAAAGAAAACTTTTTGGCCTTTACTTCATGGAATAGTGTGTCAGACACATGATCTCTAAGATCTCCTGGACTACTAGACGGAATTCGATCCAAAATAAAAACTTTGAATATTTTATTTAGAAGGAGATGAATTATCGATAAATTTGTATGTAAGTGTACAATACGAATTAAGAGAAAGCTGATATGATTTCCTTTTTGAGAAGCTAAAGTTAAATGATTGAGGTCTTTTTAGATTCAAATGATTACTATAATATTTTTAACAATACAAAATAGAGCTTTGATACTTCGATTTGAGATGGACTCCGATCACAAAAGAAATCAAATTTTATTTATAACGATCATTTATCTTTTTAAGGATAAGTTCTAAATATGATTATGAATGAGAACAAATATTTCATTTGATATACTCTTCAAATCAAACAAATTCAATATTCCACCAATAGCTCAAATATTTAAGTTTAGTGCGATAGAGTCTAGTAGTGATTGCTCTATCTCCTAGAAAGATGGGAATATTGGTTTATTGTTTTTTAAAAAGGGAAAAGGCTCAAATATGTCATTAAATTTTCAAAAAAACTTATTTATGTCATCAGTTAAAAATTTAGCTCATTTATGCCATTATCGTTAACGAAAAGGCTCATTTATGCCATTATTTTTTAACGGTGATTTTGCAAAACCATTTTTGATACGTGGCCAATTATAATTTGGCCACGTCATCAATTTTTCTAATGAAAAAATCATAATTTGGAAAAAAAATTGAATTAATTTTTTTTTAATTTTTATTATTAAATAAATTGATGACGTGACCGAATTATATTTGGTCACATCATCAATTTTTTTAATAAAAAAATCAAAATTCTGAATAAAAATTGATTTTTTTAATTTTTTTGAATTAAAAAAATTGATGATGTGGCCGAATTATAATTGGCCACATGTCAAAAATGATTTTGCAAAATCACCGTTAAAAATAAAAAATAATGGCATGAATAAGCTTTTTCTTTAACGATAATAGCATAAATAGGCCAAACTTTTAATTAATAACATAAATGAATCTTTTATAAAAGTTCGATAACATATTTTGCCCTTCAAAAATCCCTTTAAACAATTCGCACAGCATCAATACTATACTAATATTTCAATTAAAGCTGTTTTCTTGTCACTATTGAACATAATTATTTAGGTAATTAGTAATTACACTACTCCCGATGGCTGCTTAATTGACAGAGGAAAAAATAGAGTTTTTTATTTGATGCAATGTATACACTATATATATGTCAATTGTCTTGCTTTATGATGTTTTCACTGTGCTCATTGGCTTAGTAATTTGTTTGCTGTTACACAATCTTAATATTATCTTAAAAGGGAGTTCTTTAGGGCATTTCTAGCCTTATTTTTTTTTTTCAGACGCCTAACTTTAATTTAATTTTCTATTTTATTTTTTAAATTAATTTTTTTCATATTATATTATTTCTTCCCTTTTTCATATAATTGCCCTATAAAATTTTCATATAATATAAAATTTACTTTATAAACTTTTTAAAATTACATTTTATTTTAAATTTCTAAAGAACAATTACAAATAATTGATAAAAGAGATCAACAAGTATAATCATAATCACAACTAAAATAATTTTATGGACCATATACTTATTTTTTCGAACATTTTGAAAATAACCTATCAGATTACACGTATATACATTCTGCTCGCATATCCTTTGAGTTGGTACAACAATTTCAAATGCCAACACGACTTATTAAGTAGTAGAGTAATATAACAAAGTGTTTTAAGAATACAATAATCGAAACAAATAAATATAAAATTACATTTTAAAAAATGTACTATTAGGAATTCAACAATTCAAAAGCCTTTTAGTTTGGATGAGTATCTCCAAAAAGAATACACAGTGTGATTATATTTTGAAACAAGTACAAGTATTTGCATCATGCTATGTCACACATGAACATCTCATGTTCTGATTATTTTACTAACTTACAATCCTGTACCATGGAAATATTTCAATATCATAAAAGTACATTCTGAAGATTTTAGATTACTCTTCTGCTTCTTCTCTTTCTCTTGGAACAGCACCAAAGTTGTTAACTAGTAAGTCGACGATTATCGGTACCAAATCCTCACATGGCACAGACTTCTTATAAACTTCTCCTAAATGCGAGTCGCTCCCTATTCTGCCACCCAAGAAAACATCAGCACCTTCAACAGTTTTGCCTTCCTTTCTAGTCAGGCATCCCATGAATCCGATATCGGCAACTTGAACTTGTCCACATGTATTTGGGCAACCTGTCCAGTGCATTCTCACTGGCTGTGTCACGGAAACTAGACGTTGAACCTCCTCAGTTATCTTCATTGAACGTGCTTTAGTCTCGATTATTGCTTGCCCACAGAATTGGTTGCCAGTACAAGCCACCAAATTTCTCATGAGAATAGGTGGATCAGGTGAGAATCTGTTCTTTAAGAGAGGCTCATGGAGTAATGCATCGATCTTTGAGTTCTCGATGTTGGGAATAATGATGTTCTGTTCAACAGTCAGACGCAGCTCTCCTGAACCATACTCATCAGCCAAACGAGCTAGCTCATCCATGTCATCTGCTTGGACACGACCAACCGGAATGTGAAGACCAACAAAGCTGTATCCTTCCCGTTTCTGCGGATGCACGCCAAGGTACTCTCTCCTTTCCCATTGTTTCTGGACCAAATCCTCTGAAGATTCTCTATCTAGCTTCTTTTGGGGCATTCTCTTCACAACTTCTGCCCTGAATCCTTCAACACCCTGAATCATTCAAATTAAACCGGGAGAAAATGATACCGGTTAGATCATCTACCGAAAAGTTTGGTTCTGCCTAGAAAGCGTTATAGTATTACATCAACTAACACTAGTAAGCACTTCTATTCAAAACCAATATGTCATCATGGAACTCATGTTTCCCTATCAACACCATGTATACTATGACTTTACAAACTCCAATTGAGGCCATACGAATGACAAATTATTATTTTTAACAAGTAAAACATAAACCAAATAAGCAAAATGCTACTCACCAGTTCGTCAATTAACCACATCATTCTTGTTTTCTGCCTGTTCCCTCGGGTACCAAGATCTCTATAAGCTTCTAATATAGCTTTGCAAACAGGGACTACATCATCAGCTGGAACCCATGCATCAAGAGGAATTGCCTCTGCACATCGCTTCGGACTGAAAAATCCACCCACAAGCAGGTTGAATCCGAATCGTCCATCTTTGGTTGCAGGCATATAGGCAAGATCATTAATATGCGGATGCTCATAAAGATCGTGTGACCCTATTACACATACATTCCACTTCCTTGGCCTGCAATAACATCATTATATCGCAAAAATCTGATTAGCAGATGCTTTAAGTTAACCTCCATCAAAGCTATAAAGTTGAAACACAAAATTGTGAGATGTTTAGTGCAAGGCTTACAAGTTAGTCACATCCACATTGCCACGAAAATTGGCGGTGACATATTGGGACAGCAAATTAGTGTAAGGCCTTGTGTCTACAATTTCATGAGGATCAATTCCAGCAAGAGGATTCCCCACCGGATTTCGAACATTATCCATGCCACTCTGCAGACTAGTCAAGCCAACTTCATCAAGTCCCTGTAGAATCTCAGGCACATCAGGTAACACAACCCCACGAATCTGCCAATTTTGCCTTGTAGTCACATCACCACATCCATCTTTCCCATATTTCCTAATCACACTAGCTAAATATCGAGTTTGATCACTCGTCGTTACTCCATTTGGAAGCTTCAATCGCATCATGAATCGACCATCTGAATATCATCACAATTGACAAACATTAATACTAATGTGACGAATGAATTAATGATCCCAATTTTTGGTACTTACAGTGGTGTTTTCTCCGATGGAAGAGTCCAAGCCACTTGAGGCGAATATCAATATCTTCTTTAGTTAGCTTTGATTTCTCGATCTCTTCAAGCGAGATCTTAGAAAGATCTTCAATACCATTTTCAGTGAATAATTTCATTGGTTCCTTTTCAATCTTCGCCTTTTCAGCTGGATTTATGCCTTGTCTGAACTTTTCCTTAAGTACCCAATACCCATCTCTTTGCTCAACTCTAGGCTCTAGTCTCTCAGCAGCTATCTCCGCCGCCCCGGACGACGGTACCGCCACCGTCTGCGGTGGAGTAGCATGAAGTTTGGAAAATCTAGTAGAATTTGGAAGTGAAGTAGCTGAAAATTTAACAGAAAACGAAGTCATCTCAACAAATTAACAAGAACAAGTAAGTTACAAAACCAAGTTAAAAATTGAGAATTTAGTCGATTGAGGTAGCGGTGATCGTGGCGGTGGTGATGAAAATGGAAGAATAAGACCATTTTGTAGTCGTGAAGTGGGGTAGGGGGGACGGTGCTTTTGGACTCTTGGAAGTTCCAAAGGGTCGTTATTGTTTTAAAAATTACAAGTGCTAATGACTAGGATATCCTTTCAAAGTTATTAACTCCTCCGTTTCAGAAAGAGTGATCTAATTTGATTTTAAATAAAGTTAAAAAATAAAGAATAATTTTTAATTTTGTAGTTCTAAATTAAACTTAAATTAAATGTACAAAAATATCTTTTAATCTTATGGTCTTAAACATGTCACGTGAAAAGTTAAAATTAAAGTGTTGTCAAAAAAAGAAAATGATCATTCTTTTTTAAACAAACAAAAAAATAGAAGGAGTACCTCGTTTCTAAAAATAACGATCTAATTTGATTTGATACGATATTTAAAAATCTAATAATAATATTTTTAATTCCATGAACTTAAATATATTACATGATAAGTATGAACTTAAATATATTACATGATAAGTATGAACTTAAATATATTATATGATAAGTAAAAATAAAGTATTGCTTAAAAATTATTGTATTTTTAAGAATATATTAAAAAGAAGTATTAGTATATAATTTTAAAAAAAGTGTGAAGTATAGAAAGGTCAAAGGTGTGATATGTGATGCTCCCTTAGGGAGGTTGTTTTTGGTAAGGGGCAACCTTTTGGGCCATCCATGGGTCAAGGAAAGAGACGTGTGGCCTTTTGATTAAGGCTACAGCATACATATTAAGAAAAAAAATGCCTGTGGTGGTTTTTCTTATAGAGTAATAGTTTCTTTCATAATTTTATGAAATGAAGCTATAGTTTGTTGATTTATAAAATGTATGATAATAATTATTTAAAATATAGAAGAATATATTGCATAATTTATTGGCACGCAAAAGTAAAAGCTTATTTACGCATAAATAAGATATATTTTACGCACACGCAAATGAAGTATAATGTATTAGTGTATGTATGACACTTATATTTTACTTGTTTTTCCTATTATAACTTTCTCTTGCTTTTATATGTGATTTATGATTTACGGGGATGAATAATATGATTTTTGAGATATGCATATCATTACAATAAAAAATATATCTTTAAATATTAATTAAAATTCTTATAATTTTATGTGATTCAATATTTAAAAAAGAAAAGTCCTATCACTATCTAAAAGTTTTGTTAGCGACAACTTGGTTACCACGAATGCGGCGCCGCAGTTTTCCTACTTGACGGGGGCCACCCGTTGGAACGTAGAATCACAGTAATCATAGTTAATATATCAAAAAAAAAAAAAGTTATCGTATTCGATTAAAGAGAAATAAAATTATTATTGAGTATGTTCCCGAATATAAATATTCTTATAAAAAAATAATAAATAAATTTTATAGAATAAATAAATAAATTTCTTACTTATTTTTGTGCTCAATATTATATCTGAAAAAAATAAAATTTAAAATATTAATATATAATCTAGAAAATACATATAAGTAGACAATAACAGTACAAGAAAATCTGAAAAGTTGGTCAGGATGCAGAGTGCAGAGGAAGTGGGTGTAGCTATGTTTAAGATAGGATAAAAGAGAGACATTGGAGACAATTCAGGTTGGAGCTGAAAATAACAATTTTGGGAGCAAGAATCTACCACACATGGAAAGCAAGAAAGTGAAGAACTTCAAGGATTGTGGGGTGGTGGGGATGGATGATATGGGATAAGACTTATAGAGTTTATAATAATAATATTAAATAGAGTGTACTAGTAATGGTTGTACAAATTATACATATATTATTTCTTATATATTATTTGGTTTGATGTATTCATACATTGTATACAAATATTTACTCACTTCATCCCATTTTATGTGACATCATTTTTTTTTGGTCAGTCTAAAAAAGAATGTCATATTTTCCTTATATGGTAAGTATTTAAAGGTATAATTTCTCTTTTACTCTTATTGATCCCACTTAATTTTTTAATACATTTATGAGGAGAGAGAAAAATAAGTTACTTTTTTGAAGGGCAATTTGGTAACATTTCAAAGTCTTCATTATTTCTTAATCTCCGTGCCGGATCAAATATTGCCACATAAAATGGGACGGAATGAGTATTTGCTAAGATACCCTTCACAATTATGGTAATAAAGATGTAAAAAGATTTTCAGGGGCAATGAGGTCTTTAATAATGCTAAGCATGCATTAAAACCCCTTATATTACTAATATCTAAAAATTTATGATATTAGCAATACACGCCTTAATATACAAAAGAGAAGTATTAGTTATATATAGTATGAAAAAGTGTACCAACCAATTTATTACTAATATAAAGAGTTAATGCATATATTATTTTTACTGATACATTCTATCAAACGATCCCTAGAAGTGAAGATAAGACGTGTTAGAAGTGAAATGACAAAAAAAAATGGAAAAACACTTGTAGGACTTATTTTCGATTTAAGGAAGGCATTTTTAATTACACTTTTTTAGTTTTAAGCAACTTATCTTTTCCTATAAATATTTTATTAAAAAAATATGAAATTTAAAAATATTTTACCCCATACCGAACACACTAAACGAAAATTCATATTTGGAAAAATATAAGTGAAGATTATAATAATTGGAAAATGGCAAGCACAACTCACAAGCATCTCATAACAGATCTGAGTACATAAAAGATAATGCATTCACTTTTATTTTCTTTTACTGAGATTTTCGTTTGTTTATTTTTATTCATTTTTGACTTTTAATTTCTACTAGAAGACCTTGTTGAATCCTTATATCAGGTTAAATTTCCAATTTAATATATAATCTTCTAATATCAACCTCATCAATTAAATTTCTAATTGTTACCTCCAATCTAAACCTTCAAAAATTAATAGATTCACTTACTTTTCTTCCGCAACAAATATTTTTCAAGCTAAGAAAATTGTAAGTATGATAAAATTGAAAAAAGAAAAACTCATAATTTGCTTAAAATTAATAGTTATAAGCCCTATGGCGGTACAAAATAGAAGATACAGTTGCTGTGCAGTTTGACAAAAAGTAAAGAAAAAGATGAAAGTGCATTAGTATATTATATTTTTGTAGAAAAATAATAAATTTGTTGGCCTCCAAGAAAAGCCAAGGGTCTTCTATATCAACTAGCCGCCACAACATGTCATTGAGCCAAAGGTCCAATTGCACATTACATAGAGCTAAAATGAAGATATTTTATTTAATTACTCTATTAAGTATTAATATTAATATTAAAGAAAGCCTCAAGTGGCACATGAAAGTACAAACTATATTGCTTTGTGTACTAATTGAAGCTTACTTGTAACTTGTAAGAGACATTGTTTGGGGTGTTATGAAGTTAAGAGATTAGTTATAAATTAATTAAAGTAGTTTAAAGTATTAGTTCTATCTCTTTGTATCTTTAAAAAGATTTAATAAAGAAGATTTGTAATTAGATATATAACTTAAATCAATTTCGAGATCATAAATTATATCGTGTGTCCTTAAGAAATTTAATCACTTTATTATTGTTCAAAATTTTGGGTTAATTTCTTCTAAAATAGAATTAAAAAACTATTATGTAATCATTGTACTTTAAATCACAGAACTTCACAAAAACTTAGGGTGTGTTGATACGAAGGAAAATGTTTTTTCTAGAAATGTTTTCCTGGAAAACAAGTATATTTTTTATTTATTTCCTCATATTTGGTTGGTGAGTAGAAAATATTTTCTGAAAAAGATTTTTAGTATTTAATTTATGAATGAATTTTTTTAAAAAAATATCTTTTATTTTTACTAAAATAAAAAATAATTTTTATTTTTACACTAAAAAAACAAGAATTTTAGCCGTGAAACAATAGTTAAATATTATGGAAATAATGGGTAGCACTACTTTACCACGATTCCTACCATGCCATAAGCCACTGTTTTAGCGTCAGTGGTAGCATTTTTAGGTAGCCATAATTGGGCATAAGTATATAGGAATAAATAAAATCCGGCCCTTTGGCCTTTTCGTTTAAAAAAAAAAAAATGCTTATGTCTCTTCCTTTTATTAATAATAATAATATAATACTATATATATAAATTATTTATTTATTGATATGATTCCAAATAAACCCACATGAGTGACCTGATTCAATTTCCTTCGAAAACAAATTACTACACTTTAAATTAACTATGATTCTCATTCTGGTGATTAGAATTTTTTTATGTATTTTTTTTTCATGTAGTCAAATTTACCCAGGAAAAATAGTGGCTATATTTAGGAAAAATGACAGAAATCTCACCTTTAAGTTCTCTTACTACCATTATCTCTTATTAGTTTTACAAATTTTCAAAATCTCTCATTTTCACACATCAGATTAATGTATCAGCACATCAAATTAATGTATTTCGCACATCAGATTAATGTATCTCGCGCATCATATTAGTGTATCATGTATAAAATGTACATTAGATTAGTGTATCATGTATAAAATGTAATGTATCTTACTTAACTATTAAAGTATCTGCGCTTATATTATTGTATCAGGTTGAGGGATTTCTATAATTATAAACTTATAAGGGACAAATAGTGATTTTACATTAAAAGTATGTGATTCTGTCATTTGCCCTAAAGAACAAATAAAGAGAAATTACAAAGGAAAAGAATTAAAATTTGGAGAGAGCTAAAGTGGAAAGAGGAAAGTGAAGAGTTGTCCTCTTCAAAACTTCATCCACATCTCCACCTATCAATCGACCATTTCACCTCTAACCCGTCCGAAAGCTTGTTCTTCAAGAGGTGGAACTGCTTCAACCATAGAAGAAAAAACATGTGAAGAATTAACCTTTCCACTTTGTTTTTTTGTCCGTTGATAAGCTTGTTTCTTTGTTATATTTGACCTCTTGAATCCGTACATTAATTTCGACTTCATCATACATTAGTAAAGAGGAAAATCCATGATCGAGCTTGGAAAAAGCATGTCAAAGTCATCAAAACAAGTGATGTTATTTTCTCTACACTTCTATCGATAACCTCAACAATGTGTAAGAACCAAAGCTCTCTCCTCCATTACTAAGAGCCTGAACTTAGATTCTCAACATCTAGATTTTGCCCTTTATCTAGCTTCTGATGGGTTGAATCTCTAAGGAGATTAATACCACCATCTTAAAACTAAATTACAGGCCAAAATCTCTGAATTGAGATCTAATATACTATGTACATTTGATACAGGTGAAGAAGGATTCTCTTCAAGACGGTATTAACTTACTAGGATTACTCAACCAAGTCTTGATTTAGCATGAAAAGGACACCCCAAAGCTCTCACCGGGTGCATGATGCTATAATCATATGAAATTTCTTTGAACTTTGTTATTTGCCTTCTAGAGTAGTGACTACTATTTAGTTTCACCTTCTTTTCATATAATAAAGAGTTTGATGAAATGCTAGTTAATTTGTGAAACTTCTTATATGAGGAGTGCCAACTTTGTCTAGGTTAATGATTCTTTTGACTTCACTTGGAAGTTCTTGGAATTGATTATATTAAAAGCCACCTGCAAAAATAAACATCAAGTTAATTAAAACATTCAGCAAGAGTATTTCCTTCCCGGAGGGAATGTTGTACTCTTTCTAAGATAATCCTCATTAGCTCATTGATAGTGTTTACCTCCAAACTCAAACTTTAAGGAATCTCCCACCTCCCTTCTACCATTACTAGAGAGTCTATCTCTACCAGTACGTTAGTCCATCTATTCTCTTTACATAACATTAATCCCTCGCTAATAGCTTTTGCTTCTGCCACTAAATTAGTAGAATCAATCATTTTAACTCCTTTAGCAGCCAGAAAATTCCTATTCAGATCTCTAATGCAAAACGCTGCAGAGCTAGGCCCATGATTTTCTTTAGAAGCCCCATCCGTGTTGCATTTTAGCCAACCAGTAGGAGGAAGGAAAAGTCTTACTGATATGGTTCGCTTTGTTTCCCCCTACAAATACTATTAACAATGGCCAATTATTGGAACCGAAGTCCCAATTAAATCTCTCTTGAGTAATTTAAAAATAGTGTCAGTTTTTTCCCATTTAACTTTACCAACTGAATAAGAACCTCCATGAAGTATAATATTTCTCATTTTCCATACAAACCATAGAATCACAATAGGTACAGCTGAAAATACCACCTTTAATCTTGCATTTCCACTTGCACCCCACCATTTCTTCAGTCAGCTTCAGTTGAACAAATGATGTAGTCAAGCATGCTGCTCTACCAAAATAATTTCATACAATAGATGCAATTTCACCTTTTATAAATAAATGTTTAATTGTTTCTCTCTCCAGGATAGAAAAATATCTGCACAAATAAGAAATATTATGATTCCATGAATGCATGACAACAACTACAAGAACCTTACCTTGCCAAATTATCCAAGAAAGAAAGGAGAATTTATAAGGTAATCCTTTCATCCATAAAAGTTTAAAATCATCATTGATATCCTATCTCTGCCTCAATAATTCCCAAGCGCTTTTGTTACGATCTGAGAGTACCCCCTAAACGTAACATGACGTATTCGATCTCGAAGAGATGTTATACAAGTCCTTAGCATTCATTACATAAAATCATAGAAAATATGGAGGAATTTAAAACTTTCTTTAAAATATAACTCGAAAAGTATTTCATAAAGCGGAAGTCTTTATAACATCATTGTCTCAAACATCTATGAATGACATGACTAAGAGTCTTGGGACGCAACCCACATAAAGTCTAGACATAAAAGTAAATGAGATAAAAGAAACATAAATGTTTGTCCTCGAAGCTATAAGGACTCACCACTTCTTCACTTCTCTAGGATCCTCGAAACTCTAGCCTCCAATGCAACTCAAACCTCCAACCCTACATTTAATTAGAATGTAGGCATATGCATTAGTATAAAGGTACTAAGTGTTGAAGCTAACGTAACATCATAAGAGCATCTTAAATGGTTCGTCAACATAAGACATAAGCATAAGAGATAATAACATAATCATAACATAAGCATCATATCATAACAATTCCACATAAGGCATGCAAAAATCCATACTTCAACCATTAATCCTTCATACTCAAGTGAACTACTTCCCAAGCCACCTCCAAGTATGCATGTGCAAGACCAAGGTAGTATCACATTCTACTACCTAAGCTAAGCACCTCTCTTTAGTCATCCTTGGTCATAGCCCACCTTCATGTTTTCATGACATTAGAGCATTATACCCCTTGATCACCTCAAGGCACACTTGTGCAATGCATGTGGGGCATCCCATTCTACCTCACACACTAAGAATGTCTTGAAGCCACCCTATTCATGTATTACAGTTTTAAATGTCACTGTTGACCTACTTTCATATTTAACAAAGAACTATCATCTTAAGTCAATCTTAACATGGATGTCAACTGTAGTCATTACCCAAGATAAACATACTTTATAAGAGGACACTTCATCAGTAGCTTCAAGTCATATTTGTGCCATGTGTAAATGACATCCCATTCTACCATTCAGACTAAGTATTCATTTAGGCTAGCTAACTCAATGCTAACTACCTTTCAGACTAGCTTATCAAGAATAACATACTATTATGTTATACCTAACTACTATGGAAGACATCATATCATGCAATCCAAGCTATCATAGGAATGTTACAAGTATGCCAACCTAGTCACCATGCAAGTTATCCATAAGGGAGTATGAATTCTCAACCCTAACATGAGAATCCTAGCTCAGGCTATTCTATGAAATGCACCTTGCATGTAAGTCAAGGTACCATTAGGAGAGTATAAGTCAACTTTCCTAAATGAAATGGTTTTAGCCTAACCAAATAAAGCTACCATGAAGGCATTCTAGACATGCTACTTCAAGCTATCCTTAGGAGAGTTCCATTCCTCAATCCCAAGCTACCATAGGAATCACCATCCCCAAGCTTCCATGAGATTCACCATCTCAAGCTACCATAAGATTTACCATCTCAAGCTACCATTAGTAATCTAACTCAAGCTATTCCATGAAGGAGTCATAAAACTCAACTTCAAGCTACTCTATCTTGGTCTCATCTTACCAAGTCAACTACACAAGAAGTGATCATACAATAGAACTTCAAGCTATTCTAGTCTATCATGTTTTGATTCATTTTAGGTTCTTAAGTCAACGTAGAATCCATCTATGTGAGAGAACTTGCTTCTCCTAGCTTGTTCATGTCTAAGTGTATAAGAAAAAGAAATTACTCAATCAAGATCTCCTCATATTGACTTTACCCCTAAAGCCCTAAAAACAATGGCTACAAGCCCCATTTTCAATACAAGTTTCATTCTATCATGATCCATGTTTTAATTACAAGCTATTCAATCACCTTGATCATTAGAGGGTAATTTGAGTCATACTTGATCATATAGGTTCAATTATAACTTTAGAAGTCAAGATCCTTCTTATTCAATTATACCTAGTTCAATTTATATTTAGATTATCCTAACAATGATCAATTAGTATACAAGACAATTGAATTAAGAAGATCAATCTAGAACCTTCAACATTGCCTCTTATGGCCTAAACCCACCATGATCACCTTCATCAACTTAGATTCGAGTTCATCAAGGAATTCACATAAAACATCATATAATAATCATATATATATAATTAGAACATAATTTAATTTTATCCACTATTTTGGAATCACAATCAAGTCTTGCCCACAATGTAATCACAACCCTATCTAGATTGGGGTATTTTGGATTCACAATTGAGGGAAAATATGGGGGCTCTATGGATTCTTAATACATGGATGAATGAGCTTCACATACCTTTGATCAATGCCTTAAACTAGCTTGAATCCTTGGTGAATTCGACCTAGTAGCTGCCTCCCTTCTTCTCTGCTTCTTCTTCTTCAATTCTAGAGAGGGAAATTTTGGAGAGAGTTTTGGGGTCTTTAGATGAGTTAGTTAGAATGGTTACTTTAGGGTTTATTTAGGATTATATAGGTGGATAAATAACCTATTAACCAACCCACATTAACACCTAATTAATAACTAACCCAACCCCTACATCCTAACTTAAAAGAAAATGCTGAAAATTCGCAGCATCTACGGTTTGGTCACCTACGGACCGTAGTTTGGTCTAGTAGTTGGGGACTGAAAGGGCTTCACTACTTCGGGCATAAATTTTTACTCCGAGATTGATATTAGGCAAATTCGGTGGTGTTAGAAAGAGGACTCAGAGATCTTTTATTAGATAGGTAATGGAGAACCTAATTCGTATTGAGATATGAGATATGACCATTTGAAGTTGGCCCTCAACTTACTAAAATTGGCAGCATCTACGCCCCTTCATCTACGAATCGTAAGTGGAGTTACTGACTGTAAATGGCCTCTGTAGTTTGGGTATGCAACTCTAAAATCTGCAGGCTCTTAAATAAAACTAAGTATGGACCTACAAAGCAGACCTACGGGGCTTCATCCCACTTACTGGCCGTAGGTGGCCTCTGTAAGTCACCCCAAAAATCTGCAGACCATGCTATCAAGGCAACTTTGGGGGACTATTTTAGGGTCCTCTTATAGGACCCCTTTAATGGTCTTAAGAGAGTCGTAACCAGATGTTTTACCCCTATACATGGTGTTCTAAATGTAGGAGTCACTTCTAGTTTTCACCCTCATACAATACTCCAAAATTCAGTGACAAGACCCTTACAACTCACTAGTCCAAATGACTAGTTTTCGAACGTCATGGACGTCTTTTGACGTTTAGGCACTAACACTTCCAAACTAAGTTAATTGCATTATATTAGGTCTAGAAACTTCATTTTAATCCTTTTTAAGTTATTAGACCTCATGTAGGTCTCTACTTAGGTCATACGATTTCCAGGGTGTTTCAGCTTTTAACACTGAACTTTCTAGTGGTAGTTTTAGTCCAACGACTTATCACTTTGTCTGCTTAGCTTAACATTACACAAATTCAGTGTGACATGATTCACCATATATTCTTGAACATAATTCTTCATACTTTCAAAGTCTCAGCCATCAGTGGTTAGAAATTCTTCAATATCTCTCGTAACATTACATGTTTACCTCTTTAAAGGATGTAGGTGAAGAGGCCCCAATGTAGACCAATTTTCATACCATATAGTAAAAGTAACCCCCTTTGGTTCCACCATAAGTGCTGCTCTATAATCTCCCTTTTCTCTAGCATATGTTTCCATGATTCCCACTTTCTATTCAACAAGAGTAGAAATTTTCTTCTTGTAATATTTATTCCAAAGAAAATTGGACCACAAATTATTTTGTGCCCTACACCTCCACCACAACTTAGCATACATGGCCTGATAGACATCAAACATTGATCTGAAACTAAGTTCACATTTCACGCATACATTGCTCCTTCCTGATTCCTTATTACTCCAAAAAAATCTAGCGAAAATCCTATGAAGTTCCTTAATCACACAGATAGGAGATAACGTTCAAATATACTTCTTGAAAAAAAAATATAAACGATCGTATGCAATATATTTATCCAACTATGAGTCGGGGTCGATCCCACAGAGAATATGAAAGAATATTATCAATAGTAAATATTTAACTTGATAGTCGTTATATAAAAATGGGGGATTTTAAATTGAAATAAAAATAAAAGAAATAAAAATAGCTTTGAACTAAGTATTTATTTATATCCAAATTAATAAAAATAACTAGGAATGTGTTCCCCATAAGCTCATAACGCGGTAATCCTAGTAATAGCAATTCTTCTCTAGTGTTATGCATGCAAAGTGATAAGTTATGTATCTCTAAATCCTTAGTCCGGCATCTAGAGAATTTCACCCCGTACCTTGGTCCGGCTACGTGTGTATAATTTACTAACTCTTACCTTTACTTCATATTAAGCATCATAATCGATGTATGGCTTAGTTATTACTTCGCACCAATCGACACTAGCCTATTAGATAGTATCCCATTAAATCTATGTTGATAATTCTTTTCTTATTAACTACCTCCTTGGTCCGGCAAGTAATAACAAGGCGAGTTCTAACGTTGACAACCGTTAAAAAGACTTCTAAACGAAAAAATTATCAATACATGCAATAACCTATTTGAGAATTGCTTAATTACTATTCATATTTTGTTAATCGCTCATGGTTCCCACAAACCTAGTTGTGAAGCTTAGCTACTCATTATCGCAAAAACACAATCAAAATTTATTAAAAGAAATATGTTTGTGTTAATCATAAAAAGTTAAGAACAATAGCTAAACTATATTTTTATTAATCACGAATACAAATAAATAATAAAGGAGAAGAAAGAATAAACCACAATTCTCCGGCCTCCACGGCGGCTCTTACAAAGCTCCAAAGCTAGAAGAAAATTTATATTATGTCTTGTATCTTATTTCTTGGCTTTCTACCAAATAATAATTTCCATGCCTTATTTATAGATGTAGAAAACCCAAAATAAAATAATTTAATCCAAACAAATTAGGAATCCAAAACCAAAAAGAATTAGCGTGCTTTTTTTTCCCCTTTTTTCTTTTTCCGCGTATAGTAGTGCAGCGTGAAGCGTGGGAGACTGCCACGTGGCTGCTTTCCTTATGCAATTCACAATTGCAGAAATATGTATCTTACATATAAATATATTATTTTATTCACTTTAATCCATTAAGTTGTTTGCTTAATTTTCTTCTTTAACCTTCCATTTTAAATTTATTTTAGCTTCAAATTTTTTCATTTTTCCACCAATTTAATCCTACAAATAAAGTACACAATTTAGCACAATCCATAAAATTTATGGTCAAAACTGACAAATATAAATAATAAATGTGAGGTAAATAATGATAAAAAATGTGTAATTTGGTCTCACATCAACACCCCACACTTAAACTTTTGTTCGTCCTCGAGCAAACATTAAAGCTCATCTAAAAAAGATTATTCTAGCAATGTCATAACTTTGATTGATACAAACAATTAGGCGCAAGACACCCAAGTAAACAACAAACCTCTAACCTCCTAACTTCAAGGACGGACTTTGAACTCATAAAATTTATGCTTGCTCACCTACTCTCATCAAAGAAAGTTAATAACATCACCTATCTATCATGAAACAAGTGCCCTCACAAAAAAAGATAGTCCACACACTAAATTCAAACGATTGAATATAAATTAAAGACTTCATATCAAGAACAACTCTCACACTCACAAATAAAATTCACATGTATGCACAAACAATCATATGGTTGCCCATTATGTACATCTCCACTAATTAAGCATGCTTGAATAGAATCAAATAGGACTTTAATGGGTTGTAATGTAGGCTAAGGGATGGGTAGGAAAACTATATAATAGTGACTTCCACTTACTTAAGCACTTTGCAATTTTTAGACTTCATCACCCATATTTTCTTCTTTTTATTTTTAGCCCTCTCTTCAACAATTATTTCACAAGTAATTCTCATCATCACAAGAATGTTTCAGTCATTATTATTTTTTTTGATTTTTTTCTTCATAATAGCCACCCTCGACTTGCATATTTTACATAAGTTAAGGTGCACGATGTCCTTGAAAGGACCAGGGCCATCATCAAGGTAATTTTTTTTTTCTTTTTTTTATGTCACATTTTAATCATATATTTATTTTTTTACATTCTTTCAAAGAGGGCTTTTAAGAACTTTGTAGCTATCATTGATTACCTTTCACTCATCCATCCCTTTTTCTCAGAATTGATAATCAAAATAAGTCTATGCTATGATGTTCAAGGAAGCAAGGTGCAAAAACTAGGGATTCAACAAAATGGTCAAGGGAAAAACATGGGTACCAATAAAAGGCTACAAGCTCAAAAAGGGGTAACTGATGATAAAATACCTGAAAAGGCTAAAATTTATAAGACAAATCAAAGAAAACCTATTATCATCTCCTAAACAAGGCAACACCTTTTTTATTTCGCTTCAATAACATGCAGGGCAAGTTCTAGACTAAGATGCAAAACATGGAATAAACAAAATCTCACCACACATGACACAAGTATCAATCAAGATGGATCAATTCTACTTCTAACAGAGACAGGATCATAACAAACTACAAAATATATAAGCTATATACAAAGTCACAACCATGAGCCTAGATGTCAAAAGGTTTGCAATTTCACTAGTAATAAAGCATTCACAAGAAAATACTACTTAAAATTAGGCCAAATAGTAAGTATCATATAACTTAAAAGTTTTTTTTTTTCAAAAATAATAATAATAATAATAATAATAATAATAATAATAATAAATTATTCCTAAAATAAATAAATAAAAGACACTTGGTTCAAAAGGGACTATCCTTAGGAAAAGAACCGAAAACAAAAGTCAAGGAACCCATCCTAAAAAAAAAACTCAGTAAAACAGTAAAAACTAGGAATTCATTAAAACAAAAAACTCAGTAAAACAGTAAAAACTAGGAATTCATTCCTCCACCCCACACTTAAAAAGATGCTATGTCCCCAAAGCATTAAATAAAATACAAAACAAGGGTTAGAAAAACTCCCTGAGGCCTTTAAGCCTAGCTAGTAGCACGTTCTCTAAATTAATATCAAGGGTCGTCACCCCACAATTAAGCTCAAACATGTTTTTTTTTTTTTTTTTTTTGTGTGTACTCAGACTTCCCCTAATCTGCAAAAACAAGATAAAAAAAGTGATAATAATAAAATAAAAAATAATAATGAAATTAAAAAAAAGTTACATTATTAATTGGGTTACCTCCCAACAAGCGCTTAATTTAACGTCGCGGCACGACAATATCAATTTTACTATTTTTCCTTTCACTTTGAAGATATGAATTGCACCCCCAATTTTGAATCAATTTTTCTATTACGCTCAAGGGATGGTGGTACAAAAAGAAAGGTTCCAAACAACAGATATCGCATTCTGCACTTGTTAGATCCTAAGTGAGGAATGTAATTTTTCGATGTTGGAACAATAAATTCAAGAATATAGACACAATTTTCCTTCTCCATACACTTTTCTATAGGCTCAGATAACTCGATGATAATAATAATAAAAAATTAAAACTAATCCTAAGAAATAAAAAAAAAATTATAAGTTAAAATAAATACTAAAGACAATTTCTAAGCCATATTCCCCGACAGCGGCGCCATTAGTTGATAACGTTCAAATATACTTCTTGAAAAGAAATATAAACGATCGTATGCAATATATTTACCCAACTATGAGTCGGGGTCGATCCCACAGAGAATATGGAAGAATATTATCAATAGTAAATATTTAACTTGATAGTCGTTATATAAAAAAGGGGAATTTTAATTTGAAATAAAAATAGCTTTGAGCTAAGTATTTATTTATATCCAAATTAATAAAAATAACTAGGAATGTGTTCCCCATAAGCTCATAACGCGGTAATCCTAGTAATAGCAATTCTTCTCTAGTGTTATGCATGCAAAGTGATAAGTTATGTATCTCTAAATCCTTAGTCCGGCATCTAGAGAATTTCACCCCGTACCTTGGTCCGGCTACGTGTGTATAATTTACTAACCCTTACCTTTACTTCATATTAAGCATCATAATCAATGTATGACTTAGTTATTACTTCGCACCAATCGATACTAGCCTATTAGATAGTATCCCACTAAATCTATGTTGATAATTCTTTTCTTATTAACTAACTCCTTGGTCCGGCAAGTAATAACAAGGCCAGTTCTAACGTTGACAACCGTTAAAAAGACTTCTAAACGAAAAAATTATCAATACATGCAATAACCTATTTGAGAATTGCTTAATTACTATTCATATTTTGTTAATCGCTCATGGTTCCCACAAACCTAGTTGTGAAGCTTAGCTACTCATTATCGCAAAAACACAATCAAAATTTATTAAAAGAAATATGTTTGTGTTAATCATAAAAAGTTAAAGAACAATAGCTAAACTATATTTTTGTTAATCACGAATACAAATAAATAATAAAGGAGAAGAAAGAATAAACCACAATTCTCCGGCCTCCATGACGGCTCTTACAAAGCTCCAAAGCTAGAAGAAAGTTTCTATTATGTCTTGTATCTTGTTTCTTGACTTCCTACCAAATAATAATTTTCCATGCCTTATTTATAGATATAGAAAACTCTAAATAAAATAATTGAGTCCAAATAAATTAGGAATCCAAAACCAAAAAGAATTGGCGTGCTTTTTTTTCCTTTTTCTTTTTCCGCGTGTAGTAGTGAAGCGTGAAGCGTGGGAAACTACCACGTGGCTGCTTTCCTTATGCAATTCACAATTGCAGAAATATGCATCTTACATATAAATATATTATTTTATTCACTTTAATTCATTAAGCTGTATGCTTGATTTTCTTCTTTAATCTTCCATTTTTAATTTGTTTTAGCTTTAAATTTCTTCATTTTCTCACCAATTTAATCCTACAAATAAAATACACAATTTAGCACAATCCATAAAATTTATGCTCAAAACTGACAAATATAAATAATAATTGCAAGGTAAATAATAATAAAAAATGTGTAATTTGGCCTCACATCAAGGGGTTATAGCATATAAGGTATAAATGGGAGTTCTTTGAAGAACACTAGATAGAAGAATCTCTTTACCGCCATAAGAGAGCATCTTTCCTTTCCATGCTTGAATTCTACCGATCAGTCTATTCAACAATTCTGAATAATGTTCTTTTCTTTTCCTACCATGAGTGATGGGACATCCTAAATATTTTATTGGGAATACTCCCCTCCTCATGCCTGTGTTATGCTTCACTTGTTGAACAATCCCTGCACTCACATTTTGATGTAAATAAAAGAAACTCTTTTCTTTATTCACCTTTTGTTAGATTGCTTATCATATTCCTGGAAAGCAAGCAAAATATTTTCCAAAAAATATGAATGAGAAGAAGCAAAGATAATGGTGTCATCAACATAAGAGAGATGATTCAAATTAACACTCCACTTTGGCATCTCATATCCAATATATCGGAGATCATCAAATAGAGAGTTGAGAGCCCTAGTAAGAACCTCTGTTGATATAATAAAAAGAGTAGAAGAGAGAGGATCTCCCTGCTTCACTCCCTGTAGAATGAAAAAAACCATGAGATTGCCCATTGAGAAAAACTGAGTAATAGGTTTTAGAGATCGGCCTCCAAATTATATCAACTAGATTATTAGAAAAAACCCATCTTCATTAACTCCTTCATCAAGAAAGACCAAGAAAACTCTATCATTAGCTTTAGCCATACCCAGTTTAAAGACCACATTTGCCGGTTTTCCTCCTTTGGTAATATCGGTAATCACCACTTGTTTAAGAAGAACATTCTCAATAATGTTCCTTCATTTGACAAAACCTGATTGGTTAGAAGTTATCAACTATGGTAACATTCCTTCTAGTCTGTCATGCACAATTCTTGAAAGAATCTTTTTCATGAAGTTACTTAGGCGAGCAAGTCTCATATCTGAAAAAGGTTGTATGTTATCCTTTTTAAGTATGAGAACCAAATTAGTCACATCAAATTCAAGGGTGAGCCAAATCTTCCGGACTGTCATGTGATTCTCTTTCGTCTATGTCCACCATTTCCGAACTTAGACATTTGTTTTAGTTAGTAGATTAGTTCATTAGTTAGGGTTGTGACCCTTCTTGTTTAAACTTGAATATTTATTGAGATGTTTTGGTACATTGACTTTCACTTTCTAGGTTATTCCTTCCGCATTTGCTTAGTTAGTTCTTTAGATTTATTGTTGAAGTTTTATGACAACTTCATTTATGAGTTATTAATCCGTTTTAGTAGTTTAAAGGCCTTAGTTTTGGCTTAGTTGCTTGTGTTGAGTTGTAGTAGTGGTTCTCCCATCGGTTCGTTAGTGTGGATGCCAATCACGATGGTTGGATCGTGACGCAAACAATTTGAGGATGAAATTTGAAGGAACTTAAGAAGAAGATTGCGATTGGTGAGGCACAAGAGACCACTCTTGATGCGGAAGGTGTGCTCAATTTTAAAGGAAAGATTTGTGTTCCTCAAGTTGACGACTTGATTCAGAATTTGTTGATAGAATCTCATGGTTGCGATATTCCATTCATCTGGGAGTGGTCAATATGTACCGAGATTTGAATCGAATTTATTTGTGGCTGGGCATGAAGAAGTATATAGCAGAGTTGGTGGCTAAGTTTCAAAATTGTCAAAAGGTAAATTATGAACATCAAAGGTCTGTAGCTTTTCTTCAAAGAATGCCAATTCCCTAATGGAAGTGGGAAATTATAGCTATGGATTTTGTGGTTGGTCTTCCCAAGACCTGGGGAAAGTTTGATTCTATTTGCGTAGTGGTTGATATATTGACTCAATCAATCCATTTTATTCCGGTAAGAATAGATTATAATGATGAACAATTGAAAAGGTTTATGTGAAAGAGATAGTGAGGTTGCATGGCGTGCCCCTTTCTATCATCTAAGACTGTAATACTCAGTTTACCTCTATGTTTTGGATACATGATGAATTGGGCACACAACCCAATTTTAGTACCGCTTTCCATCCACAGACGGATGGGCAATACGAGTATTCAAGTGTTAGAAGACATGTTGAGGGCATGTGTGATTGATTTTAAAGGCATTGAGATAAGTTCTTACCTTTTTGTGAGTTCTCATATAATAATAGTTATCACTCCAATATTGATATGGCATCATTTGAGACATTATAAGTGAGGTGATGTAGATCACACATAGGATGGTTTGAGGCTGGAGATATGAAATCTTTGGGGGTTGATTTGGTGAAGGATGCTCAAGATAAGGTGAGTGGTATTCAAGCAAAGCTTCTAGAAACTCACAGTAGACAAATATAAGGTATGTGATATGACATTTGAGACTGGTGAGAATGTTCTTCTTAAGGTATCACCTATTAATGGGGTGATGAGATTTGGCAAGAAAGGTAAGCTAAGTCTGCAATACATTGGTCCCTTTAAGGTTCTTGAATGCGTAAGGCCAGTGGCTTATTGATTGGCTTTACCTCCTAACATATTGGGAGTTCATCCGGTATTTCATGTGTCTATGTTGAAGAGATATTATGGTGATGGGGATTCTATCATTAAGTGTGACTCAATTGTGATAGACAAGGACCTCCAGTATGAGGAACCGATTGCAATTCTTGATCGTGATGTGCGTAAGATGAGGAACAAGGAGATTAAGTCCGTGAAAGTCCAATGGAAGTATCTTCCAGTCGAAAGCGCTACTTGGGAAACCAAGAAGAAACGTGAGACAAGTATTCAGGTACTACTTATTCCTTCCTTATGCCTATTTTTCCTGAGTTTGTCACTCGGGGATGAGTGATGGGTAAATTGATATCTATTGTAACAACCGAGTCCCGCCGTTTTAGAAAAGTCAATGGGGTAAAAATTTTGGGTCGGAAAACCTTTTCATAGTAACTTGGAATTTTCCAACCTAGTCCAGATTTGGACGAAATCAGAATCATTAAAGTCTAGGTAAAATTGGTAACAATTGGGTGATCTAATTATTGATTTTATCACATGTGTAGATAGATAAGTCGTTAAGGAACCCGTACGATATTAAAAATATGAATTCGGACGAGTAGAACTCTCAGAATTGATCTTAGTTTGAATGGGTAGTTTCAAAGTGTCGTTGGAAAAATGTGTGATGCAAAATAAGGGTTTGAAATTCTTAAAATAGCTCAGTGCTTTCGTGCAAGCTGTTGAGGCCCTGGCCGTTGTAGCGGGGTAGGTGCCGCCGTGGCAGAGAAAACGCGACTTAAAGTCGAAAGTAAACCCAAAAGTATTTCATTTTGCAATTTTCAAACTTGAGACCTAACGAACAAATCAAGGTTTTTTTTTGATAGTTTTTCACAATTATTGAGGCTAAAGGCAAGATTTTTACTCCTGAGTCTATTTTTCGATCCGTAGAACATAATCGAATGGGTAATTATCGATGAAAAAGGGTTTTGATTTGGAAATTATGGTGAAGAAAGCCCCAATCTGGGTATGGAAATCATGGGTATGATCTAGGGTTGATAGCATTGTTGGTAATCTGGGTAATTGATGATTGTTTATTGATTTCCATATTATTATGATTAGTTGTAAACCAAGTGCAATAAGAGAGTATACTTAAATCAATCAAGTACAAAAAAAAAATTGAGCCTAAAAAGTAGTAAATACTATAATTGTCCCTAGCTGAAACGACAAGCAGCCATGTTGTCCCTAGCTGGAACTACAAGAAGCCATGTTGACGAAGAGTTGCTTGCCGTAGTTAAGAAATATATCTTTCTTGATTAATGAAAGTAAGAATAACAAGTTTGTTCATTCTCCTTCTTACCTACCCAACACCCCAAGCCTCTAAAAATATTTCTATTATTATTTAGCTAATAAGAGTCTAGAAAAATAGTTGATGTCAACATGCTTGCTTCCCTGGCCAGGGGTAATATGGATAGTTTTTTAAATGTTTTCTTAATGTAATGTTTAAATAATATTTGAAGCTTGAATATAAAATTTTATTTTCGTATTTTAACTTTTATTTTCGCGTAGGATAGATATCCAATTAGGGTAGATCGACTTGACTATCGATAGGCCAGTGTAGATATAAGTGACAATTGAATAGGTTGAGTCAAATTTGGGTGAGTCATAATGGGTTAAGGCAACAATCGGGTTCAGACCCAACTCAACCCAAATTTGTTTGGATCAAAATGGTTTAAGTAATAAGTTATGTAACGGGTCAAGACCCAACTCAATCCAAAGTTTACAAAACTTATTGATTTATTTGTTCTTTCAAACCATTTTAGTACCCAATAAAATTATTTTTTTCTTTATTATAGTTACATATAGCATATCAAATTGAAAAAAAAAAATTTTGATAGGATTTCTCATGAGCCAATTAAGTGGATCAACAAACCAAAATCAATACTCCTTGAAGAAGAAAGGCTTGGGTTAGTTGTGACAGATTCAATCAATTTATTTTTAATGGTCTTCTGGGTTTGGGTCTTGGCACTAAAATGGATAGGTAGGAGAAAAGTAAATGTATTGAGATTTAATTTATTCAATAAAAAAATGACATGTAACAAATACTACTACTACTACTACTAATAATAATTTTTAAAAAAGTGATTGTTAGTTTTAAGGGTAGAGAAGAATCAAAAAGATGGATTGAAGGGTATTTTAGCCCAATAAATAGATAAAGGGTATTTTAGACCTTTTCAAATAGTTCAAAGTATTTGTTTTTGCCCTTTTTCCCTTTATTATTGTACTAGGTAAATTATCCGTGCTTCGTACGAGATTAAATTATTTTATTAAGTTTACATATGATTATTCGATAATATTCGTATTTTTGATACATACACTACATTGTCAATAACATTTCATCTTAAAGCAACGCGTTTCTCCGAAATCTTAAAGGGCTATATTTTTTTATTTTTCATTTTTGTTATACAAAAATTATGAGTCAGAGATATATTTTAAGTATAAGAAAGAAGTCTAAGAAAATCTGCCTAGAAATAGTTGGTCTGATGTAATGAAATTTGTTAAATTCAAAGAAGTTATAAAGAATAGTGTCAGACGTTACAGAAGAGACAAAATAAATGTCGACCAACAACACTACCAAGTAAAGTGGAAAATCATGTCCATCTAAGATCATAATTAACTAAATTCAATGGACAACCTTGGACTCCTTTCTTATGAACCTCCAATAATCTCTTTTTTATTATTGTATGTCATATCAAGTATATGCTAAAAATGACCCTAAAATTGTTATCATTATAAATGATTTTTGTCATTGTCTAAAAATAACAGAGGTGGACCCACCTAAAAAGTATTGGATGCTTGAGTACCCATTAACTCTGACGAAAATTTTGTATATGCTTATGAAAACTACTGAGAAATAGATATAAGAAATAGATACTTATGAAAACCACTAAACAAAAATGGCTGACGGGTGCTCTGATTCACAGAGCAAAGTAAAAGCTTGTGTTGGTATCCTCAACTTCTCGAGGGTTCAAATCCCAGTGATTTAATTTTCTTTGCTATTCTTTTTATACCTATTCATTGTTATTTGCTTGTATTTTTCCTTTTCGATTTATTGTTTTTTCACTTTTTTATTTTTAATAATTCATTTACTAAGTAATTTATAAAAATATAATGATTTGATTTTGCTGCAATATTTCAAAGTTTATAGGCCCGTGATTTATATCATTTCTAATTATAATTCTTTGTTCATTATTATCTACCCGACTTGATAGATTTCATTAAAAATATTAGTAATATATTATGGTTAAACTTTAGATTTAGTTTTATATGAACATAATTTTCTATTATGATTAAGCTTTAGATTTACTTTTATATTTACATATTTTCCTGTTATGGTTAAACTTTAGATTTAGTTTTATATTAATATATTTTCCTATTATGTTAAACATTAGATTTTTGTTCTATAATAATATATTTTCCTATTATGGTTAAACTTTAGATTTAACTATATATTGACATATCTTCCTATTATAGTTCAACTTTAGATTTAGTTTTATATGAACATATTTTTTTTTTATGATTAAGCTTTAGATTTAGTTTTATTTTTAACATATTTTCCAATTATGGTTAAACTTTAGATTTAATTTTATATTATATTTTCATATTATGGTTTAACTTTAGATTTAGTTTTATTATTAACATATTTTCCTATTATGGTTAAACTTTAGATTTAGATCTATATTGACTTATTTTCCTATTATGGTTAAATTTCAGGTTTAGTTTTATATTGACATATTTTTCTATTACCGTTAAATGTTATCTTTAGTTTTATATTAACATATTTTCCTATTATGGTTAATTTTAGATTACTTTTATATTAACATTTTTTAAATTATGATTTCATTTAAGGTTTATTTTTGTTAATGCAAATGGAAAGTTTGATTTGATTTTTACACAAAAAATTTCTAACTACAAGAAAATAAATTATAAAATTGATTTCACTTACTAATTTTCTTATGATGAGGATATTATTTTTATTTATAATAAAAATTTAATTATGTGCCATTTTGATAAAAAAAATTTAACGTATATAAATAGTCGTGGTATCGTCTTCTCATAAGTATCATTTACTAAAAGCATTTCATAAATCGTGTTTTATCAATTAGCCATGGAGAATAAGAAGACTAAAGAACGTCAAAAGATACCAATGAGAAAAATAGAAAATGAAAAGGCCTTGTTAACTTCATTCTCAAAGCGCCGTAATGGTTTGTTCAAAGCAGCTAATAAACTCGTTACAGAATTTGATGTTGACATTAGAATAATAGTGTTTTCTCCTACTGGTAAGCCTCATTCATTTATTGACCCTACAGTTGATGCAGTCATTTCTCGTTTTCAGAATCCTGATATACAGTTAAGTGATGAAACTCACCTAGCCATGATTTTTGCTCGAAATTCGGTGAATCAACTCGAAAAAAATCTTGAAGAACTTGACATCAAAGAAAAAGTTGAAATTGATCGAACAAAGTATCTTGACCAAATGATAGAAACAAGACAGAAAGGTTGGTAGGAGTCAATTGAGCAACTTAATGAAGATGAAGTGTCCAAGTTTAAAGCATAGTTGAATGTTGCTAGTTTTACTATGCACTACGATTTGAACCAATCAATTGTTTCATCCTAATTGGGATGTGAATCTTGTGGAGTGTGAAGTTTGAATGAAATCACACATAAGTCATCTTAGGTTATCAAATTCAGGTTCAGGGTTTTGATTCACGCTTTAGGATTTAGGTTTTAGAGTTCAGGATCAAGTCAGGGTTAAGGTCAAAGTCAGTATTCAGGGTTAGGATCAAGGTCAGGGTTCATGATTCAGTGTTCAGGTTCAAGGTTAAGTTCAAAGTTTAGGGTTTAGAGTCCTAGAAAGTTCAAATTTATATTATTGAGATGTTGAGTTTTTGTTTTGCCTTTTATTTTATTTTAATAATGTTACAATCATGTATGTTGCAATGATTTTCATTAATAATATTTAATCTGGTTGTTTATATTATTTTCTCATGTAAATAAACAAACATTCATATCTCTTTTGGATTGTAGCTTTTAAAGATTATTTTTTCAAATCCAACTCAAATGTTGTCAAACTTTATCATATACATTATTATAATTAAATCAAAAAAAATTTTCTTTTGCTATTTGATTTAGGATTATAACTTTTTTTTAAAATAATTTCTCAATTGACTTGTTATATATATATATATATATATATATATATATATAATACTAGTGGAAAGTTGCTCATGCTCTGCACGAGCCCAATGACTTAGTATTAAAAGTTGGATGTGCCATTAATTAAAGTTCATCGCAAATTTGTTGCTTCGTATTGGTGAAATGATAATAACAATCAGAAGATTGTTGCATAGAACATGAAATTTATCTACTTTCTTTATAAATAATTATATATATAAAAAACATAACATACAAATATTGTCTCCCCAAAATTTAATTCAGAGCCTCAATTACATCAATTTTTAAAACCATAATGTTTCTTGTTGCATATCGGTTGTAGCATTATCCTCACTATGCTATTAAGTACCTTTGTCTTTGCAGGTTGGTGCAACATATCTTGTTTAACCAAAATTGTCTAGGCTACTTTCTTCCATTGTTTTGGACTTCTTGTTGAAATTATTTTTTACCTCTAATCTCTCAAGAGAGTGAATTATACTTTGTTTGTTATCTCTACATTTAAGGAACAAATAATTTACTTTAAAATAGTTGAAGACAATTTATGTGGTGTATAAGTGAGTAGTTAAGAATTGAATAATAAATGGCGGGAGGGGAGGGGTTGATAAATTTTTTAAAAAAAATAATATTCTTAAACTATATGACATTGAACAAAATAACCCCAGTTAATAGATTGGTCAATTGGTCTAAAATGCTCTAGCTTGTCATCATAATTTAGTTTTATAAATGTCTTTGCTACTAGTAATTTTGATCAGAAACACCCACATCGTTACTTAATAGATCAAAAATGTTTCTTTTTAAATACATATATTATTTCTATACTAAACTATTAGTAACAGGGACATTTTGAACCAAATTATTGACGGTAAAAATATTTTTGACCAAACTATTAACTAGAGACATTTTTGTTCAATTTTACATAGTTATCTTTCAATAAAATTAAAGAGTTTCGAAAAGAAGTGTTATATTCCTAAATATTTATACTCGCTATTATATATGTACCTGTGATTCTTATGCCGATTAGATATAAAAGAGAAAAACTAAGGGTTTGTTTGGCCATGCGATACGACATCATGATATGAAATTATGAGATGAACGTGAAGTTTTGTTTGGACATACGATTTGGACATTCTAAGTTATATGTTTTTTCATAAACATAAAAACTCCATAAGTTATAAAACTATCAAAACTGTCCCAATTATTTATACTATCTTACCAAATAAAAGTTTATAAAATAGCATTATACTTTATTACAAAGCCATTCTAAAGAATACAACATTTACTGATCAAACCTTAATTCAATAAAAAAAAATTGAACATAAGTTGTAGTGTTAAGTTGTTATTAGCTAAGGAAATTATTTAAGCAAATAAATGCCAAAGTGATTAGTCTCGTCCACTCAATATAATTATGAAATTTTTATTATTATGAATCATTGATTTGAATGAAATAGTAATAAATTTAATAAAAAGGTAATGAATTTTCTGAATATAAATAGTAAATTAAGAATTGATTTGAAGTAAAAAGTAATTTTGTATTGGAGATAATAACTGTTATATGAGATATAAATGGCTTAAAAAGTAATAATATGGATTATAAGTTGTATTAATGTATGAAACAAATGGCTAGTAGATATACATATAAATTAAATGTGTGTTATTTTTACAAAATATAAACTTGTGGGTCAATTTTTGTATTTGAAAAATCTCAAATCATAATTTGAAATTCTCAAATCATTATTGTTTGAGAATCTAGAATTTAATCTCGGGATGAAATTATAAGATGAAATCAGCATGAAATCACATACCCTTCTATTTCATAGTTTCATATCATGATATGAAATCACATATCCTTTAATTTCGTATCATGATATGAAATCGCATGATCAAACTCCTAAGGGAATAATAAATATGATATTGTATGCCTTTTAAAGATATAACTACTGGAGGTGATTCAAGCCATCAAAATCCTAAATAATAGTGAAATTGATAAATTAGTACAATAAAGTAAGGTCTGAATGGCAGAGTATAACCTTGTTACTGTCCGCCTTATCATTATCATTATGTTGTTCAATACCGCCATTCATAGTGGAGGGTGCGGATAGCAAACCTAGATTGCCCAAAATATTCCGGTGAGCAGGACCAGAGTCCGGCTAAGAATTGATGCCGAACAAAATGACAATCGATGTCTACATGTTGGGTGCGTTCGTGAAAAACAGGGTTCTTGGAAATATGGATAGCATCTTGGCCATTTGAATGAACAGAAACAAGTAATGAAGGATGAACAGAGAGATCTTCGAGTAAACGAACGAGCTAAGTGATTTCAGCAACAACTTGACGCATAGAGCGATACTCGGTCTCAGTCGAAAAAAGAGAGATAGAGGGTTGTTTCTTTGATTTCGAAGATATAGGATTCCCTCCATGAGTAATAAAGAACCCACTGATGAAACCACGACTTTCTGGGCAGGTGGACCAATCATCATCGCAAAAAAAAAGTAATTTGAAAGAAGGGGAAGACGATAGGAATAAACCAAGCCTTGGACCTAGAAGAACATAGGAAGGACATGGCTTGCAATATCAAGTAGGAGTGGGCATTCGGTAATTCAGTTCGGTTTTTTTATTTTTTATTTTTTTGGTTTTCAGTTCTTGTACAACGTGTACCGAACACCGAACCAAAATAATTCAGTTCGGTTTGGTTTTTATTATTTTGATTCAGTTTTTTTTATTTCCATTAGGTTTTGTTATTTCAGTTTTTTCAATGGGCTTGCTTAGTGGGCTTTTTAAAATTTATAATTTACGAATTTTTTTGTTTGATTTTTCAGCGTAATGGGCTAAAAATAGTTACATCAAAGAAGTGTCTTTTACTTTATAATTTTTTATTTTAAATTATTATTTTTATTATTTAACATTAATAAGTAATATAATATAAATACATATTATAATATAATATATTTCGATAAATCAAAATATCGAATAACACAAAATTACATATCAAAATATCAAAAAATACAAAAATGTATATCGAATACCGAACCAAAAACCAAAATACCAAAATCAAAATATCGAAAAAAATTCATTGCGATTCGAGTTTCAGTTTTTCGATGCTTATGCCCAGCCCTAGTATCAATATATGGTTGGCGTGGTTGTTGCATATACTGACTCAAATGTTACACATAAAAGGATAAATCAGGACGCGTATGTGTCAAAAAATTGAGCTTTCCAATCAACCTTCGATATAAAGTAGGATTATGTAATAAAACATCCTCTCCAGCTTTTAATATATTAGACGGATCCAAAGGATAAGGAATTGGTCGAAGATGAAGGCAATCAAACTCTGTTAATAATTCCAGTGCAAACTTCTGCTGAGTCAGAATGATCCCATGAGGCTCACGGAATACTTCAATCCCCAAAAAATAATGTGAATCCCCCAAGTCTTTAATTATGAATTCAGCATAAAAAAAAAACTTAATAGAATGTATTTCATCAACATCATTTTCTATCAATACAATGTCGTCAACATATGCTGTGAACAAAATGATAGCAACCCCATTTTATTTAGAAAATAGAGAATAATCATAATAGGAGTGTTTATAACCCTTTAAATTGAGTGTCAAGGTCAATTTAGAATACCATTGGCATAAACCCTGCCAAAGTTTTATATAATAATTTTTTGAGTTTGCGGACAACACTAGGATAAGGCCTTTCAAAATCAGGGAGGAAACTTCATAAATATATCTTCATCTAAATCGCCATGTAGGAAAGCATTGATCACATCTAGTTGGAATATCCCCACCCTTTCTTTACTGCTACGGATAATAAACATCAAACAGTTGTTATCTTCATGACATGGCTAAAAATTTCAGTAAAATCTATCCTCTTCCTCTGTATGTCCCCCAGTATAACCAACCTTGCTTTTAGTGTCTGAAGTGTCCCATTTGACTTTAACTTCACCTTGTACACCCATTTGAAAGAAAAAGATTTCTTCCCATGGGGTAAGTCAACTACATCCCAAGTATCATTGACAATCAGGGCATCAATTTCCTTTGTCATGGCTTCTTTCCACCCAGGGTGTAGAAGAGCCTGGGAATAACTGGTTGTTTCATTAATGTGAGAAATGGAGTTGAGTAAGTGCTGGTTGGAAAAGGAGAGACCAAAACAAGAAACAGAAAGAGGAGACACGGATGACAAAAAACAGTGTAAGAACACATTTGCTGAGAAAGTTGAGTTGCAGACATAATCTTTCAAATAAGATGGGGTTTTAACCGCTCGAGAGGATTTGCGCAAAACAATAGAATTAATGGAAGGAACCTCAGTTGGAGTAGAAATATGAACCATAATAGGAGGAGGTGAACCAGGAAACTCAATTTCAGGATGAGGATAAGGACAAGGAGAGTCCATGATAGGAGGTGAATAGAAAGGTATATCAGTTATGTCATCAATGGAATAAGGAACAAACCTTACTAGAAATAAAGGAGACTTTGTGGTTATGCTAGAAAAAGGAAAAATGTTTTCATGAAAGACCACATTTCTGGACATTAAAATTTTCTGAGAAGTAAGACTAAGTAATCTATATCCCTTTTTCCCAAAAGGATATCCCAAAAACAAACTGGCTTCCGCCCTAGGGTCCAATTTAGACTTTCCTGATGATACAGTAGAGGCAAATTCTAGATAGCCAAAGCATTTAACGATAGAATAATCGGGTGTAGTCCCAAAAATATTTTCAAAAGCAATTTTGAAATGTAGGATTCTCATAGGACACCTATTTATTAAAAAAGTGGTTGTCATGAGACTGTCCCTCCAGAACTTGTGTATGTTTAGACTGAAGTAACAGAGCTCTTGACACCTCCAACAAATGTCTATGTTTGTGTTCTACTATGCCATTTTGTTGTGGTGTTTTCACGCAGGATGTTTGATGTAGAATACCCTGCGAACTTAAGAAAGAAGAATACTTAGAACTACTACCTAATTCTCAAGCATGATCTTACTTGATGATATTACCCTTTTCATTGAATTTTCTTTCAATCATGATGAGAATAGATTTCAAAATTGGAAAAGCAATGTTTTGGTGGTCAACAAATAAGTCCACGTTTCCCCTACTATAGTCATCAACTATAGTAAGGAAATAGTTAAAACCATCGTAGCTCGGAACTTTATATGATCCCCAAGTGTCAATATGAATTAAATCAAAAGATTGTTTGTTTAGCTTGCTTAATCGGAGGACAAATATCACAAGGGAAACAAAATTTAGAACAAACTGAATTAGAAATTTCATTGATGTTTTTTATGTTAGATAAAGGCATGTGACCTAACCTAATGTGCCACAGCCTACTGTTTACATCAGAATAGGAAATAGAAGACAAACTACATGGCAAATGTCTTTTTGATTGATAAATAGAATTATCATAAGTAGTACTAGGCTTGAAAGTATTAGTGACTACTGGAGAACTGGGCTGCAACACGTAGAGACCATTTCGGGAATCACCAAGGACCTTGGGGCTCTTCATTCAAGGGCCCTGCATCAGACAATGAGAGAAATTAGACGTAAGATGATAACCAAACTGAAGGCATAGTTTGTAAAATAGACAATAAGTTATAATGAAAATTAGGAACGAACAAAACATCATGAATTATCATTTGTGTAAAAAGCTTGACAGAACCTCCATGAGTGACCTTAACATTTTAAGAATTTGGTAGTTGTACAAACATAAATCTAGGCAAAAGTGATAGAGAAAGAAACAAATCCTTATTGAAACTCATGCTCTCAGTTGCACCCGAATCTAGTATCTAAGATTTCCTACTGATGGTAGTCCTCAAATGATTTGAACTAAAAAAGAAAGGAATGTGAATTGTACCAACACTGTTGTAACTAGCAGAAGCAAGGGAATTAGTGCCCTGATCATCAGGTTTTATTTGGTGAAGCAACAATATCACTTGTTCCAACTATTCCTTAGTAAGAGGCTTACTTTTCTCACTCGTATCCCCATTATACATGAACTGACCACCATATACTTCATTGCTGAGAACTATATTTCCCTGAACATAATTCTGAAAAGATTTTTGCTTAGTGAACTTAAAATTGGAGGAAAAACCATGTATCTTATAGCACTTATCAATGGTGTGTCCAGGCTTTTTGCAATATTTGTAAGTCAATCCATATATTTTGTGTTCAGTGAAAAAACCTCTGCCCTTTTGGTTTTGAATAATTTGGCCTCTGATTTCCACTATTTTGTCCAGCATCTATAGAAGAAGAAGACTCCCCTGGGTATTTAGGAGTGTTGTGCATTTCTCTTTGTTTTTCATCTTGCACCAAAAGAGCATATGCATTATTAATAGTAGCAAGAGGTGAGATCATGAGAATGTTACCTTAACTGTCATTAAGTCCCATCAAGAACCGTACCAACCTCCTATCTTGTTTTGCATTAACATTTCTACCTCTTTCTTCACAGGTGCAAAGAATTGAAGCATCTAAGTTGTTGACTTCATCCTAGACCTTTTCATCTTGGTATAATGGATTGAAATGTCAATCGCACCTTGAACCAGATCACTCAGCTCTTTTTGTAAATAGCTTAGCCCCGCTGCTTTACCCCAAATCTAACCTGAATTTCACTCTAAAGTTCTTTAGCAATAGAGAAATATATAACAGTCAAAGAATTTCACGAGAAAGAGAATTCAAGAGCCAAAATATTACCCTATTGTAGGCCCTAAGCCAAGCCTTACGCAACTCTGAATCAGTTGTTGGTTCAGAAGAGGAACCATCAATGAAACCTATCTTGTTCTTAGCAGTCAAAGCAATAAAAAATCCACGTTTTCAATATGCAAAACCTTTCCCATCAAAAGGGGTATTAACAAGAAGCATACCTGGTGAATTAGAATGTGAGATGTATAAGGATGAGAAGAATTGATAGGATCTACTGTTTTGTGAACAACAGTCTCAGAAAATGTAGCAGAATTTGTAGTGGTAATATAAGCAATCTCAAAAGATCTTCAAACAAATATTGATATAGATTCAAGAGAATATAAAATATATGCAAAAAGCTTTGAGTAGGTTTTTTCACAGGACCTGCTGTGATACCATATTGGAAAAGAGACGAAACAATTTGGAAAGATTTTTTGTCTTCTGTATTTTCTCTCTTGATGTACATCGTTTCATTATGTAGAGAATAAATTCTAACTACGTGGACAAATTTTCACTAACTATTAGTTATTCCAAGACAAACTAATTTGTTGTATAAACAATATTTCCTATACATGTAAAAGATAAGAAGAAAATAAAAAATACAATCCAGAAGCTTTCTTAGGAGGTTCTAGGTATATATCAACGAGGAGGACATGTGTACGCTCGAGATTACGCTGGAACTTCTTCTTTGATTTTGAAAAGTCCGCCTTATCATTATCATTCTGTTGTTCAATAAAATTTAATTAGCTGCTTTTTCATAAGCTCTAGCTCCGTCCTCAGTCGTAGTAAATGTTCCAAGCCACACTCTAGCTGCCTTTCTTGGATCTCTAATTTCCTCAACTTATTTTTCCAATGATCTGTGTCTCACTCTTATGTAATTATTATTTTTCCCAACAATCTTTGATGTGTTGTTGTAGTTAACATCAGCCGCAGCTGATGAGGTTGCAAAATAATTGGAGCCTAAACATGTTCTCAAGGACCTTGGCACAACCATTTATTTTCTCACATAACCATGATAAGATCTCAAAACCAATACGGGTTATAATCCGTGGTGAACTTGAAATAACCACCACACGCTCATAGTGCACACACGCTCGTAGAACTTATCAATATTTTCTTCTCACAGCATAAACTTTTCACGAGCTTAAATTTTAAAAAAATAATTTTTAGATATCAGGTACTCATCAAGGGAGAACCAAACTTATCTAACCCAAAGAAGAAAATGATCTAGTAACCATTGAGCGATACACCTAAGCATACATAACCTCTAACAACATTGTCAAATTGCTAGATTAAAAACTATTATAAACAAATCTTAAGAATGACAAAACTAGACTCAATGGTCCTCACATTCATCTCACATAGCCAAAACATGATACTGATGATGAGATAAATCTTAAGTCTATCGAACAACTTTAAATTTTCATGGTAGCTATCTTATAAATACTCATAAGTAAAGTTATGCGTGTAGAATCACTAGTGTACTTCAACTATCCCAAACAACATCAAATCTTCCATAACTGAAATCAACAAGTCTAACCAAGGATGCCGCCCTACCAGGAGGACAATCACATAATCGATACATAACCCAGGTTGAATCACTCTAGATACTTCTTCCACAGTGTCCATGTCAAACATTTTCATTCATCTGACTCTATCTCTTTGATTTTCCAGCTACCCACAATCACTAATTTAGTCCCTATTATTAGTGCACAAATACTTGGTTTATTGAACCCCACATCCACTGAAGTCAACACTTTAATACTAACAAACATCATAGCCACACATATCATCTGCCTTACTCCCAAACCATCATCAATATTAAAGTATTGTTACAAAATACATGTTCAAACTATGGCTATCTCTCTTTCTATTTAAGCATTTCATGAAAAGTACGAGTCTCAAATAAGGCTAGTAGCACTAAGTTCAAATTTGATAGTACCTTTCCATTAAGATAAAACTATTAAATCACACTCAAAATTAACTCCACACCACTTCCACATCACCATGCTTTAGCTACATTTCTAAACCATCACATACCTCATGCCAACACTTACGGAAATTATTGGTCACTCAAATTATTCGGTATACTATAAACTCATAACCTCTATTCACCATCAAATGTATATTTAATGCATCTTAACATTCTATGTAGTCCCATCAATAGAGGAGTATTAACCCAACTCTAAATTATTATTAACCATGTAGAATTATATCTCACCTTGTACATCATTCGTAAGTCATTTATTATAATTTGAGAAATCTAACCCCACTTAACAGACTAAATTTTTCATACCTCACTATTTGTCACCCAAATCAAAACTCAATGATAACCTCCTAGTAAGTCTGTACCGAACTAGTTCAAATCTCACAGTCATATCTAAATTCGTAGGCAAAAATCAATATAACCTTCAACTACACCCCCAAGGATTTATATGATAGGTCTTATTCATTCACTTTCCTCAAATTCTTCTGATGATGCAAAATTCTAAATATCTTGACCCTTGAATATATCATACTCTTGTTTCTCTAGCTCGCTTACCGATCTCATCCTCAATCCATAACACTTTACTTCACACTCTAAAACCAAAACTCTGAGGTAAACCCTTCCTTAGGTCCTTTAACAATCAAAAGTAACAAACTTTATGGTTCAAAAATATACATAAGTTCTTTCACATACTCAATACCGATGTAATCAATCATTTCTTATCTTATCAATCTATATCTTGACAAAATATATCACCATAAATGTAGACGTATAATAAAAAAATTGAATTGTAAATTCAACTGTGTAACTCAATCCTCTTATCTATCATCATTGGTCATACCTTGAAGATTTTTAGGAATTTTGTATTTAAACTTATCATTGATTGTCTCTTCATAGATCTTACCATATCCTTCGCTAAAATTTCAATAGTACTCATTACTAAACTCAAAACCACAAAAGAACTTATCGTCACACTCGTGTTGAACGTATGTACACTCTTTTCTCAAGTCTTATCCAAAAAAATTTAACCAATCTGATGAACATGTGACACTATTATTACCTTAATCAAAACAAAATAGATAAAATCACGCGTCCCTAGAATCAATTCTCTATCCCTTTGAAGATACATTTTTTAGTCCTTGTAGTAAGAGAAAATATTCTTGCTCTCACTTATTTCTAAAGGCTACACGTCCCACAAATTCGAGCAGTGCCCCAACATCTCCTAAAACTTTCCATAAAACCACATTACTTCCTAAATAGTAGAAAATCACAACCTTAGATACTCGTAAGTCTTTATTACCATACGAAATTCATTTATCTGACAAATCCTAATTATGTAGTTTCATCCTAATCCCAATCCCTCACAATTTTTTTACCATCATACTCAGTCAGCCCTTGTCATCACCACGAAGTGAACTTTTCCTCGAGCTGACACCTTAAACATAGATATACCAATCAAAAGGGACTAACCCAATTTTATACTCACATTTTTATTAAAATCTTCAATTTACTTCGCATAAGTATACTCACTGGGACTTTCTTTCACTATAAATTTGTCATTCTAGTATTAATCTACCCTTTGAAGGTTAACTTAAAATCACATAACCCTCAATATACATCTCACAACCTAAATGTACTAATATTGTACCAAAGATCCACCACTAAAATTTTCCTTAAAAATAATGCTCAATCTAACCGCCCGTAGTAATAACTAGTTGGTTTCTCAAATGTGAAAACAATAAGGAATCTCACTATCTAAACATGTCATAAAACTGATAACTCTTTAAGTAGTTAGTATTCACACTTGATAATCGATATATTCGTTTCCACGTCAGACTAGTACCATACCGTGAAAAGTCGTTGCATCACTAGGACACATCATACTTATCGAGAAGATCGTACCCAAATAACTCACACATTTCTACCCATTGAATAGTTGTAAAATATTACTCAATTTGTTCTGTCTTCAGCCCAAGCAATTGAAATTCTTTCTTAGATCAGGTTGATAACAAAAGTAACACACTTTATAAATCTAACCAAGTAATCATTGGGTAATATTGTAGTAGTTGTATCATGAGTCTCTTTAAATACAATCAATCCCTGAAATCGTAGTAAAGATTCTAACCTCAATTGGCGCAATCTAATTTCATCATTCACTAAATAACTCATACATGTTATGAAAACTTCACCAACAGTATTTTCGAAAGTAATGATATTCATTTTATAGTTGTCACTTACAAAACTTCTTGAATGTCGTCACATATCTAGATAAAGTAAAAAAATTTGATCTCATAGGCTGCAACACATATCTTTCATTTCTCTAGATTCAGGAAATCATCCTTCTTATATTGCTCAAAATTTAGGGCATATAATTGGATGAAGAAGCTAGAAAAATATGTCTTAAGTCATAGGTAGTGACTTTATTAATCGGCACTCAACATGAGGTTACCACCACATTTTACATTCTCCCGAAATTAGAATGTCACAAACTCAACCCTAAGCCTCTCCACTATATTCATTTTATGAAGCAGGTCAAAACAATCAACAATGAAAGCATAAACATCTTTATAATCAACTCTCATGAACAATGAGGTTTTCAACTTTATGAACTTAATAAAAAAATCATGTCGATCATTAGTCATTACACGCCCTGTAGTCAATCAAGAAAAAATACCTATTTTCAAGGACACATTTTTTTTGGTGTTGCTATTTCAACTTATAATACTCTAGTACCTAACCATATGTGAAATAGAGTGAAGAAGTTCAGATACCAAATTGTATCACCTAGATACCAATTCGAATCAAGTAGTATCACGAAAGAAAGAATGAATGAAGTTTTTCATAAATCCTCTAGCCTCCCCCAAAAAAGTAAAGGCGTCCCCATATTGTTCCGCAAGACTCTACTAGAATTATCCAATGATGAGATCATCGAACCTAACGCTTTGATATCATGTTTGTCACGACCCAAATCGAGTCGGGAGTGACACCCACACTTAGCCTCCTAAGTGGGCGAATCAAGAAATTCAAACTCCAACATATACTAATGCAACTACGAATAACAACAATAGTGCAGAAGCTCCTAACTTAATATAGTAACTAATCAAATAAACTTTTAAAGTCTTTTACATATTATCCCCAAAATCTGAAAGTCATCACATTAAGGACATTTAATCTTCAAATACTAAGTCTAAGAGTATCAAAGACACCGAAATAAATGAAATAAAGTAATTGGTGTCCGAAAACTAATACACCAAGTCATGACCGTGAGAATCCAATACAAGATCAAATGAATAGCTCGCCCTTTAACCTGATATGCTGAGACTGGCTAGAGCTTAGGGCGAGTCAGAGTTGATGGTACACTCGTTGCACTCCATAAAAGGAAAAAGAAGAAAAACACAAGTAGGGCTCAGTACGGTGCAACATGTACCGAGTAGGTATCATCGGAACCCAAAATAGAAATTATTATACAATGAATAATACTATAAAATCAACTATGACACTGAACAGGTGGCAAGCAACAAACAACATAAACTAGTGACAACAACACTAAAGTGAGTACTCAATCAATCACAATATCAAACACATATGGGGACTCATGCCTCCACACCACGCTTATTTGGGAAATGGGTTCTTTGAGATCGAGTACATTAAGTTAATTCAATATCTTTTTCCTTTAATGTTACCGTGTCGGAACGTGACACTCCGTCCAATTATACCGTGTCGGAACGTGACACTCCGATCTAATAATATCATTAATCTATCATTTATTATCACCAATTTTCAATTCATTAACAATATTTCATCAAGTCTTCTTTATTCAAGGCATCACTTTGATAGAGAGGGTTCAAGATTATAAATTTCACAATCTCACGATTTCAGGCCAATCAAAAACCACACAACCAAATTACACAATCGCACAATCAAGTACATAGAGGACTTCACAATATCAATCAATACATATCAATCACTATTCAAAGTTTATCTATCAAATATAATAAACCATAACCTACATCTACCGAAGAGCTGAAGTCAAGCAAGCTACTTTTGCAATATCATTACTTTCCTCAATGCCTCCAGACCTTTCAATTTTATAAAGTATATATAATTTGTACGTTAACGAGTATATAAACACCAAAAACTATAATTAATTTTCTAAAATTCAAGCCGAAGATTTTCTAAATTCTTTCTATTAGCATAACTTTAATGAAGTTAAAATAATACAAGACACTAATATTTAATTATCTATCTCAATACATTAACATATAATTTATAATAAGATAAAACATTTTAATGTTTAAAAGTTCGAGCCACGGGTTATGAAACCAGTGGCAATGAACACCTCCATCTATACACATACACTTTAATACTCTAATTCTTTACATCATTAATGTTTTGTCCTAACTTTTTCTCACCATTCATCTAACATTAAATACTATACATATGCACACTTTCACATTATAATATACTCCCTCCGTTTTAAAAAATATGATCTAGTTTAATTTGAAATAGAGTTTAAGAAAAGAAAGAAGACTTTTTAATCTTGTGGTTCTAAATTAAAGTTATGTCAAATGTACCAAAATGTCGTTTAATCTTGTGGTCTTAAATATGCCACGTGAAAAGTTAAAGTTAAATTGTTGCCAAAAAAAAAATGAATCATTCTTTTTTAAACAGACTAAAAAAAATAGGGACATTTTTTTTTAAACAAAGGTAGTAATATAATAATATTAATAAATAATTAAAGTTCAGGCCATTGGTTACAAAACCAGTGGCGCTACCTCTGAGCCACGTACAAATGCTATCACTGAAGAAATTCACTCACATACAGTACTTTTCAAACTACACTAATAATTTACAATATAATACTCTTATAACCATACAATATAGCATGACCACCAAGTTACAATCAGTAACTTGTATTGGAGAACAACGTACATAAGCCAACACATCCATGTATTCGTTCCCTTAAAATCTGTCCGATACTGTTAAAGATCATTTCCATTATTAAATAATTAATCCTACCATCTATGTTCATACATATAAAATATACGAAGGTTGATTCTTTATCTGAAGTTGTCGTCCTTCTTCGAGGCTGCAGTCTGTAGATGTGGTTCCTGCCTAAACCTTATTTCTTTGGAATAACTACTAAACTACACTACATATGTTTACATATTATCATTTAATCCCTACTCTTTCATAAAAATCCAAAAATTTCTACTTATCCCAAATTTTCTATTCCGGATACTTAATTCTGAAAGAAACCTAACCCACCTTTCTAATTCCCAAAATCTCGCCTCTAATCTTTTCCACTACCAAATTAGTTACCGTATTCAAAGGAATTTGACTTTTAAACTATTCAACAATCCAAATTTCAAAATAGGTATTAGCTTCTTCTTCATTTTTCTTTCAAAATTAATTCTGTGTTTCAATTAATTTTGTATCAGTTGTCAAAATGGATCATCCGTCTTTTAATATTGGGATCTCCCAAATAATAACACCTTATAATGATCAAATTTTTGAATTAGAAGACTCCAACTTGACAGAACAGAGGTCTAAAAGCTTGCATTCACCGGCATTAATGGCGAATCGAAATTCTACGAAGATAAAATCGAAAACCGAAGTGGGGGCATCATCTAAAGCAAAGGATGCAAAAATTAAAAAGAAAAGGGATAGAAAGGTTGCCCCGGCCATATCCTGCATTACAAATGACATGTGTTTACTATTTTTTTATTATTCTATAATTTCATATATTCACATATTACTATTGGATCCACAAATTCGTTTGAGGTGAGATTTGTTCAAGATATTATGCAACAAGAAAGCGACAGTATGTAACTATTGAATTAATTTTTCTTTACATACACATTTGATCTGTTTTATAATGTATCTTTTTATTTTTTGTAGTGATTGTGGAATATTTTGTTGTTTTTGTTGAATTTCTGAGCAGTGAAATCAACATTCCATCTAATGATTTATGAAGTGACTATCTTTGCACAAGATATGTAACATTGTTATACAAGTATGGTCACAACAAGGCCAAGACAGAATATGTTAGCGAGAATATATATGATCCTACAAGACCGAAGAGTGACTACAGTCCACCAACATAAGAAAATCTTATTAATGTAGAATATATTTTTATATATCAATTCACAGAAATTTGTTGATGATCTATTGTTTTTAAGATACATTAATTAGTGTTTTCGAGTATTTCTTCACTTTTGAAGATACTACTTCTTAATGTGAAGAGTTTTTATGTTGAAAATTGTTTATTTCACTTTTCATTTTGTTTTCAATATAGTTAATACCTTATTAAATTTTGTCACTTACAAGTATAGTACACATCACTATAATTGATACTATATTATTAGCAGATAAAAGATTTTTCAAAAACTTTATTATGTATATGATACACAATTACTTTTGATATAACAAATTTGTATGTATCACAACACCTGATAATATATTTTTATACTTGATACAAATCAGTTAATTTTTAATATATTTAGTACCTTTTAACAGTATGTCTCTTATAAATTTGGTAAAAAGGACTACACTTGATACTATATTATAAGACGATACAAATTTGTCAAAAAATATATTATGCATATGATACACAATTATAATTTTGTCACTTATAAGTATAGTACACATCACAATAACTGATTTATATTATTAGCAGATACAAGATTTTTTAAAACTTTATTATGTATATGATACACGATTACTTTTGATATAACAAAATTTGTATGTATCACAACACATGATACTATATTTTTAAACTTGATAAAAATCAGTTAATTTTTAATATATTTAGTACCTTTCAACATTATGTCTCTTATAAAATTGGTACAAATGACTACACTTGATACTATATTATAAGCTCATACAAATTTATCAAAAAATATATTATGTATATGATACACAATTATTATTTATCATAATTTTAAAATCACAGATTAATCTGTATAAGTTGATACAAATTTGTCAAAAAATATATATTATGTATATGATTCACAATTATTATTTATCATGCTTTCAAAATCACAAATTGATGTGTCTCACAAAATCTGATACTATATATTTACCATTGTTCCAGTCCTCTAAATTTGTAATATATTTAGTACCTTTTAACATTATGTCTCTTATCCTATACACATCACAACTCTTACAATATCATGACACTTGATACTATATTATCCGATACAATTTTTTTTAAAGAATTAAACATCAAATTCATTATGTCAAACAAATCAATGCAATGTAATAGTATTTTCAGTACTTATTAGCAGTTATATATACATTAATTATTAACCAATACAACATATATTTAAAAAAGAACTGTATATCAAACACAAAACAATACACAATATGCATATAGAATTCACTTTATCAATAATTAACAATAAAAAGATATAGGCAGAATTGAAAAACATAATATTTCAATTTATTGAATCGAAAATTAGTAAGCTAAAAGTACTTTTTAATGTAAACATTTGTAACAATGGAAAGAAATGTTATAATTTGAAAATTATTAGAAACTACAAGTTCTTCATTGTGATCTTCTTGTCCACATCGCCAATAACAGTTTATGTTTGATGTTAGCTTTTCATCTGGATTTTTCTTCCTTTTTTTTCTTGATCAACTGTACATGTTTTGTTTCTTGCTGGAAAGATAACTTCTTCCAAAACACAATTCGAAAATGATCAATCACTTTTGTCCGACATTGATTTCATAAAAATTGCATTACACACTAATACATAGATGCAATTGTATCAAATATAAAATAATAAATACTCTTGACACCAAAGATTCAAGAAGTCAAAACAACATTCCAAGCCAAAAGAAAATAAAAAGAAAAAACAGATGTAAAAAAAAATAAAAATAAAAATTGGTAGCTGCTATGTCCGAAGACCATCAATCTTGCAAGAATTTTGCATCTTTCAACCGTAGAGAGGGTGGCTCGCTGGAATGAACCAGCAATTTCTCTCCACTCCAAATTTTTTTTGGATCAAGCTCCTGCAGTTTATTGGAAGAAAAAGCAGACACAATTTGACAACTTGAAATTTAAATTTTCTAGTTATTTTACCTTTTTGTGAACGACTAATTGTTATAAGAAAGAAACGTACGCTTGATTTGTGGGATTTAATAATATTTTCTTTTTTGAGTCCCTAATTTAAGGCAGTAAATTGATAACAGAAATTTCTAAATTAATGTATCAGCGCTTCCCAATTATGTATCGGAAGATATTAAAATAAAGGGATTTCTGTAATTTATGAAGGAGTAGGGATAAAATGTAATTTGTATGTTATACTATGTGATTTGCATAATTTTTACTATTTCCTTTTACAGAATATTTACTCCTTAGTTATTATTTAAGCCTAATTTTGGGAATAGTAAAAATTACCCACTATTAATTCTAATGTTATTTTTCTTAACCACCAACTAAATAAATTAAAAAAACTACCCCATTAATTCTATAATTGTAGTTACGAATAATTCAAAATGCCTCTTTAAAATCTATCAATTGTATTTTATGAAATAAAAAGCTCTAGTACTCAAAACAACCAAAAGGGTCATTACAATTATTGTACTAGGTAAATTACCCGTGCTTCGCACAAGATTGAACTATTTTATGAAGCTTACATATGATCATTCGATAATATTCGTATTATTAATACATACACTACATTGTCAATAACATTTTATTGTAAGGCAAATCGTTCCTTCGAAATCTTAAAGTACTATATTTTTCTAATTTTCATTTTTATTATACAAAATTATGAGTCATAGATAGATTTTAAGTATAAGAAAATCTCCCTAGAAATAGTTGGTTTGATGTAATGAAATTTGTTAAGTTCCAAGAAGTTGTAACGAAAAACATCAGACGTTAAAAAAAGTGACAAAAAATATCGACCAACAACACTATCAAGTAAAGTGGAACATCACGTCCATATAAGATCATAATCTACTAAATTCAAATGGATGACCTTGGACTCCTTTCTTATGAACCTCCAATATTTTATTTTTTATTATTGTATGTCAGAATATGCTAAAAATAACCCTAAAATTGTTATTATCATAAATGATTTTTGTCATTGTCTCAAAATCGTTATTGCTATTTTTAAGATTTCATATCACAGGCACCAACATATTTGAACTAAACCATAGTTATTATTATGCTTATAGTATGCAGTTACAAAAAAATTAATGTTATTATCAACCAAGCAGTAGGTGATGTTGACACCCAATTTTGGCCTAACATTTTAAAAATTCATAATTTTGAAGTTTCATTTATTTAATAGATTAAAATAAATTTTTTATATAATTTTAAATAAGTTTATCGATAACTATCCCTATTTATCAAATTTAGAATTTTTGTTAGTTAAATTTTTAAAATTGCATTTCACATGTCATTAGTTACGTTTATTATATTATTTTAAAATTTTATTTTATTTGTTATATTTGTTAATATTTATGTTGAATTTAGGACAGTCTAAAATTTAGTCGATTACGAAAAAATATTTAGGGATTCTATTGAGATAATTTTGGCCACAATGCTAAGCCCATCATTTGAGCCCATTTTGAATTTTCTTATTAATGCTAACCCTAATCTTTTTCTCTTCCGGGGGGAACCCCTTTCTCCAGCCGCCTCACTCATTCTATTTTCTCCTTCCCTCTCCTTGCAGCCCCTTCTCGGCCTTCCTTTGAGCCTTTCTCTCCTCTCTGCCTACCTCTTCTCTTCACCCCTCTCTCCAGCCGCCCGTTCCCCCTTTTCTCCTTCCCTCTTCGATCTCTCCTCCCTCTTCTTCTCCTTCTTCTTTTCTTCTCTTTGCAGGAGAGCTGCCAGGCACCAGTGAAGGCAGACGGACAGCAGCTCCAGCCACCAGTCGCCGGCTTCTCCGGCAAAAACAACAAATAACAACTTAGAGGCAGCCGCCCCTCTTCCTGTCTCTTCTCGTATCTTCTTTCTCTCCTCTCTTCCCTTCTTTCCCCATCGCTGGCAGCACTCAAGCGAGCTGCCAGGCAGCACCTCAGCGAGCAGCCAAGCGACCAGCAGCTGCACAAGAGCGAGCAGTGGGCGCGCAAACCTGCAAACAACAGAACTCCGGCGAAGTCCAAAATTTCGGATCTGCGGAAGACAGATCTGTTGAGATCTGTATGCGTAAACCAGAAGCTCTCCATCTCCGGTGACGTAGTGACAAACGGAATCAACGAGCTCATGAACCACAATAAAATTTCAGATCTGATCGGCGTTTTCCTCCGGCAAAGACATCACGTTTGTCTCTATTTTAATCCTTCTACTTTGATTATTTAATGGTATAATTTTTAATTAATATTATTATTTTGTCATTTATTATTATTTGTGGATTACGTGTGTGCTGTTTCTTTTTCCATTGACTTATTTTTATTAATATTATTATTATGTGTTGTTTGATATTGATTAAGTTTATGTTTCATATTAATTATTGTTATCACGTGTAGATTGCTTTTTCGCTGTTTATCCACCATTTTGTTTAAGTTGATTTTATTATTATTATTATTATTATTATTATTATTATTATTATTGTGTGTTATTTACTTAAAATATTGTTTTATAGTCTTTATGTATTTGAAGATTATTTTCCTTTTGATAGGAGGAGCTCAAACTCCAATCACTGTTATTTTCTTTTGTTACCGCATGATCATTGATACTTTTCAGTAGATTTCCTTTTTGTTTAAGCTTATTTTGATCCTATTTTATTTTAGTTTAATTTTAGTGATTCACTATTTTGAATATTATATTATTTTATTTATTTTTCATTCTCTGGTGACTATGAGTTGATGTTTGCTTTATTTGTGATTGTTGTTCTAGTTTTGGGTTAATATCTTATTTTGTTTGGTTCAATGTTATGTATTTGTTTTAAGGAAATTTTCCTGTGAATCGTTTTGCCCCCATTTGTTACTGTTGATGTTGTTATTAATTATTATATTGTTTACTCATTTCTTTTTAGGTTAATTTTAGATATTTTGTGTTTTATATATTATTTATTTGTTAAAAATGGCCAATGAAAAAATCTCTCCGTCGATTTTGGAGGCCTCACCATTTAAAAAGACGGAATTTTAGTTTAAGTTTATATACTTTACATGTTGAAGTTGGCCGATGAAGAAATTACCGTCGATTTCCAAGGCCTTCCATGTTAATAAGACGGATTTTTATTTTTAAGTTATTATTTGAATTATTCATTTTTATTTTTTATTTATTTGGTACTAACTCTTTTACTGAGTGTCTTCACAGGTACCCGGAGGTGCTTCTCCTTGAAATTATTCGAATGTAGTTTGAATCATACTTTTATTTCATTATTTTGTATATATTGACGTTAGGCAAACTTTAGGTCGTTTCTTATATTTATTATTTTATTAGTTGTACATATTGAATGTTTATTATACTTGTACATTATTTTATTTTCCTCCTCAATTTGAAAAAAAATGAATTCAGTCGGGACCCACACTTGTGGATTTCGAAGGGTGCCTAACCCCTTCCCTTCGAAATAATTTGAACCCCTTACCTAGAATTAAATTGGTTTCGTAGATCACTTAATGGTTTCCTAGTTTTTTCCTAAAATTAGGTGGCGACTCTTTTTAAAACTCATTCATTTTTTAAAACTCTTTGAAAATTGAATCAATTAATTATTTTCGAGTTGCCGCGACGTTTCGCCCTATTTTGATAGAGTAGGGATGTAAACAGAATGGCGACTCCGCTGGGGACTATAGAGGTTTTAACCAATATGAATTTAATTTTTTTTCAAATTGAGGAAATTTTTGTTTTATTATTAGGTTATACCTTGTATTTTTATATTTCGCTGATTATTTGTTTATTGTATTTATTTATTATTCATTTTATTGTGTGTATATTATGATTGCATTCATGGCATAATATTTTCCGTCAAACGACAATTATTTCATTTCCACTAAAGGACGATTATGCGGGTTCGCAGTCGTTCATTAACCAAAAATTTTCTCGGGGCACCCTGACGAGTGTAGTTGGCTACTTGATAGTCAACAATCGTTAACTGTCCCAGCCCAAGTAGTCCGTTTGGGTTACCTTTTCCACTCTAAATACAACCCACTCCTAGTAAACTAGCGTAGAGCGGAGCCAAATCCAAATTTAAGCATCAGCCTAAGATGACTCAACAACAAAGGCATGTTGAGCCCATTAGAAAGACCACTTTGAGTCCATAATGGCTTCCGGCCTAAACGGACAATCATAATTGTGTGTAATTTGAAGGATGTATACGACATTTGACAAATCATTGTCCATCTGATTAGAGAGTTATTTTAATAGTATATTTTGTCAAATTCGGTTCTTCAAAAGCTATCCTTCCATCCAAAGTGTTAGACAATCGAAGATAACAACAAGTTCAAGAGAGAGTATCTTTCACAAAGGCTTAGAATAGGATGGTACCCCTGCGCGGGACTGAATATTTTGTATCCCATTTTCCCTATTATGTATCCCCATTCAGTTTATTCGTATAAATTTGTATAAATTTAGATTTCGGGACAATGGAATGTTTCAATGACATATACATCCTTCAAATCGATAGGCCTACCCTAGGCATGAAAGGGTCACATATTTGTATAGGACGCGCAATAATTGTTTGTATGCTATACGATATGTTTCAGTTTGTTGTTAATTAAAACAGTGTTTATGTGTTTAATTCATTATTTGTGTGATATTTTGCATTATCCAATATGAACAAGAACTAACACTCTTACCTTTTGAGTTGTTCTTCTTCAGAGCGAAATGTTGATTTATGTTCGAATTCAGAAATCATTATTTGTCTGAAGTTGCAAGAGACAAGAGGATTAGCGAAATTAAAGTCCTTGCATTTCTCAATTATATCAAGCCAAAATGATAAATTAGGGGAGTATTTGACTATGAGGTGGCACCCACTTATTTTTATTATTATTTTGCATGATGGTCCTGCTCTCACATATTTCTCATATTTTTGTAGGAATACCGTCTCCGACATCAGTCGGGGATGGTCATAACAATGTCTGGATCTCGTGAAAATTGGGAAGAGACAAAGGTTCAAGAAAACATCCAAAAAGAGTACAACAAATCATTACTATAGAAATTCGTAGGTTACATTCAACAGACAGTATAAATAATTGACGATTAAGAGACTATAAAACATATTGGTGCGGAAAAAATGGGGGTCAAAAATACTTCATGACTACAAATTTTAGTGGCGCTACACCTAGAAATTTATTTGAGTTGTCTAAAGCTTTAAATTATTATATGCCATATCTGGACAAACTACGCGTACCTGATTCTCATTTTAATGAGATACATAGGCAACCCTTCTTGGGTTCGGTATTATCTTCTCCAAAAGTAAAAAAAAATAAAATAGTTTGTGCATATTTTCCAAGTCATATCTACACGAACTACGCATACTTGATTCTCATTTCGGTGAGATACGTAGGCAACCCTTCTTGGGTTCGGTATTATTTTTCCAAAAGTAAAAATAAAAATAAAAATAGTTTGTTAATATTTTCAAAGCTATATCTACATGAACTACGCACACCTGATTCTCATCTTAATGAGATACGTAGGCAGCCCTTCTCGGGTTCGGTAATCATTCTTTCAAAAGAAAAAAAAAAGGTTACTTGTACATAATGTAAGAGTCATGTCTTCAGCTCGATTGGGACCTATGTAGTTAAGATCATGTAAATATATATGATATGATGGAAAAGACTGACTTTGCGGTAAACTATAGATTCTCGTGGTACCTCTTATCTGTACTTTTGTGATGCTTGAAAATTCTCTTGCATGCAATCAAGATAAGAATAAAACTAACCTTATGTTTCATGTGCATTGTGTGGTGAGATTTTGATCAAAGTTCAATTGTGTTACACTGTTGATCTAGAATTTGACCTGAATGTTTTTCGAGGTGAAATCCTGAGTGATGTTTGGTTTGAGAAAGGATTGTAGGCCTTTTTTGACCCGATTGTGCCTTTCGAAGCTTACCAAATTACATTAATCCCTAGTTTTCCCATTTTGAGCCTGAAACCTTTATTTGGATAACCACATCTTAACCACTACCCTTTTAAGTGCTTACAAGCACTATCCTCTCTTGGCCCAACCTTCTTGAGTGCACCAAGAATGTGCAAATTATAAGAGAAGATCCATGTTTAAAATTTCCGAAAGCAAAGATATTGAGTCTCCCAAAGTCAAGAAAACAAAAGACTTCTAGAGAAAGAAAAAATATAAAGGAAGAAAGAAAAGGTGAAAGAAATAAAGAAAGACAAAAATACCCTTACAAGGTCAATGGAAGGTGGAAAGGAAAATACTCCAACAAAAAGGAGAAAAATTTACAAGAAAGGAGTGAAATAAAAGAAAAGCTCCGAGAAATAAGGATTCAAAAGAAGTCAAAACAAAGGGAAAAAAAAAGAAGAAGAAGAAGAGAAGAATGGAAAAGCTCCAAAAAATGAGAACTCAGAAGAAGTCGAAACAAAGGAAGAAAAAGAAGAAGACGGAAAAAGAGTCAAAAATGAGAATTCAAAAGAACTTGAAAGGGGGGAGAACAATGAAGAGGATCTAACGCAAAGGCGTACCAATCATTAAGACACAAATTTTGGGTGACGCTCAGAAAGGAATTCAGTCACTTTTATCCCAAATAAATATCCTACCCATCCCTAAGCCTACGTTACAAGCCAATGACAAGCCCTACATGATCTCATTCCAAATGTTCTCACATTAGTGGAGATTTACATAAGGGTCAAGCATATGGTATCACAGTTGTACGCATTGAACATTCTTGTGAGTGTGAGTGCACTTTGGAAAATGTCCTAAAATTAAATATTTCAAATATGTGTGAAATAGGACAAGTCTTTTTCGTGAGGGCACTTGAAACATGAGGATTGATACAATTCAAAACCTTTGTTGAAACAAGATGAACGGATCATGTTGATCCTTAAGTATATTGGAGGTACCACTTGAAGCTGTAGGAATTACTTTAAATTCAATCTTTTAAAAAAAAAAAATGAGAGATTTACCTGCAATCTTAACTGTTGGTACCAATTGTAGTGAAGGTTTGACTATCTCATCACATTTTTTTATTTTTTTCAAAAAGAAAAGAAAAAGTGAAAAAACACTCATTCTCTAATATTTTAAAACCTTTTTAAGAGTCTTTCAATTTTATTTTTAAAAAAAAAATTGCCTTTTGAGCTGTTCATTGTAAAAAGTGTCATCAGGTTAATCTCGTATGTGTGAGAGTCATATTTTACGGCATGGATGGTTCGTCCAAAAATGTGACATGTTTTTTATAGGCTTTGGATATCACATGCAATATTATTTTCCTATTTCATCATGTTCATATTGTACATTTTCTACTGATGATCTTCTTTCAGATTTTTTGCAGTATTCATCATCTACAAGTTTGGAACTACATTTGACCTGATTCCTGGATCAACAGGATATGTAGGCGCCACGACGGCTCGGTCATATACCCAGTGTGATTATTATTTCTCCTTACAATAAAAACTGGGACAGAATTTTTGAAAATATCTCAAAAATTCTCAATAGAGGTGTTATCGCCAACAAGTCAAGATTGAAGATCATTTTGAGATTCGCCAAGATTCTAACTGGGACAAGTAGAATTTTGAGGAAGACCTCAAAATTCTGACAAGTACTGCGAGAAGCTTGATAGCAACTACAAAAATCATGCATTGAGAGTCAATATTCATGCATTGCAAAAGATCATGCATCGCGAGTCAATATTCATGCATTGCAAAAATCATGCATTGAGAGTCAATATTCATGCATTGCAAAAGATCATGCATTGCGAGTCAATATTCATGCATTGCAAAAAGCATGCATCGCGAGTCAATATTCATGCATTGCAAAAAGCATGCATCGCGAGTCAATATTCATGCATTGCAAAAATCATGCATCGCGAGTTATTATTCACGCATCGCGAGAAGATTTAATGCCTCGCAGAAATTTATGCATCGCAAGAAGATTTCATACCTTGCGGAATTTATGCATCGCGAGAAGATTCCATCCCTCGCAAAATTCATGCATTGCGGGAAGATATTCATGCCCCGCAGAAAATCATGCATCGCGAGTCAATATTCATGCATTGCAAAAGATCATGCATCACAAGTCAATATTCATACATCACGAGTTATTATTCACGCATCGCGAGAAGATTTAATGCCTCGCAGAAATTTATGCATCGCAAGAAGATTTCATACCTTGCGGAATTTATGCATCGCGAGAAGATTCCATCCCTCGCAAAATTCATGCATTGCGGGAAGATATTCATGCCCCGCAGAAGATCATGCATCGAGAGTTAATATTCATGCATAGCGGAAAATCATGCATCGCGAGTCAATATTCATGCATAGCGGAAAATCATGCATCGCGAGTCAATATTCATGCATTGCAAAAAATCATGCATTGTGAGTCAATATTCATGCATCGCAAAAAAAAAAAAAAAAATCATGCATTGCGGGAAGATATTCATGCATTGCAAAAGAGCATGCATCGCAAGTTAATATTCATGCATCGCAAGTTATTATTCACGCATCGCGATAAAATGTCATACCTCGCAGAAATTAATGCATCACAAGAAGATTTCATACCTTGCGGATTTTATGCATCGCGAGAAGATTTCATCCCTCGCAAAAGTTTATACATCGCCAAGAAGATATTTGCATTTAAGTCGCATCTATTCGGAGGTGAAGGATGTGCACCATATCTTTTCAACGTTCAAGTCGGTGGAAACTTGCGTTGAAAGATATTTGCATTTAAGACGCATCTATTCGGAGGTGAAGGATGTGCACCATATATTTTCAACGTTCAAGTCGGTGGAAACTTGCGTTGAAAGATATTTGCATTTAAGACGCATCTATTCGGAGGTGAAGGATGTGCACCATATCTTTTCAACGTTCAAGTCGGTGGAAACTTGTGTTGAAAGATATTTGCATTTAAGACGCATCTATTCGAAGGTGAAGGATGTGCACCATATCTATTCAACGTTCAAGTCGGTGGAAACTTGCGTTGAAAGATGTTTGCATTTTGTTCTACCGATGGACATGCATTCAAAATCCTACCGATGGATAATCTTTTCATTTGTCTTACCGATGGACATACATTCAAAATCCTATCGATGGATCATCGTTTTTTCATTCGTCCTACCGATGGACATACACTCCAAATCCTACAGATTGATCATCATCTTCATTCGTCCTACCAAGGGACCTGTATTTATATTCATTTATCGTATCATAAGAGATGCTACCCTTTTTGTTTTAGTTTTGCCTATAATATGAGTTTTATCTTTGTTTTTTTTAGAACATTCTAGAGGATGCACTCTCAGAGGAGCCACACGTGCAAACTACTTCAGCTAGGACGCAACATCATAGAACCTTTTGGAGACAAGTCTGGAATTGACTTCCACCACATTCAACCGCACTTCTCTAGAAAGATCATGTGTTTGGTCAAAATTGGGTTTGTCAATTTTCGTTGTCCACGATTTCTTTCATCAATCATACACAACGAAAGGGACAGCTGTTGACACCCAATTTTGGCCTAACATTTTAAAAATTCATAATTTTGAAGTTTCATTTATTTAATAGATTAAAATAAATTTTTTATATAATTTTAAATAAGTTTATCGATAACTATCCCTATTTATCAAATTTAGAATTTTTGTTAGTTAAATTTTTAAAATTGCATTTCACATGTCATTAGTTACGTTTATTATATTATTTTAAAATTTTATTTTATTTGTTATATTTGTTAATATTTATGTTGAATTTAGGACAGTCTAAAATTTAGTCGATTACGAAAAAATATTTAGGGATTCTATTGAGATAATTTTGGCCACAATGCTAAGCCCATCATTTGAGCCCATTTTGAATTTTCTTATTAATGCTAACCCTAATCTTTTTCTCTTCCGGGGGGAACCCCTTTCTCCAGCCGCCTCACTCATTCTATTTTCTCCTTCCCTCTCCTTGCAGCCCCTTCTCGGCCTTCCTTTGAGCCTTTCTCTCCTCTCTGCCTACCTCTTCTCTTCACCCCTCTCTCCAGCCGCCCGTTCCCCCTTTTCTCCTTCCCTCTTCGATCTCTCCTCCCTCTTCTTCTCCTTCTTCTTTTCTTCTCTTTGCAGGAGAGCTGCCAGGCACCAGTGAAGGCAGACGGACAGCAGCTCCAGCCACCAGTCGCCGGCTTCTCCGGCAAAAACAACAAATAACAACTTAGAGGCAGCCGCCCCTCTTCCTGTCTCTTCTCGTATCTTCTTTCTCTCCTCTCTTCCCTTCTTTCCCCATCGCTGGCAGCACTCAAGCGAGCTGCCAGGCAGCACCTCAGCGAGCAGCCAAGCGACCAGCAGCTGCACAAGAGCGAGCAGTGGGCGCGCAAACCTGCAAACAACAGAACTCCGGCGAAGTCCAAAATTTCGGATCTGCGGAAGACAGATCTGTTGAGATCTGTATGCGTAAACCAGAAGCTCTCCATCTCCGGTGACGTAGTGACAAACGGAATCAACGAGCTCATGAACCACAATAAAATTTCAGATCTGATCGGCGTTTTCCTCCGGCAAAGACATCACGTTTGTCTCTATTTTAATCCTTCTACTTTGATTATTTAATGGTATAATTTTTAATTAATATTATTATTTTGTCATTTATTATTATTTGTGGATTACGTGTGTGCTGTTTCTTTTTCCATTGACTTATTTTTATTAATATTATTATTATGTGTTGTTTGATATTGATTAAGTTTATGTTTCATATTAATTATTGTTATCACGTGTAGATTGCTTTTTCGCTGTTTATCCACCATTTTGTTTAAGTTGATTTTATTATTATTATTATTATTATTATTATTATTATTATTATTGTGTGTTATTTACTTAAAATATTGTTTTATAGTCTTTATGTATTTGAAGATTATTTTCCTTTTGATAGGAGGAGCTCAAACTCCAATCACTGTTATTTTCTTTTGTTACCGCATGATCATTGATACTTTTCAGTAGATTTCCTTTTTGTTTAAGCTTATTTTGATCCTATTTTATTTTAGTTTAATTTTAGTGATTCACTATTTTGAATATTATATTATTTTATTTATTTTTCATTCTCTGGTGACTATGAGTTGATGTTTGCTTTATTTGTGATTGTTGTTCTAGTTTTGGGTTAATATCTTATTTTGTTTGGTTCAATGTTATGTATTTGTTTTAAGGAAATTTTCCTGTGAATCGTTTTGCCCCCATTTGTTACTGTTGATGTTGTTATTAATTATTATATTGTTTACTCATTTCTTTTTAGGTTAATTTTAGATATTTTGTGTTTTATATATTATTTATTTGTTAAAAATGGCCAATGAAAAAATCTCTCCGTCGATTTTGGAGGCCTCACCATTTAAAAAGACGGAATTTTAGTTTAAGTTTATATACTTTACATGTTGAAGTTGGCCGATGAAGAAATTACCGTCGATTTCCAAGGCCTTCCATGTTAATAAGACGGATTTTTATTTTTAAGTTATTATTTGAATTATTCATTTTTATTTTTTATTTATTTGGTACTAACTCTTTTACTGAGTGTCTTCACAGGTACCCGGAGGTGCTTCTCCTTGAAATTATTCGAATGTAGTTTGAATCATACTTTTATTTCATTATTTTGTATATATTGACGTTAGGCAAACTTTAGGTCGTTTCTTATATTTATTATTTTATTAGTTGTACATATTGAATGTTTATTATACTTGTACATTATTTTATTTTCCTCCTCAATTTGAAAAAAAATGAATTCAGTCGGGACCCACACTTGTGGATTTCGAAGGGTGCCTAACCCCTTCCCTTCGAAATAATTTGAACCCCTTACCTAGAATCAAATTGGTTTCGTAGATCACTTAATGGTTTCCTAGTTTTTTCCTAAAATTAGGTGGCGACTCTTTTTAAAACTCATTCATTTTTTAAAACTCTTTGAAAATTGAATCAATTAATTATTTTTCGAGTTGCCGCGACGTTTCGCCCTATTTTGATAGAGTAGGGATGTAAACAGGTGACATCTAACAAAACGGGGTATGCTAAACCAAAATTATGACACATAACATATTAAAATCTTACAACATAATTTTGTAAACACTTGAACTCACAAATATTCAAAAATAATAATAAAAAGAGTCTTACTTTCCTAACAATCAAGAAGAAAAAGGCATGTTGCTTAATATATTTTAAAAAAGATAGTCTTTCGGGTTGTATCCAAGTTTACGCTTTACAAATTTAATTGAAGAAGCCAAAAGAAAGAGTTATTACTTCTTTATCAAACAAATTAAAAATTTTATCAAAAGAATGAGTTATCAGTATAACAAAAATTATCTTTAACGATAATTAATTACTTAGTTATTTCTAAATATGTATTTTCATAGGTAATTGGTACTCTGTATAAATGTCCCTAAAGTCTATAGCAACATTGAATCCAATACAATTAATTAATGTCGGTAAAGATTGTAACACTCTTTGTGAACGTGAATACTTATTGCCGATAAAAATATTTTTGTCTCTATAAAAGTATTCTAGGGATAGTGCAATGACATACAAAATGTTTGTACCTAAGAAAAAACAATCAAAATAATATACTAATTTTGGCAAGCAAGAGAGAAATCATTTTAGTTCTTTTGCCAAACTTCATCATTTGTTCCATATTAGTTATCAGATATTTGTTGTTGTGTGCTATCAAATATATCACAACCACAAGCAATTTTCTCAAAAAGCATATGAAGAAAACCTGTAGAAAGGGACAAAAGAGAAGATAGAATTTCAATCATCCTCGTAGGAATTTTGAACATAATTCAAAAAAGTCACCAAAATTGTCAATCATGCTTGATGAAACTTTAACAAAGTTAAAAAAAAAAGGTCACCAAAATAGAAAAAAAAAATTGTCATAGTTACATGAATCACTATGACTTATAGTAAAAGATTAAGCTCCATGAAAACTTTTACGAATGAAACAAACTTTATAAAAACTTAATTAATGTATTTGAATTTAACTACCCTATAGCGGGAAAAGAAAACCTACAAATTAAAATGGCAAGAAATTCCTCTATTTATACAACATAGGTAATGCGAACAAATATTTATTATGCCTTATCGGAAAGATCAAAACTCTTTGGAAAACGTTACAACTCTTCAGAAAGGTCATAACCTTTAATAAAAGTCACAACTTTTTCATAAAAGTCATATATTTTCATAAAATCACAACTTTTTAAAAAAATCACAATTTTTCATATAAGTTACAATTTTCATGAAAAAAGAAGACTAGTTTAAAAACAAATAAATTTAAAAGGAAATCCTGGTTTATGATGATGTCACGTAAGCAGACCTAAGGTTCTACTTTATATAAAATAGGGAAAATGCATAAGTACCCCCTCAACCTATGCCCAAAATATCAGAGACACACTTATATTATACTAAGGTCCTATTACCCCTTGAACTTATTTTATAAATAATTTTCTACCCCTTTTCGGTCTACGTGACACTTGTTTGAAAGAAAAATCAACACGCGCTGGGCCCCAAAAGATAGTGTCACGTAGGCCGAAAAGGGGTAGAAAATTATTTATAAAATAAGTTCACGGGATAATAGGACCTTAGTATAGTATAAGTGAGTCTTTAAGATTTTGGGCATAGATTGGAGAGGTACTTATGCATTTTCCCTATAAAATATGATTTTATTGACATATTTATTTATTAAAGCTAGATTTTTTAATCTTATTTAAATCAATCTATTTGACATTAACACATGTTGATGATTTGATTTTGCTGCAATATTTCAAAGTTAATAGGCCCGTAATTTATATCATTTCTAATTATAATTCTTTGTTCATTATGTCTACCCGACTAAATATATTTCATTAAAAATATTAATATATTTCCCTATTATGGTTAAACTTTAGATTTAGTTTTATATGAACAGATTCTTCTATTATGATTAAACTTTAGATTTACTTTTATATTTACATATTTTCCTATTATGGTTAAACTTTAGATTTAGTTTTATATTAATATATTTTCCTATTATGTTAAACATTAGATTTTGTTCTATAATAATATATTTTCCTATTATGGTTAAACTTTAGATTTAGTTTTATATTGACATATCTTCATATTATAGTTCAACTTTAGATTTAGTTTTATATGAACATATTTTTTTATGGTTAAGCTTTAGATTTAGTTTTATATTAACATATTTTCCCATTATGGTTAAACTTTAGATTTTAATTTTATATTAATATATTTTCATATTATGGTTTAACTTTAGATTTGGTTTAATTATTAACATATTTTCCTATTATAGTTAAACTTTAGAATTAGATCTATATTAACTTACTTTCCTATTATGGTTAAATTTCAGATTTAGTTTTATATTGACATATTTTTCTGTTACCGTTAAATGTTATCTTTAGTTTTATATTAACATATTTTCCTACTTAATTTTAGATTACTTTTATATTAACATTTTTTTAATTATGATTACATTTAAGGTTTATTTTTGTTAATGCAAATGGAAAGTTTGATTTGATTTTTACACAAAAAATTTCTAACTACAAGTTGATAAATTATAAAATTGATTTCACTTACTAATTTTCTCTATGATGAAGATATTATTTTTATTTATAATAGAAATTTAGTTATGTGCCATTTGATAAAAAATTTAACGTATATAAATAGTCGTGATATCGTCTTTTCATAAGTATCATTTACTAAAAGCATTTCATAAATCGTGTTTTATCAATTAGTCATGGAGAATAAGAAGACTAAAGGACGTCAAAAGATACCAATGAGAAAAATAGAAAATGAAAAGGCCTTGTTAAGTTCATTTTCAAAGCGCCGTCATGGTTTGTTCAAAGCAGCGAATAAACTCGTAACAGAATTTGATGTTGACATTGGAATAATAGCGTTTTCTCCTACTGGTAAGCCTCATTCATTTTTTCACCCTACAGTTGATGCGGTCATTTCTCGTTTTCAGAATCCTGATATGCAGTTAGGTGATGAAACTCACCTAGCCATGATTTTTGCTCGAAATTCGGTGAATCAACTCGAAAAAAAGCTTGAAGAACTTGACATCAAAGAAAAAAATGAAATTGATCGAACAAATTATCTTGACCAAATGACAGAAACTAGACAGAAAGGTTGGTGGGAATCAATTGAGCAACTTAATGAAGATGAAGTGTCCAAGTTTGAAGCATGGCTGAATGTTGCTAGTTTTACTATGCAATACCGTTTGAACCAATCAATTGTTTCATCCTAATTGGGATGTGAATCTTGTGGAGTGTGAAGTTTGAATGAAATCACACATAAGTCATCTTATGTTATCAAATCCAGGTTCAGGGTTCCGATTCAGGTTTTAGGATTTAGATTTTAGAGTTCAAGATCAAGTCAGGGTTAAGGTCAAAGTCAATATTCGGGATTAAAATCAAGATTCAGGGTTCAGGTTCAAAGTTAGAGTTCAAAATTTAGGTTCAAATTTATATTATTGAGATATTGTGTTTTTGTTTTGCCTTTTATTTTATTTTAATAATATTACAATCATGTATGTTGCTATGATTTTCATTATTAATATATGATCTAGTTGTTTATATTATTTTCTCATTTAAAAAAACGAACAATTCACATCTCTTTTCGATTTAAGCTTTTAAAGATTATTTGTCAAATTCAACTCAAATGTTGTCAAACCGTATCATATGCATTATTATAATAAATCAAAAAATTTAATTGAACCAAACTTCTTTTGCTATTTGGTTTAGGATTATAACTTTTTTTAAAAATAATTTCTCAATTGACTTGTTATATCATGTTCTATATCTATAATACTAGTGGAAAGTTGCTCATGTTCTGCACAAGCCCAATGACTTAGTATTAAAAGTTGGATGTGCCATCAATTAAACTTCATCGCAAATTTGTTGCTTCGTATTAAATGAAAGGATAATAATAATCAGAAGATTGTTGCATAGAACATGAAATTTATCTACTTTCCTTATAAATAACTATATAAAAAAACATAACATACAAATGTTGTCCCCATAAAAAAATTAATTCAGAGCCTCAGTTACACCATTTTTTAAAACCATAATATTGCTTGTTGCATATCGGTTGTAGCATTATCCTCACTATGCAATTAAGTACCTTTGTCTTTGCAGGTTGGTGCAACATATCTTGTTCAACCAAAATTGCTTAGGCTACTTTCTTCCATTGTTTTGGACTTGTTGAAATTACTTTAACCTCTAACTCTCTCAAGAGAGTGAATTATACTTTGTTTATCATCTCAACATTTAAGGAACAAATAATTTCACTTTAAAATAGTTTAAGAGGATAATACGATTTTTGTAGTGTATAGTTAAGAATTGAATAATAGAGGGGGGGGGGGGGGGACATGCCTATTTTCTCTTGAGAAATATTAAGAAAAAAAAAGGTTTTAAAAAAACAATATTCTTAAACAGGGTCGTCTTAACAACTTTGGGGGCCTAAAGCCTAATTTTATAAAGAGGCCCTATTATTTTTAATTGACAAATATAAATTAAATAATTATAACATAGTTAGTGTAATCCTACAAATGAGGTATGGAGAGACAACATTTATGTAGACATTATGAAGTAAGAATGCAAAAAATGTAAATTTTCAATGAAAATTATGTCATATAAAGTTCAAATAATTAAACATGACTCAAAAAATTTTAAAATACGATGATACTGAAATAGTATTGCGATGAATTTGATAAGTTGACAAATAATATTAAAATAGTGTTGATTAGTTTTAGTGCTTTAAATTTGAATAAGACACCAAAAATAAATTTTATCTTTTTATAAATATACAACAATAGATTTTACATCATGCAGAATGTTTGAACATTTGAGACTTTACAATATTCAATAATGTAAGGAAAAAAAATAGAGAAAGGAGAATAAAAAGAAGTATAAGAACACAATATTGTTGGTTCATGATAATCGTCAGAATATAAATGAGCTAGACAATAAAATATATAGTCAAATGCGAAACTAGAAATGATACTATAATTAACTAGCACATAAGAATCTAGAAAAAAATACCACAATCAACATATTAAACAATATTCAATTTCTCAATTATATTTTCTATACAATTTTTTTCCTTCAAATTTATCAAGACATGAAATTTTTGTTAATCATATATATACATCTTTGAGAGAAAATGTGGGGGCACCAAAATTTGGACCCCAAGCGATTGTTTTAGTGACCTTATGGTTGAGACGGCCATGTTCTTAAACTAAATGAAATTGAAAAAAATAACCGCAGTTAACATATTGGTCAATTGGTCTAAAATGCGATAGCTTGTCATCATAACTTGGTTTTTATAATGTCCTTGCTACTAGTAATTTGGATCAGAAATACCCATATTGTTACTAAATCACTACAAGAAATATGATATATAGCTACGAAATTATAAGTTACGACATGAAATTCGTCACTAATTGTTCATTTTTAGTGATAAATATTATTTTTTGTGCTTAAATATATGAGATAGATACTTTAGTGACGAAACATAAAAGTTCGTAGCAGAGTTTTGTCCACTAAAATTTCCCACCAAAAAATAAATTGGCATCATTTATTGAATATTATTAGTCACGAATTTAAACTTAACAGTGACACATTATTTCGTCACTAATTATGTATGTAATTCATGACAAATTATTTTTTGTCTTAAAATTAATTTATCTTTGGACACAAAATAATTTCGTCTAAAAAACTATATTGTTACAATATAACAAATTAGTGTTTGTAGTTAAATATAATAAGTTTTAATTATAAAAAATTTGATTTTATTGTGATGGCCCTGTTCTTAAACTATATGAAATTGAACAAAATAACCTCAGTTAATAGATCGGTCAATTGGTCTAAAATGCTCTAGCTTGTCATCATAATTTAGTTTTAAAAATGTCTTTGCTACTAGTAATTTTGATCGGAAACAACCACATCGTTACTTAATGGATCAAAAATGTTACTTTTTAAATAAATATATTATTTCTAGACTAAACTATTAGTAACAGGGCATTTTGAACTAAATTATAAACGATAAAAGTATCTTTGACCAAACTATTAACTAGAGACATTTTTGTTCAATTTCACATAGTTATCTTTCAATAAAATTAAAGAGTTTCGAAAAGAAGTATTATATTCCTAAATATTTATACTCGCTATTATATATCTACCTGTGATTCTTATGCCGATTAGATATAAAAGAGAAAAACTAAGGGTTTGTTTGGCCATGCGATACGAAATCATGATATGAAATTATGAGATGAACTTGAAGTTTTGTTTGGACATACGATTTGGACTTTCTAAGTTACATGTTTTTTCATAAACATAAAAACTCCATAAGTTATAAAACTATCAAAACTGTCCCAATTGTTTATACTATCTTACCAAATAAAAATTTATAAAATAGCATTATACTTTATTAAAAAGCTATTCTAAAAATTACAACATTTATTGATCAAAGCTTAATTCAATAAAAAAAATTGAACATAAGTTGTAGTGTTAAGTTATTAGTAGCTAAGGAAATTATTTTTGCAAATAAATGCCAAAGTGATTAGCCTCGTCCACTCAATATAATTATGAAATTTTTATTATTATGAAACATTAGTTTGAATGAAATAGTAATAAATTTGATTTAAAAATAATGAATTTTGTGAATATAAATAGTAAATTAGAATTGATTTGAAGTAATGATAATTTTATATTTGAGAGAATAATCGTTATATGAGATATAAACGGTTTAAAAAATAATGATATGAAATAAATGGCTAGTAGATATATATATATATAAATTAAATGTGTTATATTTTATAAAATATAAACTTGTGAATAAATTTTTTTATTTTAAAAATCACATATCATAATTTGAAATTCTCAAATCATGATTTTTGGAGAATCTGAAATTTCATCTCCTTATATGAAATAATCAGCATGAAATAAATGGTTACATGGGTGTAGTAGTAGTAGTAGTATTGTGTTGTTGAATTGATGTGTAATCTGCAAATGAGAAATTAAGCTTAGCTCTTGGACCTCTAAATTCAATAGCTGCTCTGTCGTAAGCTCCAGCTGCGTCCTCAGCCGTAGTAAATGTTTTGATGAAATTATTATGTAAAGGATGGAGACGGATTCCTTTACATAATATACATTGATAAAAAAATATGTTTTGATGAAATTATTTTTTGAAGTTAACTATTGAACTGTACATTTGTTGTTTAGTTGACTTTTTATTTTTAGTTTAAGAGAGAGAATGTTTGTTTTTTCGATGTCCAAAGTTCTGAGATCTTTACAACGACACCGAACTAAAGAATCAAACTTCTAAAAAAAATAACATCAACACCGAACTGAAAAACCGAAGAATCGAATTAGTTTGATTCGATTTTTCAATTTTTAGACACTTATATTTACCCCTGTTTTTATTAGACGTGAAATAGCTCAAATATACCCCGCTCCTGTAATAGAAAATAAAATTAAATTTTTATTAAAAAATAATCCTTCTCACTCGTTTTTTAATTACTTTTTTTAGTTGAGCAGATAATTTAAATTTATTATTTGATAGTCAAATTTGTTTTTGTCACTTATTTTCTTGTCAAATTTATTATAAATGCCGCAAATTTTCTTTTACAAATATAAAAATTAAATTACAATATGGTTACTCAGTTTTAATTTATTATTATTTTTCATTTATACTTTTTTCTATTTTATTTCTCTTATTTTTACACTAAAGAATGAAAGGAAAAAATGAATTAAGAAATTTAAATAATAATAATAATCAAATAAGTCAAAAAATAATTTACTTGTGAAAAAGATCAAATACGTGATTTTGTAAAGAAATTTTTTTAAATTTTTTTTCTTGCTTTTATTAAAGTAGAGATATATGCGAGTCAGTTTTATAATGAGGATATATGAGCTCTACATAGAAAAGTTGAGGAGTATATCAAACTATTTTTTCTTTTGTCAATTCTCTTTTACTTATTCACTATATTAATAATATATATTATTTATTTATTTAATTAATTCATTTTTATTACTAAATACTATTTACTCGGTATTTCCTCTGTTCTATATTAGATGGACATCTTTTTTATTTTGCACAATAAATAAGAAATCACTAATAGATTGATCAGTTTTACTATTTTGTCATTTGTTCATATTATTTAGCCTTTTAAAAAAAAAACTTTAGATCTTCACAATTTGTTAAACTTCCAAATGTCATATTAATTGTAGGAGTAAAATAGGAAAAATATAGAATAACTTACAAAAATAACTATATTTATAGGGTTAATGAATACCAATAGCTATAAGGATGTTATTTACAATAAATGACTACAATTTATATCACTGTTTTGCTGTACTTTTATATAGTTTTTTTTATTATTATTTATACATTAATACATCTTTAAATACAATAAATTAAAAAAGGAATTGACTCTAAATATAACCAATCCACTATCTTTACATTACATCCATACAATGAGCAACTTCCATAATTAACTTTATAACTAAAAATTACTTAGTTAAAGACATATCAGATCATTTTCTTTATCAGTTTAACTAAAAAAGTATTTAGATGACTTATTAATTAATAAAGATTATAATAAAAAAGAATTATGTGCTACTTTATATAAAATACTTCAAATTAAACATAAGCAAATAAAGATGGGTTGAGAGACTAATAAAATACTAGTAATGGTGTGAATGAACACAAGATTAGGTGAAAATCGATGAAAGTAATGATTATATTTAATTTAAATTATTTTATTCATACTTTTTATAATTTAAAATAACAAATTCTTAAAGGTAGAACAGAAAAATTAAAACTGGATTTTTTTAAATATATGAATGTGTCAACCTTCTGTAAATAAGCTAAAAAAAAAATAGCGTCAAACATATTAAATTGAAAAGGATAGTATTTAAATAATTATTATACCTCTCTAGTCTCTATCTGATACTAGTATTACTTAGGAGCTAAGAAAAAGAAGAAGAAGAATGACTAAAGAGAAGGAAATTCTAGAGCAAGTAAATAAGCAATTCTTTTGCTAACTTGGGAAAGAGAGAAGCAGTACAATATATAGAAATCAGATGGGAACCAGTGGGGACCAATCCTGGACACAAGTCCTTCTTCCACTCACAACTCTGATCTCTGTAACTTACTCATAATGGAAACTAATTCCCCCTGATAATAACAAGCATTATGGGGAATTTGTAAATACTAAAACTATATATAAAGACAACTAAGGGGTACAAACAGAATTATCTTAACTAATGCAACTCATTCCTAATGGAATTAATTGTCTGTTCATACTCTATTTAAAGCTAAGTGTACCACTCCTTAATGCTAGCAATTTCCCTTTGTATCAGATCTCCCCTATTGAAAATTTCCTTGACCTCAAGGAAGGAATAAGGGAAATCTGATTTTGAGAGCATGATAATCTTCCCAGGTTGCTTGCTCAACTGGTAGTTGATCCCACTGAATTAGCACCTGTGAAGCAGCCTTATTACCCTTCTGTATCATACGCCTTTCTAGGATTTTTTGTGGTTGTGGACAGTATGGACTTGCAATGTCAACGACTGGAGGATGATTGATCTTTTCAGGTAGCTTGTTACATATCTTGAGTTGCGACACATGGAAGGTAGGATGTGACTTCAATTGAGCAGGTAGTGAGAGCTTGTAAGCTACCCTTCCTATCTTTTGCAGAATTTGATAGGGTCCATAGTACGTAGCTGATAACTTAGTGAAAGGAGATCCTGAGAGAGTGACTTGCCTATAAGGTTGAATTTTAAGGTACACCCAATCTCCTTCGTTGAACTGCACATCAGATCTATGTTTGAGTTCCCTGGTTACTAGGCTTCGATCCACCACTTCTACTCCTGAATCACCAGCTGCATAGGGCAAGTGTAGTGGGGGAGGTTGACCATATAAGGCTTCATAAGGCGTGGTTTGAATGGATGAGTGAAATGTAGTATTGTGCCACCATTCAGCAAAATTTGTGGTATCAAAGAGAAGTTTGCAGCTGGATATAATGGGAATAACTGGGTACCAAATAAAGGAGGTTACACGATCCAAAGTGGATATCATTGGAGTAGAGGAACTACTAATGAATGGCCATGGTGGAGGGAGATATGGAACAGAATGAATGTGCCAAAGCATAGTTTTATTTGCTGGATTGTCATGCATAGAAGATTACTAACTAGAGATAGACTTTCAAAAATGGAAATATGTCAAGATAAAGAGTGTTTATTGTGTGGAAGTAGCCCAGAAAGCATTGATCACTTGTTCTTTGAATGTGTATTTTCAAAGAAATGCTTGAGAGGGGTACTTGATTGGTTGAAGATAGAGATCAACAACACAAGTATTGAAGGAATATGGAGGACAATTACAAGGAAAGCTAAAGGGGGGTATTGCAGAACAATAATCAAAGCAATTTTAGCTGCACTCATATACCATATATGGCAGGCGCGTAATGGGGCCTTGTGGAACAAAGTAGTAACAAGACCTGCAACATTATTGAAAAAGATCAAAGAGGATATAAGGAGCAGGACAAGTGGAAGCACCCCAAAGAAATGCAATAATGTAGACAAAGCTTGGATAGATAAGTTTTTTTTTTTTTTAATGTAGATAGTGCACATGAGCATAGATAGAGGATAGAGGAGGTAAATGAGTGAAGAATTGTAATTGAAACATATTTGGAATTTAATAAAAGCTGTTAGTTCGACCAAAAAAAATCATCCAAATCTTAAAAACTAGTCAAATTGATAAAGTAGATAACAATATAATAAAGTAATTAGTGGATAAGTTTGTTACTTATCCTGGTGTGATGTGAACATTGTTTGTCAATGCATCAAATATACTCCCAATATTTAACTTACTTTAATGTATGAACGTTCCTTTATTAATTAAAAATGTATGTATATAGATATATTCGTTGAAGTTGGTAGGCAAGTTGCCATCAAAATCATTAGGCCCCCACTTGTAATATTCTCCGTACAAATTTCTAGTACGGTCCCTAACTATTGGGAACAAAAATGTAAGTAGTAAAATTTGGTACTACCAAAACTAAATTTCTCTCTTTTCCTTTTCAATTCTTGTTTTTAATTGAAAGTGCTATTAGCAATATCTCCATTGAAACTCAAAAAGTCTTGTATTTCATTGTCCGAAATCATCCATTGATCCCAGAATTGTTCTTCTCTATTAGTTCCCTGATGGTGCACTTGCAGTGGTGAAGTATTATTTGTTTCTTTAATTGATGTGTAATCTGCAAATGAGAAATTAAGCTTAGCTCTTGGACCTCTAAATTCAATAGCTGCTCTGTCATAAGCTCTAGCTGCGTCTTCAGCTGTAGTAAATGTTCCAAGCCATACTCTAGCTGCCCTTCTTGGATCTCTAATTTCTGCTGCCCATTTTCCCCATGGTCTCTGTCTCACTCCTCTGTAATTCTTCTTCTTTTTCGTCTTCCCAACAATCTTTAATGCCTTGTTGTTGTTAACGCTAGCTGCAGTTGATGAGGTTGCAAAATAGTTGCAGCCTAAACAACCATTTATTTTGCAGTACTGACAACACTCTGATTCTGTCGGAACACGAAATAAATGTTGCTCAATAGAATAGGACATATTGCTCGTAGAAGGTAATGACGAAATTGCTGCAGCAGGAGAAGTATTACCTGTAATCACATTGGTTAAAGCAGCAACCATGATTGAAAACTCTTCTTCATCACTAAGCTTTGATTGTTTCTTCATTGAATCTGTTTGTCGTTGATTATTTCTCTGCATCCTTGAAATTTGAAGAAAGCAGAGAAAACTTTGGTCTTTGTTGATTTTCCAAGTTATTTGCTTTTATTAAACACTGAAGATGAATACACTTATTTTACACGGGTTTGATTTTATCTTAGCTGGCATAATGAATTGATTTTATGTGCACGTGGGATTTGGATTTGTGGATGACATGGCATGAAAAGTTTGATGACATGGCAGGAAAGAGAGTGTTCACACGGTGATTCGTTCCTAATTCCTTTTTGACAGTTATGAGAGAGAGGAATGACGTAATGTTATATAGGAGTAATTTTGGAATTTTGCTGAGACCATTAGAGAAAAGCTGGGGACAGTTGGCAGTCAAATAGGTCATCCTGTCGCTTGGAACAAAAGAGGACCAAATCTATATGCACGAGAGTGTTTAGTGGATCGATTTTGATCGGTTATTGTTAAAATTAAATTTAATAAGTGATTTAGAAATTATGAAATAAATTTAAAATATTATTTATTGATTTGGTTGTTATTGATTTTGATTTAATTTGATTATTAACTATAAAAGAAATTATTCAATACAATAATTGATTCCAAAAAGATAAATAGTTATAAAGATTGATATTAGATAACTTTCGATCATTGAATTTACTCTAAATAAAACTTTCAATCCACTACTTTGGCCTAGACAAGGAAGAGATAGTGATATTTTTTGTCTAACCAAAAGTTGTCATAAACTCTCATATAATGAAATCAATTATATAAATGCTCTTATTTTAGGTGTATTTGCTTTCATAAATAAATTTTAAATACATTTCGCTAAAAACTTATATATATAAATTTATTCATAAAAATAATATATTATGTATGTATAATTATAAATATGTGTATATAATTCATCGATTCAGTTCAGTTATTTTTTTTGATTTTTTGGTAACAAAATCAAAATCAAATAAAACATTATCCATTTTTAAAAATGTAAAATTGAACCAAACCATATCCCAAAAAAATGATTTCATTTGATTTTTGAATTTGAATCGATTCAAACCGTGAGTACCCCTACACATAACTTTTTATCAACTTTTGTTCTTTCATATTTCTTTCTATCAAATTTTATCAAACTCTCCTCTATATTTTTTTATTATTTTCATAATATTAAAATAACTTATAATTAATAATACACTTTAAAATATTCAATAAACTTTATACTATGCATAAATAAAACACTAGGGAAATAATAAAATTTGACAAGTAGGTATATAAATGAACAAAAAGTTGATACTCCCTCCGTTTAAAAAAGAATGACCTCCTTTTCTTTTTAGTATGTTTTAAAAAGAATAACCTCTTTCTTTTTTTGGTAACAACTTTCCACGTGGCATGTTTAAGGCCATAAGATCAAAGGGCAATTTTGTACATTTAACCTAACTTTAATTTAGAACCACAAGATTCAAAAGTCTTCTTTATACTCTTAAATTCCGTGCCAAGTCAAACTAGGTCATTCTTTGTGAAACGAAGGGAGTACTATTTTATAGGAGTCATTGACGGTCCGTTGAAATTGTACGCATAATTCACTTAAATACCTTAACTAAGACTAGTACCTATTAAACACTTTTACATATTTAAAATTATTTCTATTAGGCATTTTTTAATAATCATCAAAAAATATGAAGATTGTGTGATACACTTGCGTTGACATGGCAAAAAAGCTAATTAAAAAATGGCATGTGCTACTGGGCCCCCAAAATTATAAAAATTAAAATTTTATTTAAAATTATTTCAAACACATTTTATATTTAGCTTTTTTATTAAAAAAATAATAAAAATGTCAACTTATTCTAAGAACCCAACCCCAACCCCCTTTCATCTTCATCTTCCACCCAAAACATATTCTTTCTCAAATCACAATACCTAATTTCTTATCAAATAACTTGAAGATTATCTCTTTTAAAAATGATACATTTTCATATTAAGAGTGAGGAAGAAAGAAAATTTTGCCGACGGTTATTCATTTCTACATCGATAACAAAAAAAAAATTATAGCTCAAAATTAGTTCTTTCAAATTTTGAAATATCATTTTTGATAAATTTAATGGGTTTATATTTGAATTTGAGTAAAACTTTTTGTTTGAAAATTGTGATAAGAAATATCGGCTAATTTTTTTATACTAAAAATCATTTATCTTCTTTCTTCTTCATATTTGTTCCATTATTTTTATGAGATTTGCAATAAATCATACAACAGAAAGTCTTTCTTTCAAATGTGCTTATGATTTCTTCATAGTTGATTTTCATTTATCTTCAAATTTTGAAAAATAATTTTTTATAGATATAAAAAGAGAGATAAAGAGACAAACAGCGTTGGAGCTAAAATAGAGAAAGTTTTACAAACTAAATTTTGAAAAGGGTGAGTAGTAGGGGATGGGGTGTTCCTCTTTTTTGAAAAAGGTGTAAATAAAAAATAAAAAAAAAATTTTAAGTCAAGAAAAAATGTAAAAATAAAAAATAAAAAAAGTTATTTTGAACCTTTTCACGCGTTTAGGAAAGTGCAAAACATATTTTTTATCATATCAGTGTTTTATGCTTAATAGGTACATGTTTTGAGATGTTCAATATGTACAATTCCTAATTAAGATATCTAAATTAATTATGCGTACAACTTTAAGGGGTTGTTGATGATTTGAGGCTAATTTATATAGTTTGCCTCGAAGTGACAGGATGATCTATTTGACTGCCAAACAGTCCCCTGTCTTCCCTAAATTCCAAAATTACCCTTGTTCCTTTGTGTAATGTAAGACATTACGTCATCGTCTTATAAGATGTCCACGAAAGTGACATTCACTGTGTGAACGCTCCATTTTCTTCCACGTGACCAAGTATTACCCAAAAACCCGACCCGCAAAATCCCACGTGCACACAAAATCAAGTTAATTTAATTTGACTATGCCAGCTAAGCTAAAATCAAACCCCGTGTACAATGAGTGTACTCCTCTTCATTTCTCAGCTATATATAACTTATTTAGAAAAATCAGAAAACCATCTGAACACCAAAGACCAAAATTTTCAACAATGCAGAGATCAACAAAGCTTAGTGATGAAGAAGAGTTTTCAATCATGGTTGCTGCTTTAACCAATGTGATTACTGGTACTACTCCTGATGCAACAATTTCTTCATTACCTTCTACGAGTAATATGTCGCCGCCCTTGTTTCGCGTACCGGAAGAAACAGAGCGTTGTCAATTCTGCAAAATAAATGGTTGTTTAGGCTGCAACTATTTTGCAACCTCATCAGCTGCAGCTAGCGTTAACAACAACAAGGCATTAAAGATTGTTGGGAAGACGAAAAAGAAGAAGAATTACAGAGGAGTGAGACAGAGACCATGGGGAAAATGGGCTGCGGAAATTAGAGATCCAAAAAGGGCAGCTAGAGTATGGCTTGGAACATTTACTACAGCTGAAGACGCAGCTAGAGCTTATGACAGAGCAGCTATTGAATTTAGAGGTCCAAGAGCTAAGCTTAATTTCTCATTTACAGATTACACATCAATTCAAAATACTACAACACCCATGCAAGTGCAACAACAACAACAATCAGCGCCCTCGCAGTTACAACAAGGAATGAACACAGAAGAAGAAGAGTTTTGGGATCAATTGATGAATTCGGACAATGAAATTCAACATTACTTTAATGGAGAATCATCTGATTCTGCTAATGGCTATATTGCTCATAGCTTCTGATCATTTCCCATATTATAGCGACTAGGAAGCATTTTGCATGCCCATTCAGTATCAAATTAAATTTGTTTATTCAATTGAGATTGTGTCATAAATACTGGAGTTTTGACAAACTGAGAGAAGAAATCACCTGATGATTTTGATGGCACCTAACGTACCAACTTCAACCAAATTAAATATATATTTAATGAAAGAAACGTGCATAAATTGAAGTTAAATATTCACAAATTAACAATGTTCACACAAGGAGGAGTAATAAGGTTATCCTCTGCCATTCATACCATACTTTATTATACTAATTTATCAATTTCACTATTATTTTGGATTAGGGTGACTTTAACATAAAATATCATGCGTATTATTCTTTTTCCGCGGATAGATACAGTTTCACAGGTATTAATAATACAAAAGAACTACTACGTAGGAATGAATTTATGTATTTTCAAGTATAAAAAATAACAAGTAAAAGAGATAAAATTAACTCAAAAAATACGATTCACTTAATATATTTCAAAGAATTTTTTAACACTTATAAATTTAGCACAATCCAATCATTTTAATTCGATGAGAATAAGTACTTCATTTGTTTACTTTTATTTATTATTTATTCTTTATTTATATTTTTGGTTTTACTTGTCATTTATAATCTAACAAGAAAAGTTAATTATTTTTCCATGTTTTATCCTCAGTATCAATTATTTATTTTTCAAATCATTTTCTAGAATCTAATGCTAAATATCGTTTAATGGGAATAATACTTTCTTTATTTTAATTTGTTTATTTGATGTTCACTTAATATAAAATTTAATCAAGTAATTTTTTTAAAAAATTGTTCTTTATTTATGTGTAATATTTTTAAAAATTTTAATAGCATTAAATATTTTATGTGAAAATTATAAAAATATATTATTTTAAAAGTAAAATAGAATGGGTAGCCATGAGTCTAATAAGATAGAAAGAAAAGTTAATAAAATGGATAGAGCAAAAGTTTAGTCAACTCGGTATTGTTGACGTTACGACGTGTACGGATTTTAGTGTTTTGAGGAATGCACCTGATGTCTTCTTGGTTTGTCTTTTCTTAGACCCATCTAGAAGATTTTACTTTTCAACTTTAATACACCTTTCTTTAAAATGAAGAAAAGCTTAAATATAGATCTGGGTAATAATAGAGTGGTAAATATTTTTTTATTTTTAATTAAGAGTTTTTTTATTTGAGTCTCTTTCTATATAAAGTAAAGATTTTTTAATAATGAATTTGAATTTAATTAAGCTTAATGTAAATATCGAACATCGAATAAAAAAAATGCAAGTCTGTTTGTAAAGTCAATCGATAATTGAATTTTGGGCATGTCCAACCCTGTACTCTATTTCTCTCTTCAAATATAGAGTTTTCTATTTTTTCAGACAATCAACTCCAACATAATTCTCTATTTTATTCTCTAAAAAAGATTTTTTTCCTCTCCTCAAAATTATTATTTCTATTTCATTCTTATTTGCATAATTTATATATATATATATATATATATATATATATATATATATATATATATATAAATTCCTTATTTCTTTTTTTTTCCTCAAAATAATCACTTGTATATAATTTATGTAATATAAGTTTTTGTTTTTACATTTTTTAATATAAAATTATATTTTATTATAAATTTCTAAATAACATACCTTAAAAGCAATATTATATAAATTCAAATTAATGAACAATTCAAATAAAAGTTAAATCATTAATAAAATATGATTATACAAGCATTACATAAATACCCTACTTTCAAGATTATTACGTTGCTCATATAAATACTCTATTAATGCATTATGGAGTTTAAAATGAGCATTTTTGTCCGTATTTTTTTTTTATGTCTAGTTAAAATTTGAAATCAAAGATTTTCATCTACCACCATTTTTGTCGTTGCAATTGGAGCCTCTATGACATCTTGAATTGGTGCATTAAGATTACGTTCATCCTCAATTATCATGTTGTGCAATACAATACATGTTGTCATTATATCATGTAGCACTTCTTTTTTTCAAAATGCGATTATCCTACAATAATTGTAAAACATGATTGCAAACTTCCGAATGTACATTCAACATCTTTTCGGCTCGATTATTGTTTCATCGTGTAATATTTCTTCTTTTGAGAACGTGAATTATGAATGTTTGAACAATTGTAGACCATTTAAAATTGTGCATTCTTTACTGTGAAAATTAATAATAAAATCAAATTATATTAAATTGACAAAAATATTAAATAAAATAAAATATTATTAATTCAAAATATATGTAGTATATATTAAATAATATTATTTTAAAAAAATCATATTACATTTAAAAAGAATTACAAATATTAGAGATATAATTCATAGCCTTATATGAAAAGTAATATATTAATTACAAAATAATAAAAATAATAATAAAATAATAACAAGGTGAAATAGAAAGCGTGAATAGCAGTTCTCTAAATTTGGAGAACTACTATTCAACTCTCGTTATATAGAGAATAAAGAGTTAAATGAAGGGTGATTGCAGAGCCCATTTTCTATTTTACTCTCTAAATATACAGATTGAATAGTAAAATAGAGTGGGGTTGGAGATGGTCTTAGTCCGATGAATCAATTATATTATATAGCATAATTGATTGGGTATTTACTTAATTAGTAGATAATTGGATCAAATTTTCATAAAAGTAGTAAATTGCTGATAATATAATTGCATTGTGCAAGTGTAAGTAATTTATTCTTTTAATTTCCTTCTTTTATTATTTTTATCTTCATAATTCTAATATTTTTCAAAAATGCTGTTTTTAATATTATTTACATCTCATTTCTTTCTTATTCTAAATCTTCATGTTATTTTTTTTATTATCTATGTTTATAATTTTATATTTATTTTTTTCATTAACATATTTTTATTAGTATTTTAATTTTTAAATTAAGATAGAATTCATTGTTTAAATAAAGTTAGAGACTTATATTTTTCTTTTCCTTAAAATTATATTTATATATGATATTATTTGACATAAGAATACTGTGCTATTTTCTTAGTTTTGAACTTAGAATTTATGTTATATTTTTAATTTCGTTAATTTTATAGTAGCTACTAGTAACTTAAAATTTCACATTACAAGTCCTTTTTTTCAAAAAAAAAGGGAAAAAGAAAATTTACTTGAAAGATTACATATTATGTGCAAGTAATTTTCCAAAAAAGTTCTTGCCACAATGATGCTTAAATGTTTTTTAACATCTTATTTAAGGTGATCAGTTTTGTACCCTACTACAAATATACTGTTAATTATTTGGCAGATTCTTTAGAGTTGGGGTGAAAAAATAATAATTATGGTGGCACATATGTTCATACTATTCCGGTTCTAGTCATTCTTTGTGACAAAAATAATATCTTTCCATTAAAATTGATCTCTTAAAGATCATACCACCATGGTATCGATGTATTTTCGATTTTATTCAAAAATATTTGTTGGATGAGACATGGATTTCATCTTACCCTCTTACCTTTCCATTTTATAATATCCTTATTTGTTTAAAATTTGAAATTAAAATATTATCTTTTTTATGGATATATTTTTATACTTCCAATCAAATCAAAACTCCATAAATAATTGAAAGAATTGAGCAATAAGATTGTGGGTTAAGATCATCTCCAATTTCTTTTTTTTTACTCTCAAACTCTTTATATTTGAAGAATAAAATAGTGTATTCCTCTCCAAATATTTCTTATTTCACTCTCTACTCTTCAATTATAGAGAGTTAAATAGTAATTTTTCAAATTTGAAGAATTATTATTTATATTCTCTATTTTACTTTTTGAATATCACATTATTATTTTTATTATTTTTTAATTAACATGTTATTTTCATATAAGACAATTAACTAAATATATAATTTTTGTAATTCTTTTTAAATGTGATATAATTATTTTTAAAATATATTATTAAATATATATTACTTTCATCTTGAATTATTTAATATCTTTTATATTTTTCGAATTAAAAAAAGCAGCACATGGTTTTCCTATCCGAGGATTCAATTTGGACCCACAGATATTTGATTTGTATTTGTAAAAATCCATCGTAACGGCCGCACATGGAAATTAAATATGTGAGCGCCCTACAAAATAACTTACTTTTTTTTTTTTAGCAGTCTACAAAATCGAATCGAAAAGTCAATTAAATTATAAATTAAGTCAAATAAAAAAAAAAATTGATTAGTGGTTTGGTGTTGAAGAAAAAACCCGATTATATTTGGGTTGGTTTGGTTTCAACTAAAAAAACCAACTCGAGACCAAACCAACCCGACATTATAATATATAATTTTAAAATTTTATTTTATCCGTAAAAATACTTATTTTGATATAATTTTTAAATATGTCTTATATTTTTTCATTGTTTTTAGCTTTTAATATATTTATTTTATGTTTGGAAGTTAGAATTCTTAATGACCTAATAAAGATTATAGTCCATAAATGTTAGTAATTATAATAAAATTTAAATAAAAATTAAATTAATACTAACGCAAAAGGAAAATTAATTCAACACTAAAATAACAATAATATTGAGTATTTATTTTTTAATTTTACATAGATTTAGACAATTAAAATGCATGATCTAATTTTATTTTCTTTTAATATTTAGTCATGTAAGTAATACTTACTAAACTTATTTCAGCATGATTAAGAACTTTAAATTATGATCAATTTCATTATGACTTACTCCCTCCATTCCATTTTATGTGACAATATTTGACCGGACATAGAGTTTAAGAAATAATTAAAACTTTAAAATGTTTATCAAATTGCCTTTCAAAAAAGTTAATTCACTAATATCTTTCCTCATAAATGTATTAGAGTACTATGTTTAAAATTAAGTGGGACCAACAATGATAAAAAAGGAATTGTACTTTTAAATACTTATCATATAAAAAAATGTGACATTCTTTTTGGAACTAACCAAAAAAGAAATGGTGGCACATAAAATGGAACGAAGGGAGTATTAATTTATAATATTTTCTTAAGCAATTTTTTTTTTGTTGGATATTTTAGTGTCATTAATATACCATATTTTTTTTTATTTTCTTGAAAAATAACTTAGATAGTTGCATTTTGGTAGGACTAAAGAAATATTTGAAGTACAAGTAAATTAAATGTTTGTATGAATATTTTATCGAAAAAACTCGAAATTGAAAAATCCGAGTTTTATTGGTTTGGTTTGGTTTATAAATTCAAAAATCCGACACAAGTGACTTGGTTTGATATTTGAAAAATTCAAACTAACCAGATCATGTATAACCTTACTCGTGGTACAAGTGTTCCATATAAATGAGTAGTGACCTCATCAATCTAAAACCTAATTTAAAGAAATATTTATTTTTGGTGAATAAGAATTTTATTATCAAAAGAGAATTTTACAACTAAGAAAAATACAAAAAGAAACTAAGCTAACAATATTTGTGACCTCTCATTTTCTAAATGTTTATCGTCATCTTTAGCTTAGATAGTAAAAGTTCATTAGACATCTAATTAAATTTCTCTTTTGAGATTAATGTTGCTGATAGGATTTCCATCGAGTGAATCGTGTAAATTTTTTTTATTTCGTGTGTATCAACTCAAGAATTTGGCGCTCGGAGTATATCAAAATTATGTTCTCAAAATAGAATTATGAGGATCTTTATATTGAGTTGGAGTACTATCACATATAATCACACTATTATTTTCATGTCCATTTTCGCGTCTATAGGCTTTTTTTGGGGAATCACAAAAAAAAATTCAATTTTTTATGTATTAGACCATGAATCCCGCATACGGGGCACTCAAAAAAAATTTCTCAAAAAACTTTTTGAGGACCTCCGTATTGAGTTAGGAACAATCAGGTATAGTCAAACCATTTTTTTCACGCTCATTTTCGCATTTACAAACCCTTTTTTAGGAATCACGTAAATCCTCAATTATTTTTTGTGTTTATTAGCCAGTAAATCTGACCCCGAAGCACAGAAAAACTTTTTCTCAAAGAACTTATAAGGACCTCCATATTGAGTTGGGTAATTTTAACAAATGGTAATACAAAATTATTGATTTGACTTTGAAATTCAAAGTTGTATATCACTTTCAAGATGCATTGTTTACAATTTGGATCTGGGAAGGGTAACAAGATCCAATATATGTAGTCGAAGGAGAAACATAACAAGTTTGCAAGTGATATAAACTAAACAAAAGCAATTTGATAAAGCTAATGTGCAAACGACAGAATCATTGCGTACTAAATAACACAAAGATCCTTCCATTCTGAGTTAAATCGAGTCTTTCGCATAGAGCTGGGCTATTACCATTTACTAAACAGTAATGTCCAAGTCATGTACCAAAAAAGTCATTGGATTCCATATTTTTGTTGGAGAGATATTTTTGCCATTACTATTTGAATTACTATTATTCTCTTGCTTTTTGTGGCCCATCTGCAGCAATGGATGACCAAAAGTTAAACTTTATTCAAATTCATTGTGTACGAATTATTCTCTTTCTATTAGCAACAACAGACATTTTCTTTTAGCCAACGCAACGATGGCCGATCCTGTAATTGGTGCTACTGTTCAAGTTTTGCTTGAAAAGCTGTTTTCTTTTACTATTGAGAAAGGCAGTATCAACAAACATCTCTGAATGATGACACAAAATGTATTTTGTTATTCAAGCTTTCATTCATGATGCTCAAACACGACAAGTATTTGACGATCCCTCTGTGGAAGAATGGCTCAAGATGATTGAGAGAGCTTGAATATGTGTTTGACGAATTCAGATATGAATTTGTCAAAAGACAAGTGAAAATCCGAAAAACTCCAATGAAAAAGGTCAGTTATTTCATTTCTCATACATCTTTTACGAGCAAAATGTCTCAAAACATCAACCACGTCAATGAAGAGTTAGGTCTATCAATAAGGTAGCCAAAGACATCGGTCTCCAATCACTCATGGGAATATACAACCAATTGGAGGAACAGATTCCGCAGTAGTTGCTTCGTATGTTGTTGGCAGAGACAACGATGTTGCTGAAATAAAGAGGAAGATGTTGAATTGCAGAGATGATGTTGTTCTCTGCACCATTCCTATAGTGGGTATGGGGGGTCTAGGAAAAACAACGGTGGCTAAGAGAATTTTCAATGATGAACTGATCGAGAAACACTTTAAAAGGAGAGTATGGTTGTGTGTACCTGAAATTTGAGAAATGAAAGACCTTTCTTGAACTGATCCTCGAATCATTGACAAAGATAGAAGTTGTGATTCAGAGCAGAGATATACTAGTCGAGACGCTGCAAGATACAATGGCAGGAAGAAAACATTTGTTTGTACTGGATGATTTGTGGCGTGTTGACTATACATTGTAGGATGAGTTTGTGGACACCTTGCGAGTAATAAATAAATCCCAAGGAAACTTCATTCTTGTGACTACTCGTATGGCATCCACAGTAGCACCAGTAAGTCCTCATTTTTTGGAAAAATTAGCAGAAGATCATTGTTGGTCTATTTTCAAACAAAGAGCATTTGTTGATGGGGAAATTCCAGAGGATGTAGTGACAATGGAGAAAAGGATTGTTGAAATGTGCCAAGGTCTACCGTTGGCTGCAAATGTGTTGGGAGGCCTTTTACGCAGTAAGGAGAACCATGAATGGCAGACAATTCATGATGGAAACCCCCTTGTTGCAGGTGAAGATGATAACGGAGAAGATAGCATAAAGAAAATTCTTAAACTCAGCTATGATTATCTACCATCTTCACATCTGAAAAAAATGCTTTGCTTACCTTCCGATGTTTCCAAAAGATTTTGTAGTTGAAAAGGAACTACTACTCCAACTCTGGATGGCAGAAGGCTTTCTCCATACATGTCAAGAGACCACTGTGATGGAAGACGTTGGGCACAAGTTCTTTCAATCTTGTTGCAAAATTCTTCAAGATGTTGAGTTAGATGAGCTCAACAATATAACACATTGTAAGATGCACGATCTTGTACATGATTTGACTGGAGATATCTTAAAATCTAAACTATTTGATCCAAAGGGCAATGATGGAGAAAAATATTCTCAAGTGCGATACTTTGGATGGGACTCACTAAGTGATCAAATAAATAAGATAAATGAGTCAGGACATTTGTGCACATTGTTTTGGAGAAACAATTATATATTGGAAGATATGTTGTTGAGCTTTAAGTTCTTAAGAGTTATAAATTTGTCCAGGTCAAGAATCAAGGAGTTGTCAGCCAAAATCGGAAAGCTAATATACTTGAGATATCTTGATATCTCGAACACTAAGATCACAACATTGCCACACTCCATTTGCAAGCTCTATAATTTGCAAACTTTTAGAGTGATAAACTGTCATTCACTCGACAAACTCCATGATGAGAAATATGATAAGTTTGAGACACATATATACCAATTTTCAGTCTCAGCCACTTAACATTGGTCAATTGACTTCTCTTCAGACTCTAGAGTGGGTTTAGAGAAAGGTCGTGGAATAGAAGAGTTAGGTCGTTTGAAGAACCTTAGAGGTAAATTGAGGATCTTTGGTATCGGTTCGTAATAGAGAAGAAGCTCGATTAGCATATCTACTGGAGAAATTCAATATTTTTGTTATTTGTAAGTTTTGATGATGTGACAAACTCAGGGTTCTCAACATGAGTTGTGATGATGTGACAAACTCAGGGACCTTATGAAGGTACCAGGTTCCCAACATGAACAGGCCGTTGACTGCCCAGCTGGAGAAAGTACAAAAAGTTGGTGCACAGTCTCCAACAGTGGCAGAAGTGGCAGACGCGGCAGAAACCTCAGCCAATGGGATTGTTTTACGTTTTGTGACCTTTCTACATAAACAAAACATCCCTATATTCACAATTAGTTTTTGCAACTTGAAAAAGATCTCAAGAACTCTTGCAAAGGCTTACAAAAGGAGTGAAGAAACATCCTCAAGATCAACTCAAATCTGAAAGAGCTGGAAGCTTAGTTGTCTTAGGATTATTTCTTCTGCGCGTAAATTGTAAATCTGTTCCTCCATTTATAAAGGAATCAGATAGTTGTTTGTTTTGAAATTGTAAATCATTAGTAGGTTAGTGATTTAGTGGGCAGTCTTTGAGATTGCTTATAAAATCCTAAGTTGTCTAGAGTGATAGCTTAGTGGGTAGAGTAACATCTACTTAGGCTCATCAAGCAATAGAGCTATTGCTTGTCTGTGAGATTAAAAACTTTTTCTCACATTTTGTGTAACCGATTTACTTTTGCTTGTGAAGACTAGTGAAACGGTTTTGGAAATCCTGTGAGACAGGTCGTGGTTTTACTCCCTTGAGCAAGGAGGTTTCCACGTAAACTGCTGGTGTTGATATTCTGCCTTTATTTACAGTTGTTCATATTTTGAGTGAGTCAAGGGACCTGGTCCATTGACTGATAGTGGACGCACAGATTCTAACAAGTGGTATTAGAGCAGACACTTTCTATCTGGTTAACACCAAGAAAGTGACATCTGTTCTAGGATGGCTGCTCCACTTAATCTAGAAGAAGGTCAGTCTTTAACTAGACCACCTCGTTTCAATGGACACTTCTATAGTTGGTGGAAAGTCAGAATGCATGATTTTCTTATGGCTGAAGACAGTGAGCTATGGGACATTGTCTTAGATGGACCATTTATTCCAATGATTGAAGAGAAAGATGGAGAAAAAACTAGGCTTATTCCAAAGCCTAGACAAAAATATGATGAAGCTGATAGGAAGAAGATCGAAAAAGGTTACAAGGCAAAGACACTTCTTGTCTGTGGGATAGGGCCAGATGAGTTCAATCGTGTCTCAGCCTGTGAGTCTGCAAAAGAGATCTGGGATTGCTTAAAGACAGCTCATGAGGGAACTGAACAAGTAAAAGAGTCAAAGATTGATGTGCTCACTTCTTTGTATGAAAATTTCAAAATGAAAGAAGGTGAAACCATTCATGAGATGTTCACTAAATTATCATCCATCACAAATGAGTTGAGAAGCCTTGGAGAACCTATCAGTATGAGCAAGCAAGTTAGGAAAGTGCTTCGAATCCTTCCCAAGTCTTGGAAAAGTAAGGTTGATGCTATTACTGAAGCAAAAGATCTGAAAGTGTTAACAATGGATGCTCTCATTGGAAATCTGAAGACTCATGAGATGAATCGAAATCATGATCAGTCAAAGAAGGAAGTCAAAAAGGATAAGTCCTTGATGCTGAAATACAAATCTGAAGAGGACTCTAGTGATGATGATATGGCTTATCTCATCAATAGATTTCAAAAAATTGTGAGAAAGAACAAAGGTTTCAAAAGGGGAGCAAATGGTCCTCGAACTGCCACTCTAAATGATACATGTTACAAGTGTGGAAAAGCTGGGCACTTTATAAGAGGGTGTCCATTACTCAAGGCTGAAAATAAAGAATATCAAAAATCAAGAGGTGATAAAGAGAAGAGAAGGGACCTGGTACTCAACAAAAATGATCGGAAAACTGCTGCTGATTATGTGGTCAAAAAGGCTCTTGCTGCATGGGGAGACTCTTCAAGTGACTCAGAAGATCCTGATGAACCAAATGATGTGTCAATGGTGGTGGTTCATGAAGAGGAAACCATATTCAATGAGATGTTTGCTTTCATGGCCCATTCAGAAAATGAAGAAGAGGAGGACAAGGTAACTCTTCTTGATATGAAACATGATCTGAATACTTATTCTCTTAAAAAATTGAGAACATTAGCAAATGTTATGATTGATTCAGTAATTGAGTTAACCTCTGAAAGAGACATTATGAATGCTGAGCTTGACAGTTTAACTGAAAACAAAGATAAAATGGAAGAGAAAATGTTGAAAATGGTAGATAAAATGGCTTCTCTGGAATCTGACAAGACTGAACTTAAAAAACAGTTGTATCAGATAAATGAAGAAGCTGAAAAGCAAAATGGAAGGTCAAATGGTTTACAAGTTGAAATTGAAGAAAAACTGAAAAACTCTAAGGAAAATCTTGGGTTGGCTTTGGAGAAGAGCAACAACTTAAAAAAGGATATTGTCAAACTTAAGGAAGAACTTGAAAAATCTCTTAAGTGGACAAAATCTTCTAAGTTGCTGTCTAGTGTAACAAATCAGAGCAATTTCAATAAGAAGGGTCTAGGAAGTTTGAATATTACTCCTCCCTTTAATCCTCACAGCAAGTATATTTTTGTGTCTGACAATTTGCTTTGTCTTCACTGTGGTAAAAATGGGCATTTAAAAGAAGAATGTACTGGGTGGAGAAAGTCTCATGAAAGACTCTCTAAGTATACAGAGAAGCAAAGAGTATCAAAAGAGAGACCTGGTCCCCCAAAACAATTTTCAACTAAAAGGTTTTCAAAGAAAGTATCTGATTCTGCTCCAAAATCTTTTGTCAAAAAGATTCAAAAACTACCCCATTGGACTAGAAACAATCTGATCACTCCCTTGTCTGCCTTCTGGGAACTCAAATTGAAATGGATTCCCAAGCCTAACAAGTGATTCTTGTTGCAGGTGAGTGAGAGGAGCAGCAGTTAATGTTGGTATATGGACAGCGGATGCTCTAAAGATATGACTGGTGATATCAAAAATTTCCTCTCACTCAAGACACTTCAAGGAGGAGGTGTCTCTTTTGGTGATGGAAAGAAGGGGTATATTTGGGAGTTGGTAAAGTGGGTAAATCTCTTGGAGAATCAATTGATAATGTGTATCATGTTGGTGGATTGAAGTATAGTCTTTTGAGTGTATCTCAAATTTGTGACAAGGAAAATGAAGTGAAGTTTACTTCTGAGAAGTGCACTGTGGTTAATCTAACCACAAAGAAAGTGATTCTTACTGCCTTTAGAAGCAAAAACATGTATGTGGCTAACTTAGAAACGTCTCATGGAGATGATCTGACATGTCTTAGTGCTCAAAATGAAAATGCTGATCTGTGGCATCGAAGACTAGGGCATGTGAGCTCATCTTTATTGAATAAACTGATTTCTAAGGACCTGCTCCTAGGTTTGCCAAAGTTATAGTTTTGTGAAAACAAAATATGTGAAGAGTGTGTCAACGGAAAACAAATCAGATCATCCTTCAAGTCAAAGAAGCAAGTAACATCATCAAGAGTACTGGAGCTGTTACACATGGATTTATGTGGACCTTTGAAGGTTCAAAGTAGAAATGGTAAGAAATACATTCTGGTGATAGTTGATGATTACTCTAGATACACATGGACAAGATTCCTAAGATCTAAAGCAGAAACACCTGAAGAATTGGTAGTGTTCTTCAAAATGATTCAAACAAAATTGAATCAAGTGATTGTTGGAATTAGATCTGATCATGGAACTGAGTTTGAAAACTCAAAACTTGATCAATTCTGCATGGAGAATGGTATTAGTCATAATTTTTCTGCTCCAAGAACTCCTCAACAAAATGGAGTAGTGGAAAGAAAAAACAGAACCTTGGTGAACATTGCTAGGACCATGATTATTGAGTCAAATCTTCCTCAAAGTTTCTGGGCTGAAGCTGTCAACACAGCATGTCATGTTACTAACAGGTGTATGATAAGGTCTTTATTGAATAAGACTCCCTATGAGTTGCTCAACAACAGAAAACCTATGTTGAGTTATCTTAGGGCTTTTGGTTGCAAATGTTTTGTGCTGAACAATGGAAAAGATGATCTGGGAAAATTTGATCCTAGAAGTGATGAAGGAGTGTTCGTTGGATACTCTTCATCAAGTAAAGCATACAGAATTTTCAACAAAAACTCAATGTATTGAAGAAAATATTCATGTTGTGTTTGATGAAGATGGAAGTTTGAAAAGTGATGCATCAAATGATGAAGATGAGTTGATTAAGCTGTTTAATTCACAGAAAATTGAAGGAAGTGAAGCTGGTGCAAATGCTCAGTTGAGGAATGACAATGATAATGATAATCATAGTCTATCCGAAAAGACTGATGAAGTTGAAAAGTGTGATGAGGGACCTGGTACTACTCTGAACTCTAGTCAGAATACCTCAAACTCTCCAGAAAATGATGAGCTCCTTGAAGAAGAAGAAGAACATGCTGATCAGCTGAACCAGTCGACTTTGAGACCAGGATGGAAACATAGTTCATCACATCCTCTTGATAATCTGATTTCTCCCTTGAATTCTAGAATTCAGACTAGATCAAAAGCAAGAAATCTAGTTGCATTCTCAGCATTCATATCATCTATTGAGCCTAAGAATGTGAAAGAAGCATTAGGTGATGCAGATTGGATTAATTCAATGCAAGAAGAACTTCTTCAGTTTGAAAGAAGTAAGGTGTGGTACCTGGTTCCTCGACCTGTTGGCAGAACAGTGATAGGAACCAGATGGGTTTTCAGAAACAAGCTTGATGAAAATGGTGTAATTACTAGAAACAAATCTAGATTAGTTGTTCAAGGATACAATCAGGAAGAAGGAATAGATTATGATGAAACTTTTGCACCTGTTGCAAGGATGGAAGCCATCAGAATTCTAATAGCTTTTGCAGCATTCATGGGTTTCAAGCTGTATCAAATGGATGTCAAAAGTGCGTTTCTAAATAGAGACCTGAAAGAGGAGGTGTTTGTTAAACAACCTCCTGGGTTTGAAGATGCTGAGCTACCAGATCATGTGTTCAGATTGAATAAGGCTCTGTATGGTTTGAAACAAGCCCCTAGAGCTTGGTATGAAAGGCTGTCAAAGTTTCTGTTGAAAAATGGGTTCAAAAGAGGAAAAATAGACAATACCTTGTTCTTATTAAAAAGAGAAAAGGAACTGCTTATTATTCAGGTGTATGTGGATGACATAATTTTTGGAGCTACATCAGAACATCTGTGTGAAGAATTTTCATCATTAATGGGAAAGAATTTGAGATGAGCATGATGGGTGAATTGACGTTTTTTTTGGAACTACAAATCAAGCAATCATCAAATGGAATCTGAATCAGTCAGGAGAAGTACATTAAGGAGCTGTTGAAGAAATTCAATATGTTTGATTCAAAACCTATTGATACTCCTATGGGAACAAACTCCAAGCTTATAGCAGATGAATCTGATTCTCTTGTGAATCAAACCATGTATAGGGGAATCATTGGGTCATTGTTGTATCTGACTGCTAGCAGACCTGACATTGTATACAATGTTGGAATGTGTGCTAGATTCCAAGCATGTCCTCGTGATTCACATTTGAAGGCTGCAAAACGTATTCTAAGATACTTGAAGAAGACAGGGGACCTGGTCCTCTTCTATCCAGCAGGTGACACGTTTGATCTTGTTGGTTTTGCAGATGCTAATTTTGCTGGTTATCAAGTTGACAGGAATAGTACTTCTGGAATGGCTCATTTCCTTGGATCTTCACTCATTTCTTAGGGAACTAAGAAACAGAATTCTGTAGCTCTCTCAAACAGCTGAAGCAGAATATGTAGCAGCTGCTGCATGTTGTTCACAATTGTTATGGATCAAGCAACATTTAGAGGATTTTGGTGTAATCATCAAAGCTATTCCTCTTATGTGTGACAATACTAGTGCAGTTAGTATGGAAAAAATCCAGTTCAACACAAGAGAACAAAGCACATTGATGTTAGGCATCATTTTTTGAGAGACAATGTTGAAAAAGGGAATATTGTGCTTACATATTGTCCAAAAGAGGAACAAATTGCAGATATCTTCACCAAGGCTCTCAGCAAAGATCAATTTGAAAGAAATAGGTTTATGTTGGGCATGATGTCCTCTAACTGATTTCCAGAAATTCAATAGTTGAATTCCTTTGATGGCTAAACTTGCAGTGCAGGTATCCTTTGTGTCAATAATATATTATCTGGATTAGATCATTTTGGTACCTATTGTAGGTATACATTCAGGAAGGACTAGATAAGCAAAGACATGGCTAGAACAGTTGAAAAATGATGATAAAGCTGTGTTATGGGACCTGATCCCAGTCAAGGTTAGCATTTTTTACATTAATTTTAAACTGGAAAAAATAGGACCGTTGATAAAGCCACATTCAGTCATCGGTCATTCTGACCGTTAGTCCCATCGCTTATTCTTCAAGCGAAGCGTCAAATCAAGGGACCTGGCACCGTCTCAAATCTTTTAAAAACCCTTCTTCTTTCCGTTTAATTCTTAAATTTGTCTTCCAACATTCCTCCACTAAAACAAAGGAAAAGAAGAGAAAAGTCGAAATCTGGTTTTATCCCCTTTTCTTTATCTTCGAAAAGCTGCTATTCTTCTCTTCTTCTGGTCAAGATGTCTGATCCTTCATCCGCCTCTAAGCAAATGCTTACTGCTCTTAGTGAGATTGAACCTATTGCTTTCTATTCTCCTTCAGCAGTAGGGTCTAGGTCTAATGTTCCTTCAGGTTCTCCCCAAGATATTCCTGAAAATCCGTTACACTCCATAGATCTGAACAGCTCTAGCGCCCCTATTGAACCTGGTCCTCATCATGAAATGCTGCCAGATGCTTTGTTTGAAGGAGATTTGCCAAGAAACAAATCTTCTGAGTCAAACATTCTTGCTGCAAGTGAAGAGCTGGTAATTGAAAGTCTTGCAATGATGAGAGAAGAAGTCAGGGTAGAACAAAATGAACCTTTTCGAGGAGAAGAGATCAGAGAGACTCAACCTATTTTTGATAAAACTCCAGATTTTGGGAGGTATCCATCTTCTAACTCCTCTGACTCTGAAAGTGATGATGAATCTATCCAATGGAAGGTTGAAAGGAGGGATGTTAGTGTATCAAGAAAGGGAAAATAAAAGGTAGTAGAAGAGGTGCCTAGAAGGAGACCTACTACTAGATTTGATGCTAGGAAGTTGCTGGCTGATGCTTTGAAGGCTAGTGCAAGGTCTACAGCAGCAATCAGGAGTGCCAGAACATTCAAAGTGTCAAACTTCAAAATGCCTGAATCTGGAGTCATAGAGGTGTCTGCTGAAGAGACAGAAAAGAAGCACAGGAAGAAAAAGTCAGGAAAAACAAAGTCAAGAGATTCCAAAAAGGTGGAGAAAACAAAATCCACGAGGGAGAGTTCTAAAGGAAAAAGGAAAAGATCACAGGGATCTGGTACCCAAAGAAAAGTTGAAGAGGAGGTCAACAAACAAGAAACTGTTGATAACTTGAGAAAGCAGTCTGTGCTGGCTGGGAGAGTTTTTGACATGGGAATAATCAACCTTCCTGGAATGGACTCTCTTCATGATATGGTGGAGATTCAGTCATGGATGCATCTCTTCAACAAAAAATCTCCTATTCTTCATGAAGAGGAAGTGCGTGAATTTTACTACAACATTCAATTTAAGGAAGATGGGAGTGTCCATACCAGAGTGAATGATATTGCAGTGCATCTGGATGAGTTTCTGTTGGGAAAAATTCTTAAGGTACCTCGAGAGGGTACCAGGTCTGTGATTGGGAAAACTTGTTCGACTGAGTTTGTGACATTGGTCTCAAAGCTTCCCACAACAAAGTGTGCAGGGTTTTTTAAGAAGGTGATGAAAAGTGAGTATCAGTTGGTATTTGAGTTTGTAAACAAAACTCTGCTTCCTCGAACTAAAAAGAGGACCTCAGCTACTTCTGCTGATTTGTATGTGATGGAGTTGTTGTGCAAATTTGAACCTCTGAATCTCCCAGGGTTCATGCTTGAACACATGTACAAGACTGTCATTGAGAGGAAAGGAATACATGGAATGGGATATGGATACTTTCTTACTGAAGTATTCAAATACTTTAACATTCCTCTGAGCGTTGGCAAGGTTGGTACAGTGAAACAAGCTTTTTCAGAGAATACTCTGGTTGAATGTGAGTGCATTGAAGGGAAAGGAAATCCCAAGAGCAAGATGGCTCAACTCATAGAAGACCAGGACCAACTCAAGCATGAAGTTGAAGAATTAACTATGCGATTGAGTGGAAAAGATGCTGAAATTGCTATACTCAAAGCTGAGTTGATCACTGCACAGACAGAGGGACCTGGTACTTCTGTGGTTCAAGCCTTGGAAAGGGAAAATGCAGAGCTGAGGTCCAAGGTTATTGCTTTGCAAGAAAAGGCAATAAAGGAGAATGATGCTGCAAATGATAGACTCACTCTCATTATTCAGTCCCTTTCTCATCAGCCTCCCCCTTCTTAGTCTGTCCCAATCGTTTTCTCTGTCTTCCTTGTGTGGCTTGTCTTTTTGTCATTGGATTCTCAGTTTGCTATTAATGTATTAAATGTTTATTTTGGAATGCTATTTATATTATTCCTCTGGTGTTCTAGCTACTATCTCTTGTGAATGCTTTCCTTTTTGTTTGATTGCTATCAAGCTTTGGTCTTCTCTGATATTATTGTTGATATTATTGGTTTACTGTATTTCTTTTTTATGATGCCAAAAGGGGGAATTATAACTGATAAGTGGTAGCTGGACATGTTTGTGAGGGGGAATACAGTGAGGGGGAATACAGTCAGAGGGAATTTTTTTTTCCAGGAGGATGGACAAGTAATTCAGGGGGAACTTGTTATGAAGTTGGAGGAGTGTCTAGAGCATTGTTTGTCATCATCAAAAAGGGGGAAAATGTTATTTGTAAGTTTTGATGATGTGACAAACTCAGGGTTCTCAACATGAGTTGTGATGATGTGACAAACTCAGGGACCTTATGAAGGTACCAGGTTCCCAACATGAACAGGCCGTTGATTGCCAGCTGGAGAAAGTACAAAAAGTTGGTGCACAGTCTCCAATAGTGGCAGAAGTGGCAGACGCGGCAGAAACCTCAGCCAATGGGATTGTTTTACGTTTTGTGACCTTTCTACATAAACAAAACATCCCTATATTCACAATTAGTTTTTGCAACTTGAAAAAGATCTCAAGAACTCTTGCAAAGGCTTACAAAAGGAGTGAAGAAACATCCTCAAGATCAACTCAAATCTGAAAGAGCTGGAAGCTTAGTTGTCTTAGGATTATTTCTTCTGCGCGTAAATTGTAAATCTGTTCCTCCATTTATAAAGGAATCAGATAGTTGTTTGATTTGAAATTGTAAATCATTAGTAGGTTAGTGATTTAGTGGGCAGTCTTTGAGATTGCTTATAAAATCCTAAGTTGTCTAGAGTGATAGCTTAGTGGGTAGAGTAACATCTACTTAGGCTCATCAAGCAATAGAGCTATTGCTTGTCTGTGAGATTAAAATTTTTTCTCACATTTTGTGTAACCGATTTACTTTTGCTGAAGACTAGTGAAACGGTTTTGGAAATCCTGTGAGACAGGTCGTGGTTTTACTCCCTTGAGCAAGGAGGTTTCCACGTAAACTGCTGGTGTTGATATTCTGCCTTTATTTACAGTTGTTCATATTTTGAGTGAGTCAAAGGACCTGGTCCATTGACTGATAGTGGACGCACAGATTCTAACAATTTTCAAACTGGAATATTTTTTGGTCCGACCAGGAACCAGAAGGACGTGAGATCAATGATGAGCATGTGTTGGATGGTCTTCAACCACATCCTAACTTGAAAAAATATGTAGTGGTGAGATATATGGGTACTAGATTTCCTTCATGGTTCAGCGACGAGTCTCTACCAAATTTGGTCGAGTTGAGATTAAGTAATTGTAGAAGGTGCAAAGAAATTCCATCACTTGGTCAACTGAAATTCCTTCGGCATCTTGAACTGATAGGATTCCATGAATTGGAATGCATTGAACCTACATTTTATAGATAAAGAAGCAACAATGGCAATATCCAAGTGTTCCCGTCATTGAAAGAACTAGTGTTGGAGAATATGCATAGTCTTATTGAGTGGAAGGGAGTGGAATTGATACCAACAACACGCGGGGTAAGAATGTTTCCTGAGCTTGAGAAGTTGAGCATTAACTACTGTCCATTGTTAAAAAGTACTCCGAATCAATTTGAATTCCTACGTGAATTGAACATTGACGGACCTGAAAATGAAATGCCATTATTAAATTTGTGCAGCAATTTGACATCTCTCGTAAAGCTTAGTGTCTATGATGTGAAAGAGCTCACTTGTTTTCCAGATGAGATACTACGCAACAACGTTTCTCTTCAAAACCTATCGATCTTAGAATGTGGAGAGTTTCGTGAATTGCCACAAAGCTTGTACAATCTCCATTCTCTCAAGATCTTAACGATTGAGCGTTGCACCAATTTCACTTCCGTTCCTGTTCCCACTGGGGTGAATTATTTGACTTTCCTCCAAAGTCTTGTATTGTCCTGTTGTGATAGATTGACCAGTTCACCAAGTGGAATGCTAGACCATTGTCGGTCTCTGGAATCTTTGGATGTCTGCAAATGTAACAGCTTGGTTTCCTTTCCTTTACATGTAGCGGAAATGTATTCACTTTCCAATTTGAGTTTATCTGATTGTCCCAAATTGATTAGTGTACCCGCAGGGGCCCTTCACAGTCTCAACAGGTTAAGGGTATTGGAAATTGGTCCTTTGTCAGAGATGATGGATTTTGAGGCATTCCAATCGATTTTTACCGGCATTCAGCAGCTGCAGTCCCTTCGTAGTCTGGTGATGTGGGGACATGAACACTGGGATTCTCTGCCCTATCAGCTTATGCAACTCTCTAACCTAAGCCTTAGAGAGATCCAACTATATGGATTCGGAATAGAGGCTCTTCCTCATAGATTCAGCAACCTTACTTCTCTTGAAACATTAACACTAGTGGGGTGTAAATGACTACAATATCTGGACTTCTCAGATGCCATGTCCAAATTACGGTATCTGCAGATCCGTGATTGTCCATTGTTAGAAGCTGTGTTGGATGGGCTAGGCAACCTTGTTTGTTTGGAAGAGTTAAGTTTTTGGAACTGCGAAAAACTAGAGCATCTTCCATTCAGAGATGTCATACGATGCCTCACTAAATTAAGGTACCTGGAAACTAAAGGCTGCCCAAAAGTTAGAAGAAAGTTACAACGATCAAACTCCCAGTGGTCCAACAGTACCTGGAAATTCAAATAGGTAGAAGAATAATTCAGGACTTGCGTAAATCTCTATTTCTCTTTCAGTTTCTGACTTTGTCACTTTCTTTTCTTCTTCAATGAAGATGTTCTGTATGATCTTGCTTTTTTGTTGACATGTGTATTTTACATTCAACTGTAAAATTTTCCTTCACATAAGATTTTATAATTTGGTATATAACATTGACCTCACTTTGTGAAATTATACTGGATATGTTGTTGAAGTTATACTAAACTGAAAGTAATTTGAAGAAGATGAAGAACTTGTTTATTGATGAATGAATCAATCTGTACAATGCTAATGTTAAGCTGCATATATACAGACTTCTTGACTAACCGACTTAACTAATTTTCTGTAACTAACTTTCCTAACTAACCTTCCTAACTAACTTCTTGACACCCTTTATTTTTAACTCCATCAATAGTTGTTGTTGGTTCAACGTTGACCCAATTTGGGAAAACTGGAGGAAATGTGTCCCACATTTATGCAGTATTTTGTTATAAATCATTTTTTAGATAGTCTTCCACTATGAAGTTTCACTTGCAACTACTAAGCAGTCCCATATCTATTATCTTGAATTTTATGCATTTTGGATAGCAAGGAATGACTGTCTTGTGTCATTTGTCATATTTTTCTCAATTTTTAGAGTTAATTACTGAGTTTTCGTTCATGTTTACAGGTTGGATACCGTCATATTGATTGAGCTTAAATTTATCGCAATGAAAATGAGGTAATTTGAGTTAACGATTGCAGCACACAAATGATAAAAGACTCCAAGTTTCACCACATAACCTGTCACAGACTTCCTTGTAATTGGACAAGCTGCCCAATCTGCATCACAGTATGCTGTAACTTCACTACTACAATCACTAGATAATAATATACCTTTTCCTGGCTTCCTTTTAATGTACCTAACAACTCTAAGTGCTGCATCCATATGAGACTTCTTTTGGTGTAGGAACTGACTCAAGTTTTGAACACTAAAGGAGATGTCAGGTCTAGTCATATTTAAATATAGCAGCTTCCCAATCAGTTTCTGATAGGTGTCTTTATCTGTTAGAGACACTTCCTGATTCTGTCCACTGTGATCATCATACTGTTTAGATGTTAACTTTACATTTACATCCATAGGTGTTCCAGTAGTCTTTGCTCCTGATAAGCCAACTTCGGAGATAATTTGAAGGGCATGCTGTTGATACCCAATTTTGGCCTAACATTTTAAAAATTCGTAATTTTGAAGTTTTATTTATTTAATAGCTTAGAATATTTTTTTTTTATAATTTTAAATAAGTTTATCGATAACTATCTTTATTTATTAAAATATTGATTTTTTTATTTGTTAAATTTAAAATTACATTTTTTACATATTATTAGTTACGTTCATTATATTATTTTAATATTCATTTTATTTGTTATATTTGTTAATATTTATGTCAATATTTTTCACAGTGTAGAAAACTTATTTAAATATGGATAAAATTTGCGTATACAGTTGATGATAATTTTGGGCCACAATTTCAAGCCCACAAAATTTGGGCCTATTACATAATTATTTTTTCTATTTAAGTATGAATTAGGTCAAAAATAGTGGTGGATATGGGAGGATTGATAATTTTCAGTTTTTTTATGGACAAGGGTGTAACTTTTCATTATTTTCCGGTCACCACCACCCCAAAATCCGGCGAAGTTCCGGCAACCCAAAAAAAAACAAACTTTTGTTTTCCCTTTTTCCGGCGAAATAACAACTATCGCTCCACCATTTTCTCCGCAAACTCTTTGTTTTCCTCCCCCATAGCTACTGGTAGCAGCAGCTGAAACCGTCGACCAAAACAACCCCAAGTCGCCTCCGTTCACCATCTTTTTCAGCGCAACCAAGCTTCAAAACGAGCTCAAGCTCGTGAGCAACCAAACCACCAAAGCTGCCAACAAACAACTCCATCTCCTCCACCTTTCCGACCCATTTTCCGGTGAGCTTTCACCACCCAACCAGCCAAACAAAACACCAACAAACCATCGCCCAGATTCCCCTCGTTTTTCAGCAAATGCAACCAGAAACGAGCTCAAAAAAATCAGCAACCAAAGTCACGAGTTCACCTCCAAAAAACCCTCTTTGTTTTTCTCATTTTTATTTTTATTTTTTTTTGGCAAAAGCTTTGGCGAGCAACCACCGGAAACCATACCCCACCACCTCCACTCCTCCCAAAACCCCTTTCACTTTAGTCTTCTTCTCCAGCGAACAGAAGCAGCAAGAAGAAAAGTCATTTCCGGCGGATCTACAAGTTCCAAATCAAACAGAGCAACCACCGGTCCCCATCCCCCTTTTCCCTTTATGATTTTGTTCGTTTTGCAGGTATGTAAGCGAGCTACAAGCTTCGAAAACCAACGAACTCTAAGTCCAACTGTTTCACCAGAGAGTTTGAGGCTCGCTATCACAAAGCCCGCCCAACTCCAACAAGGGATGAGCTCAAGATCTGAAAGAAACATCACACTTGCAACCAAATCTAGCGAGCTCAAGCTCTGTAGCTCCGTCTCCTCCGAACTCCAATAACTCCGGCAAATGCGAGTTGTGAACCATCAAATATCGGACAACTTTGAAACTACAGCTGATCTTCCTCCGGTCTTCGGTAAACAAACAATTTCAATTTATTTATTTTTTATTATTTATTTTTATTCTTTTAAATTTTTGGCTGAATGTTTGCTTCTTGAGTTGACAGATACTAATTGTGTTAATGATTTTAAGTATATATATATATATATATATATATATATATATTCTTGCTTTACCTGCTTGACCGATAAATTTGTATACTGTGTGTGTTCAATGGTTGTTGCTATATTAAATATTTTTATAAATTTTTGCTTTATTAAATACTATGTTGCAATTGTCTTTTAAGTATTGGATAGATTCAATAGTATTTGGAATTTGTTTTATGATTATATGTTATTATTATTATTTTTAACATTCTTTCTATTGTTATTTTTTAACTGTGTATTGCTCCCTCATAGTTATAATTTATAATCTATTGTTATCCTTGGCACATCTCTTTTGTGTTTTGATTTTATTTTATAGTTATATACAATAATTAATTTATTGTTCCTCCTTTATGTTTTGAGTAACAGTACATTGTTCCATTTATGGGATTATTTTATTTTGTTATTGTGCATTTCTTCTCGTTTGTTGTTGATTACTTTATAATCATATGTGAATTGATATTTTGGTGATTTGTTTGAGTTTTTCCTTGATTTGTTTTACTGTTGACAAGGTTTATATCTTATTAAAATGGCTAATGAAAAATCTATTCGTCGGGTTTAGAGGCCTTCACATTTTAAAAGACGGAAAATTTAGTTGAATTTATATTATTATTAATAACAATAATTTTAGATAATACTTGAAATTGTCAAGTAATTTTAATTCGTTAAATACCATTTGTATGATTTGTCCAAAGCTTAACTGCATATCACTCTTTCTTGTTGCTAATTCAATTGTTTATTATGCACGTCTGTTTTGTATACTATTGCATTTAGATTGTCATATTATTATGCATTACTCTTCTTTTATTGTTGACTATTTTATTATTATTTGAATGTTGACATTTTGTGATTTTTTTTTCTTCAAGTTTTCGGTAGTTTGTTTTTATTGACACTTATGAGTATTTTCAATTATTTTGTATATTTTTATTGTCATATATATTTCATTTGTTAAAGTGGTCGATGAAGAAATTATCGTCGATTTCCAAGGCCTCCAATGTTAATAAGACGGATTTTTATTTTTAAGTTATTATTTCATATATTCAATTTTATTCATATCTATTTATTACTAACACTTTTACTAAGTGTGTTTACAGGTACCCAAGACTTGCTTCCTTGAAGCTATTAGAAAGAAGTTCGAATTATATTTTTTAATTCATTATTTTGTATATATCGATGTTAGGCAAACCTTAGGCCGATATTATTATTTTATTTTTATTGTGTATATTGCATGTTTATTATATTCAGTCGGGAACCACATTTGTGGATTCCGAAGGATGCCTAATCCCTTCCCTTCGGAATAATTTGAACCTCTTACCTAGAATCAATTTGGTTTCGTAGACTATCTTTTCAGTTAATTTGTTAATTGATTTCCTAGTTTTTTTTCTAAAATTAGGTGGCGACTCTTTTAAAATTCATTCATTTCTTAAAATTCATTAAAATTGAATCAATTAATTATTTTTGAGTCGCCGCGATGTTTCGCCTTATTTTAACAGAGTGGGGATGTAAAAACATACTTCCTTTGATGCATGACAACTCCCCTTTTTGACCTTACAAACTCTGTCCCAAGAAAGAATTTCAGCTCTCCTAGATCTTTCATCTTAAAACTTTGTTGTAAGGACTTCTTTGTTTCTTCTACCAGCTTCAAGCTACTTCCTGTTACTAGGATATCATCAACATTACTAGGATATCATCAACATATTCGCTTTTAAAGAATCTTTTCTCAAGGTTTCTTGACTAAGTCACTAGTTAAGGCGATATTTTTTCTACTAATTGTTTCTTTTCAGGTACAGGAAGAGGGGAAAGCATTGGGGAGATGAAACTTTCAAAACAATTCCCGAGCCATCCACCTCGTTACAGTTAGACAATCATCGAGCCATCCACCTTGTAACAGTGAAAAATCATTAGATCATGCATCGCGAGTTAATATTCATGCATCGCGAGTTAATATTCATGCATCGCGAATAAATATTCATGCATTGCGAGTTAATATTCATGCATTGCGAGATAATATTCATGCACCGCGAGTTAATATTCATGCATCGCGGGAAGATGTTCATGCCCCTCAGAAGATCATGCATCGCGAGTTAATATTCATGCATCACGAGTTAATATTCATGCATCGCGAGTTAATATTCATGCATCGCGAGTTAATATTCATGCATCGCGAGTTAATATTCATGCATCGCGACTTAATATTCATGCATCACGAGTTAATATTCATGCATTGCGAGTTAATATTCATGCATCGCGAGTTAATATTCATGCATCACGAGTTAATGTTCATGCATTGCGAGTTAATATTCATGCATCGCGAGTTAATATTCATGCATCGCGAGTTAATATTCATGCATCGCGAGAAGATTTCATACCTCGCAGAAATTTATGCATCGCAAGAAGATTTCATACCTTACGGAATTTATGCATTGCGGGAAGATATTCATACCCCGCAGAAGATCATGCATCGCGAGTCAATATTCATGCATTGCGGAAGATCATGCATCGCGAGTCAATATTCATGTATTGTGGAAGATCATGCATCGCGAGTTAATATTCATGCATCGTGAGTTAATATTCATGCATCGCGAGTAAATATTCATGCACTACGAGTTAATATTCATGCATCGCGAGTTAATATTCATGCACCGCGAGTTAATATTCATGCATCGCGGGAAGATGTTCATGCCCCACAGAAGATCATGCATCGCGAGTTAATATTCATGCATCACGAGTTAATATTCATGCATCGCGAGTTAATATTCATGCATCGCGAGTTAATATTCATGCATTGCGAGTTAATATTCATGCATCGCTAGTTAATATTCATGCATCACGAGTTAATATTCATGCATCGCGAAAGATCATGCATTGTGAGTTAATATTTATGCATCGCGAGAAGATTTCAGGCCTCGCAGAGATTTATACATCGCAAGAAGATTTCATACCTTGCAAAATTTTATGCATCGCGAGAAGATTTCATCCCTCGCAAAATTTTATACACCGCAAGAAGATTTCATACCTTGCGGAATTTATGCATCGCGAGAAGATTTCATCCCTCGCAAAATTTTATACATCGCAAGAAGATTTCATACCTTGCGGAATTTATGTATCGCGAGAAGATTTCATCCCTCGCAAAATTTTATGCATTGCGAGAAGATTCCATCCCTCGCAAAAGTTTATACATCGCAAGAAGATTTCATACCTTGCTGAATTTATGCATCGCGAGAAGATTTCATCCCTCGCAAAATTTTATACACCACAAGAAGATTTCATACCTTGCGGAATTTATGCATCGCGAGAAGATTTCACCCCTCGCAAAATTTTATGCATCGCGAGAAGATTCCATCCCTCGCTAAAGTTTATAAATCGCAAGAAGATTTCATACCTTGCTGAATTTATACATCGCGAGAAGATTTCATCCCTCGCAAAAGTTTACATATCGCAAGAAGATTTCATACCTTGCGGAATTTATGCATCGCGAGAAGATTCCATCCCTCGCAAAATTTATGCATCGCGGGAAGATATTCATGCCCCGCAAGCAATCATGCACTGCCAGAAAAGGAATCGTGCATTTCAAAAGGAAATATTTACCCCTCAACATCAACTGCATCTTTATTTGGCAAGAGTGAATGCCAAGGGAATCATCAAAGACGACATCAAGATAAATATCAGCACACTGCATCTGTTTTTATTTATTTTCGACATCAAATGAAGAATACATTGAAGATTACATTGCATACATAAGACATAATCTTTATTTGCTTTACGTCAAACCGATTGAGTTGACGTCAAATGCAATTAAGTGTCGATACGGTAAAAGACACTGTCTCCCGTTTAAATTGCATTTTAAGCTGACGAGTTTTATCTCAGTCTTTGTCGAGAGCATTCAAAAGGATGAATTTTCCAAAGAAAAAAAACAAACCACATGTGCAGACTACTTCAACAAGGACGCAACACATCATAGAACCTTTTGGAGACAAGTCCAGGATTGACTTCCACCACATTCAACCGCACTTCTCTACAAAGGTCATGTGTTCGGTCAAAATTGGGGTTGTCAATTTTCGTTGTCCACGATTTCTTTCATCAATCATACACAACGAAAGGGACAACTGTTGTCACCCAATTTTGGCCTAACATTTTAAAAATTCGTAATTTTGAAGTTTTATTTATTTAATAGCTTAGAATAATTTTTTTTTATAATTTTAAATAAGTTTATCGATAACTATCTTTATTTATCAAAATATTAAATTTTTTATTTGTTAAATTTAAAATTATATTTTTTACATATCATTAGTTACGTTCATTATATTATTTTAATATTCATTTTATTTGTTATATTTGTTAATATTTATGTCAATATTTTTCACAGTGTAGAAAACTTATTTAAATATGGATAAAATTTGCGTATACAGTTGATGATAATTTTGGGCCACAATTTCAAGCCCACAAAATTTGGGCCTATTACATAATTATTTTTTCTATTTAAGTATGAATTAGGTCAAAAATAGTGGTGGATATGGGAGGATTGATAATTTTCAGATTTTTTATGGACAAGGGTGTAACTTTTCATTATTTTTCGGTCACCACCACCCCAAAATCCGGCGAAGTTCCGGCAACTCAAAAAAACAAACAAACTTTTGTTTTCCCTTTTTCCGGCGAAATAACAACCATCGCTCCACCATTTTCTCCGCAAACTCTTTCTTTTCCTCCCCCAGCAGCTGAAACCGTCGACCAAAACAACCCCAAGTCGCTTCCGTTCACCATCTTTTTCAGCGCAACCAAGCTTCAAAACGAGCTTAAGCTCGTGAGCAACCAAACCACCAAAGCTGCCAACAAACAACTCCATCTCCTCCACCTTTCCGACCCATTTTCCGGTGAGCTTTCACCACCCAACCAGCCAAACAAAACACCAACAAACCATCGCCCAGATTCCCCTCGTTTTTCAGCAAATGCAACCAGAAACGAGCTCAAAAAAATCAGCAACCAAAGTCACGAGTTCACCTAAAAAAACCCTCTTTGTTTTTCTCATTTTTTTTTTTTATTTTTTTTGGCAAAAGCTCTGGCGAGCAACCACCGGAAACCATACCCCACCACCTCCACTCCTCCCAAAACCCCTTTCACTTTAGTCTTCTTCTCCAGCGAACAGAAGCAGCAAGAAGAAAAGTCATTTCCGGCGGATCTACAAGTTCCAAATCAAACAGAGCAACCACCGGTCCCCATCCCCCTTTTCCCTTTATGATTTTGTTCGTTTTGCAGGTATGTAAGCGAGCTACAAGCTTCGAAAACCAACGAACTCTAAGTCCAACTGTTTCACCAGAGAGTGTGAGGCTCGCTATCACAAATCCCGCCCAACTCCAACACGGGATGAGCTCAAGATCTGAAAGAAACATCACACTTGCAACCAAATCTAGCGAGCTCAAGCTCTGTAGCTCCGTCTCCTCCGAACTCCAATAACTCCGACAAATGCGAGTTGTGAACCATCAAATATCGGACAACTTTGAAACTACAGCTGATCTTCCTCCGGTCTTCGGTAAACAAACAATTTCAATTTATTTATTTTTTATTATTTATTTTTATTCTTTTAAATTTTTGGCTGAATGTTTGCTTCTTGAGTTGACAGATACTAATTGTGTTAATAATTTTAAGTATATATATATATATATATATATATTCTTGCTTTACCTGCTTGACCGATAAATTTGTATACTTTGTGTGTTCAATGGTTGTTGCTATATTAAATATTTTTATAAATTTTTGCTTTATTAAATATTATGTTGCAATTGTCTTTTAAGTATTGGATAGATTCAATAGTATTTGGAATTTGTTTTATGATTATATGTTATTATTATTATTTTTAACATTCTTTCTATTGTTATTTTTTAACTGTGTATTGCTCCCTCATAGTTATAATTTATAATCTATTGTTATCCTTGGCACATCTCTTTTGTGTTTTGATTTTGTTTTTTAGTTATATATAATAATTAATATATTGTTCCTCCTTTATGTTTTGAGTAACAGTACATTGTTCCATTTATGGGATTATTTTATTTTGTTATTGTGCATTTCTTCTCGTTTGTTGTTGACTACTTTATAATCATATGTGAATTGATATTTTGGTGATTTGTTTGAGTTTTTCCTTGATTTGTTTTACTGTCTACAAGGTTTATATCTTATTAAAATGGCTAATGAAAAATCTATTCGTCGGGTTTAGAGGCCTTCACATTTTAAAAGACGGAAAATTTAGTTGAGTTTATATTATTATTATTAATAATAATAATTTTAGATAATACTTGAAATTGTCAAGTATGTTTAATTCGTTAAATACCATTTGTATGATTTGTCCAAAGCTTAACTGCATATCGCTCTTTCTTGTTGCTAATTCAATTGTTTATTATGCACGTCTGTTTTGTATACTATTGCATTTAGATTGTCATATTATTATGCATTACTCTTCTTTTATTGTTGACTATTTTATTATTATTTGAATGTTGACATTTTGTGATTTTTTTCTCTTCATGTTTTTGGTAGTTTGTTTTTATTGACACTTATGAGTATTTTCAATTATTTTGTATATTTTTATTGTCGTATATATTTCATTTGTTAAAGTGGCCGATGAAGAAATTACCGTCGATTTCCAAGGCCTCCAATGTTAATAAGACGGATTTTTATTTTTAAGTTATTATTTCATATATTCAATTTTATTCATATCTATTTATTACTAACACTTTTACTAAGTGTGTTTACAGGTACCCAAGACTTGCTTCCTTGAAGCTATTAGAAAGGAGTTCGAATTATATTTTTTAATTCATTATTTTGTATATATCGATGTTAGGCAAACCTTAGGCCGATATTATTATTTTATTTTTATTGTGTATATTGCATGTTTATTATATTTGTACATTATTTTATTTTCCTCCTCAATTTGAAAAAATGAACTCAGTCGGGAACCACATTTGTGGATTCCGAAGGATGCCTAATCCCTTCCCTTCGAAATAATTTGAACCCCTTACCTAGAATCAATTTGGTTTCGTAGCCTATCTTTTCAGTTAATTTGTTAATTGATTTCCTAGTTTTTTTTCTAAAATTAGGTGGCGACTCTTTTAAAATTCATTCATTTCTTAAAATTCATTAAAATTGAATCAATTAATTATTTTTGAGTCGCCGCGATGTTTCGCCTTATTTTAACAAAGTGGGGATGTAAACAGAATGGCGACTCTGCTGGGGACATAGAGGTTCTAACCATTATGGGTTCATTTTTTCAAATTGAGGATACTATTCTTTCATTGTGTTATTCATTTTATCTTGTACATTTTGTTGATTATTTGCATATTGTACTCAGTATTGATTCATTATTTATTGTATATTGTCATTGCATGCACAACATTTATTCCGTCAAACGACATCTAATTTTTTTTTAACTTAAAGGACGATTATGCGGGTTCGCAATCGTTCGTTAACCAAACTTTTCTCGGGACACCCTGACGAATGTAGTTGGCTACTGGATAGTCAACGGCCGTTAACTGTCTCAACCCAAGTTGTCCGCTTGGGTTACCCTTTTCACTCTAAATAAAACCCACTCTTAGTTAAACTAAGATAGAGCGAAACCAAATCCCGTATTTAGCGCATTTTTGTCCTAAGATGATCCTAACACCCAATGTGTGCTGGGTATATTAGAAAGACCACCTTGAGTCCATAATGGCCTCTAGTCTAAAAGGACGATCATAATTGTGTATAATTTGAAGGATGTATACGTCGTTTGACAAACCACTGTCCATCTGAATTAGAAGGTTATTTTAATAGTTTACTTTTGTCAAACTCGGGTTTTTAGAAACTATCATTCCATCCAAAAGTGTTGGCAATCGGAGATGACAAGAATTTCGAGAGGAAGACCCTTCCGCAAAGGCTTAGAATAGGATGGTACCCCTACGTGGGATTGAATATTTGTAATTTTTTTCTTCTTCTTTCTTTTTCCCCTAACTTCATAATTCTATTTCATTTATTCATAAAATTGTACTAAGTGTTTGGGGGGACAATGAAAAGTTGTCAAATGGCGTAATACATCCTTCAAATCGATAGGCCCACCCTAGGCATAAAAGGGTCATATATTTGTATAGGACGCGCAATAATTATTTGTATGCTATTGATATGTTTCAGTTTGTCGTTAATTAAAATAGTGTTTATGTGTTTAATTCATTATTTGTATGATATTTTGCATTATCCATTATGAACAAGAACTAACACTTTTACCTTTTGAGTTGTTCTTCTTCAAAGCGAAATTTATGTTCGAATGGAAATCATTATTTGTCCGAAGTTGCAAGAGACAAGAGAATTAGCGAAATTAGAGTCCTTGCATTTCTCAATTATATCAAGTCAAAACGATAAATTAGGGGAGTATTTGACTATGAGGTGGCACCCACTTATTTTTATTATTATTTTGCATGATGGTCCTGCTCTCACATATTTCTCATATTTTTATAGGAATACCGTCCCCGACATCAGTCGGGGATGATCATAACAATGTCTGGATCTCGTGAAAATTGGGAGGAGACAGTTCCAAGAAAACATTCAAAAAGAGTATACGTAGAAATTACTGTGGAAGTTCGTAGGTTACATTCAAAAGACAGTATAAAGATTGACGATTAAGAGACTATAAAACATATTGGTGCGGAAAAAATGGGGGTCAAAAATACTTCATGACTACAAATTTTAGTGGCGCTAGACCTAGGAATTTTTTTGAGTTGTGTAAATCTTTAAATTATTATATGCTTTATCTGGACGAGCTACGCGTACCTGATTCTCATTTTAATGAGATACGTAGGCAACCCTTCTTGGGTTCGGTATTATCTTCTCCAAAAGTAAAAAAAAATAGTTTGTGCATATTTTCCAAGTCATATCTGCAACGAACTACGCGAACCTGATTCTCATTTCGGTGAGATACGTAGGCAACCCTTCTTGGGTTCGGTATTATTTTTCTAAAAGTAAAGTAAAAAAAAAAGCAAAAATAAATAAATAATTTATTAATATTTTCAAAGTTATATCTACATGAACTACGCACACCTAATTCTCATCTTAATGAGATACGTAGGCAGCCCTTCTTGGGTTCGGTAATACTTCTTTCAAAAAATAAAATTACTTGTACATACTGTAAGAGTCATGTCTTCAGCTCGGTCGGGACCTATGTAGTTAAGAGCATGTAAATATATTTGATATGATGGAAAAGACTCACTTTGTGGTAAACTATAGATTCTCGTGGTACCTCTTATCTGTACTTTTGTGATGCTTGAAAATTCTCTTGCATGCAATCAAGATAAGAATAAAACTAACCTTATGTTTCATGTGCATTGTGTGGTGAGCTTTTGATCAAAGTTCAATTGTGTTACACTGTTGATCTAGAACTTGACCTGAATGTTTTTTGAGGCGAAATCCTAAGTAATGTTTGGTTTGAGAAAGGATTGTAGGCCTTTTTTGACCCGATTGTGCCTTTCAAAGCCTACCAAATTACATTAATCCCTAGTGTTCCACTTTGAGCCTGAAACCTTTTTTTGGAAAACCACATCTTAACCACTACCCTTTTGAGTGCTTACAATCACTATCCTCTCTTGGCCCAACCTTCTTGAGTGCACCAAGAATTGCAAATTATAAGAGAAGATCCATGTTTGAAATTTCCAAAGGTAAAGATATCGAGTCTCCCAAGTCAAGGAAGCAAAAGACTTCTAGAGAAAAAGAAAGAAAGGAAGTAAGAAAAGGTGAAAGAAATAAAGAAATACAAAATTTCCTTACAAGGTCATTGAAAGGTTGGAAGGAAAATACTCCAACAAAAAGGAGAAAATTTATAAGAAAGGAGTGAAATAAAAGAAAAGCTCCAAGAAATAAGGACTCAAAAGAAGTCAAAACAAAGAGGGTGAAAAAAAAAGAAGAGAAGAATGGAAAAGCTCCAAAAAATGAGAACTCAAAAGAAGTCGAAACAAAGGAAGAAAAAAGAAGAAGAAGGGAAAAGAGTCAAAAATGAGAATTCAAAAGAAGTTGAAAGGGGGGAGAACAATGAAGAGGATCTAACGCAAAGGCGTATCAATCATTAAAGCACAAATTTTGTGTGACGCTCAAGGAGGAATTAAGTCACTTTTATCCCAAATAAATATCCTAACCATCCCTAAGCCTACGTTACAAGCCAATGACAAGCCCTACATGATCTCATTCCAAATATTCTCACATTAGTGGAGATTTACATTAAGGGTCAAGCATATGGTATCACAGTTGTGTGCATTGAACATTTTGTGAGTGTGAGTGCACTTTGGAAAATGTCCTATGATCAAATGTTTCAAATATGTGTGAAATCGGACTAGCTTTTGTCGTGAGGGCACTTGAAACATGACGATTTATACAATTCAAAACCTTCGTTTGAAGCAAGATGAACGGATCTTGTTAATTCTTAAGTATATTGGAGGTACCACTTGAAGCTGTAGGAATTACCTTAAATTCAATCTTAAAAAAAAAAATAAAAAACAATGAGAGATTTACCTGCAATTTTAACTGTTGGTACCAATTGTAGTGAAGGTTTGACTATCTCATCACATTATTTATTTTGCAGAAAGAAAAGAAAAGAAAAAGTTATCAAGCACCCACTCTTTAATATTTTCAAACTTTTTTTTGATTCTTTTATTATTATTATTATTATTATTATTATTATTATTAAAAAAAATTGTCTTTTGAGCTGTTCATTATAAAAAGTGTTATTAAGTTAATTTTGTATGTGTGAGACGCCTATTTTACTTCATTAGGTTGTCCATCCCAAAAATGTGATATATCTTGTCATTAGGCTTTAAATATAGCTAGGAATACCATTTTCATATTTCATCATGTTCATATTGTGCATTTTCTACTGATAATCTTTCAGATTCTTTGCAGTATTCATCATCCACAAGATTGGAACTACATTCGACCTGATTTCTGCCTCAACAGGATATGTAGGCGCCACGACGGCTTGGTCATATACCCAGTGTGATTATTATTTCTCCTTACAATAAAAACTGGGACAGAATTTTTGAAAATATCTCAAAATTCACAATAAAGATGTTATCGCCAACAAGTCAAGATTGAAGATCATTTTGAGATTTGCCAAAAATTCTAACTGGGACAGAATTTTTGAGGAAGACCTCAAAATTCTGATAAGTACTGCGAGAAGCTTGATAGCAACTACAAAGATCATTTAGCGCTTGAAGCTCAACGTCAACGTGCAAATCTTCAGCGTTTTGATGGCAAGCCAGCAGCTTCTCGTACAAATCCTTAATAAAACTTGAGTCACAACAAACATAAAAGGGTCAAGACTAAAATATTGATAGCTCACATGTGTTAAAGTTGTCAGACTTTTGTACATATTCGCTTTTAAAGAATCTTTTCTCAAGGTTCTTGACTAAGTCGCTAGTTAAGGCGTTATTTTTTCTACTAATTGTTTCTTTTCAGGTACAGGAACAGGGGAAAGCATTGGGGAGATGAAACTTTCAAAACAATTCCCGAGCCATCCAGCTCGTTACAGTTAGACAATCATCGAGCCATCCACCTTGTAAAAGTGAAAAATCATTAGATCATGCATCGCGAGTTAATATTCATGCATCGCGAGTTAATATTCATGCATCGCGAATAAATATTCATGCATTGCGAGTTAATATTCATGCATTGCGAGATAATATTCATGCATCGTGAGTTAATATTCATGCATCGTGGGAAAATATTCATGCCCCGCAGAAGATCATGCATCGCGAGTTAATATTCATGCATCACGAGTTAATATTCATGCATATCGAGTTAATATTCATGCATCGCGAGTTAATATTCATGCATCGCGAGTTAATATTCATGCATCGCGAGTTAATATTCATGCATCGCGAGTTAATATTCATGCATCGCGAGTTAATATTCATGCATCACGAGTTAATATTCATGCATCGCGAGTTAATATTCATGCATCGCGAGTTAATATTCATGCATCACGAGTTAATGTTCATGCATCACGAGTTAATATTCATGCATCGCGAGTTAATATTCATGCATCGCGAGTTAATATTCATGCATCGCGAGAAGATTTCATACCTCGCAGAAATTTATGCATCGCAAGAAGATTTCATACCTTGCGGAATTTATGCATTGCGGGAAGATATTCATACCCCGCAGAAGATCATGCATCGAGAGTCAATATTCATGCATTGCGGAAGATCATGCATCGCGAGTCAATATTCATGCATTGCGGAAGATCACGCATCGCGAGTCAATATTCATGTATTGTGGAAGATCATGCATCGCGAGTTAATATTCATGCATCGTGAGTTAGTATTCATGCATCGCGAGTAAATATTCATGCACTGCGAGTTACTATTCATGCATCGCGAGTTAATATTCACGCATCGCGAGTTAATATTCATGCATTGCGGGAAGATGTTCATGCCCCGCAGAAGATTATGCATCGCGAGTTAATATTCATGCATCATGAATTAATATTCATGCATCGCGAGTTAATATTCATGCATTGCGAGTTAATATTCATGCATCGCTAGTTAATATTCATGCATCACGAGTTAATATTCATGCATCGCGGAAGATCATGCATTGCGAGTTAATATTTATGCATCGCGAGAAGATTTCAAGCCTCGCAGAGATTTATACATCGCAAGAAGATTTCATACCTTGCAAAATTTTATGCATCGCGAGAAGATTTTATCCCTCGCAAAATTTTATACACCGCAAGAAGATTTCATACCTTGCGGAATTTATGCATCGCGAGAAGATTTCATCCCACGCAAAATTTTATACACCGCAAGAAGATTTCATACCTTGCGGAATTTATGCATCGCGAGAAGATTTCATCCCTCGCAAAATTTTATTGTAACGGCCTGTATTTTTGTATGTGGTAGTTCTATTCATGTTATACTTGACATATACTTATAGTGTAGGTGAGGGATCATGTTTCTTACATGATTAGTGTTGGTTTAAACTAGCTTGGAAGGTGATGTAATGCCTTGCACGTTTTAGCATGTGTATTGCAAGTTAACTCCGATGGAAAGTATTTAAGTAATTATAGTAAGGTGGTAATTGAGCTAGCAGTTGCATCACCTACTTGATCTATATTATAGTTAAAGGGCCCAAGTTTGATTGACCAGATTTAGGCTTATATTTAGGGGCTCATTTGAAGCCCAAACCTATTAAAGAAAATGTGAATGAAAGAAGGCCCAACAGCCAAATCTGCCAATTGGCCATTATGGATAAAGCCCAAGTGAAACTAAGTAAGTACATGACCTCCTAAGATTTGTTTTACCATGTTATTGGGCCAAGTGTGTACCACCTACTTGCACTAATCTGTCCCAAGCTGATTAAAAGAACAAAGGAAAAATGGACAGCCAAGGTCCAATAATATTAAGTCCAAAAGGGCCCAAGTTAAAAGGACAAGCAGGTGGGGCACCTACTTGACATTATATGGACCAAAATTGGTCAAGAGTGTCGGCCATAACACCTCCTTTTTCAAAGGATAAGGATCAAGTCTTATTCTCCATTTTGAACTTGCAAAAATTTCAGATTTCCTAAGTTCTTTCTTGGTCTCTCTTGGCTTCAATTAGCAGCCCTAAAACACCTTAGGGATTCTTGAGTGCTGTCTCATTTTCAAGTAAGAAGTTTGAAGGAGAGTTTGAATTCTTGAAGTACAAGTTTAGAGGATAAATTTCCAGAATTAAGGTAAGACTTCAACCCATTTGTTTTCCTCTCTTTGATCATGTTTGGATTGGAGAATTTTGTATATGTTTATCAAGAATTCATGGATTGTGATAAATCTTTGAGTCAATATTCCCGTCCTATTTGCGATAAAGTTTGACATTGTTAGTGGTGGCATTATGAATATTGTTGTTGAGGGTGTTTGGGTCTCTCTGGAAATGATTTGTTGAAGTTGTGTTAAATGTTGTAGAGGCAGGGTGTGGTGGTTCACCATTTATGTAAGGGTTGT